>JAGKQL010000074.1:400218-420746 GCA_018398635.1 Cyprinodon brontotheroides
AAAAAAAAATATTTCCAGTGAAAAAGAACATTTGGAGACCAGTCAGTGTCTAATGCTCACTGTTAAATTCTTAGCAGTTCTTCTTGAGAAAGATTAACATGTCTGCTTTCTCAGGAGACAAACAAGCCCGCTCCTGGCTGATGGTGTCTCCAGCAGTAGAAAATGTACGCTCTGAGGGTGTGGATGATGCTTGCACACAGAGATACCTGGTTGCCAAGTTTGATAGCATTGGCATAGTGTCCCTGCATTCCACCACCGAGATACTGCATTCCCACAGAAGTTAGGGTAGAGGGTGAACCTCTGTACCGCTGGATCTCCTCTTGAATCTTGTCTGTGTCGCTAGAACTGTTCTCTTGTATCATTTCAACTGCCATGTCTTCATCAGCAAATAGCTCCTCAAGAGCAGAGAGCTTTGGCTTTTTCTGTAAACAAAAATAAAATAATAGATAGCAATTTAATTTTGTTATGTAACATTAAGTAATGTGGGGAAATGGGATGTCTTTGTATTGCTTTTATTTTACCAGTGTTCTACACTGCAGCTCCACGGTCTTCATCAGAGGGAGTTGTCATCCGCGGTGACCAGCTTTCCCCTCAACCTCCTACTTCATCTACTTTGGGCCTAGAAAATACAATTTCATTCAGTGTTCAATAGATTATAATGGGAGTCATATAAACAGACCTACATTTGAAGTGGAATAAAAATTATCGATCAGAAAAAACAAACACCTGTTGTGAGGGTTCTACTCATGAGCTCCTCTTCTATTATTCTGGTCCACACTTCTTAAGCCTACTTTTCATCTTGAATCTCGGTTCTAAGGCTGTGCCCTCCTCCAAGAACTGCCTGATTCTCATCTGCAAAAAAAAAGAAATGTATATTAGTAGTCATGATGTCTGAGTATAGTAAACCTAAAAGAAAAAAATATGCAACATACTTGGTATCTTTTTGAGAGGTCCCCAGATCTTTTTTCCTTGATAGCTTGTGTGAAGGAGGAGTCCTCATCAGTAACTTTGCAAAGTGATGCTGGAGCTTCCCCAAATGGGCAGAATCTGGCCCAAAAGTTGGACTCCTTTCAGCAGAGATGCAGACGTTGAAGTATATAGTATCTTCATAACTCTGACAAATTGTTCTGCTTTTTAAAATCCTCTAAAGTCTCTCCAGTCTGAAGAGAAATATACACATTGTTGTATTAGTTAGAGCAGCCCAACACATTGGTTGGTTTGATAAAAAGAATAAAGGTAATCCCACAATCTATCCTCATCTACAATACCTGTCACTTCTCCATTGATTTTTTGGCAGGGTGCATGGGCTGCCTGGATAGCAGGAAACTGCTCCAGAAATGAAGCTCCACCATCAGGAACAGGCTATTCCACCTGTTCTTCATCTAAATGACAGCATGTTCTGAAGTCTAGAAAGATGGTGTGTGTGGTTTACAAACAGGTTGTGTATTTGCTGTAATAGTTGAATGATTGACTTAGCCATATCATTTTGAAACTAAGTTTAGTCCACTTTGATTTCTACTAACCAAGAGAGCGGCTGCTTCTCTTTAAGGATAGGTTTGGCCAAAGCTGCACCCGTTTAACCACGCCACTTTGTAGCTCGGTTCTTCCTGCCCCACTTTAGAGATGACTGGTATAGTGTACAGCTTTTTGAGCAGCAATGTTTGAAGTATGAGCAAAACAGGCAATCTTTCTAATGTTCATTTTTTTCACTGCTACACACATCCATATTGGCTGCATTGTCTACAGTGATTGCATAACAACTTTATACTTTATATTGAATTCATCAAAGAATATCCCCTATCTCCTCGGCTGTGCATTCCCTGTCTGTGATGTGTGGGCTTTGCCCTGGTATGCAGAGTTTTCTCTCCTTCATGGCCCCTCTCACAAAGTGGACTGAAACCGTCAAGCCGTGGTCTTGTGCCAAACTGGATTATCGGCCGATTTTGCCACATCTCTGACGTCTGAGATTCTTTCTTGACATTTCCTTCTCTACTGCATACCATGCTGGTATAGTGTATTTGAGAGCATGCTCCTTGCTGGGGGACTGGTATCTGGGGTTAGGGCTGTTATCATCTCCCCTAAGTGACATATACAATACAATACACAAAAATTCAACAATAACATGGCTGTGTAACTTTTGTTAAAAAACATGATCTAGGCTAAGAGATAAAGGCTAAACTGGTCAAATATATAACCTAAAGCTTACTTACCTCACCATGGGCCTCCACTATAGAAAAGGCAGCAAACCTTTAACAACAAAGGTTTGTGACTGCCCTGTGACACTGATCTCTTGTTTTCTTTTGGCATCTTTGCCTTTTCTGCAAGTGTGAATGGATTTTATGCTGACTGGCTTTTCCTCCTCACATCAGAACACTGTAGGGAGAATATAAAAAATAACAGTGAAAATAAGGTTAGCTGTGTGTAACCAACCAGCTGACCCAATGGATAACATATTTTTACAAACATGGACAAAGTAAATGTTTAATGTTAGCTTTTGATTTAGCTAATGCAAAAGCTAAGGAGAAAGCTACGCGCTAACTTCGGCACAATGCACCTTATAAGTTGCAGTAACGCTAATAAATAATCTTAAACTTGCCTGTTGAAATCCCAGACACAGTGCCGTCCTCGGTACTCTTTGATGAGGCGGAATCCGGTGGTGGATATTTTGAATCACTCGGAGTCGGCTCAGGTTTTGCGCTGCTCACGAGCTGCTGAGAGGAGGAGGGCTGCTGAAAGGAGGAGGGCTGCTCTGGCTGCGGTCCGCTCCTCTTGCAGTCAAACACTGTACAAGCTTCGGCTCTTAAATTGATTCCGTGCACTATCAGGTGCTTCATCAAATTAGTCGTGTTGCCAGACTTAACAACAACGTCTTTTTTGCATATATTGCATTTCGCAATGTTGGCATCAATTTTAATGAAGTGAAGCCACACTTTTGATCTAGGTGGCATTTTTAAGCAGTACAATTATGCTCGCGACCAGTTCAAAACAGATACACACGTGAACCCCCTCTGTCGGCGTAACCACGTATGTGCTTTTCCTGGGTGACGCAATCACGTTTAACTTTACAGCCAATCACCGAAACTTGGTACCGAAAGACGAGGCATGTTTCGATACTCTGTAGAACCGAAGCATTTCGGTCGGTACCATGAAAGAACCGAAGTTCGGTACCCAGCCCTAATTGAGAATCTCTTGGATTGAGTCATAAGCAGCTAGAGGAATCTTAAACTGACGCACAAAGGTTGGGGGAGCATTTGGTTTCATGGGAATGCGGACCGTATGCAAATCTGTAACCCCATAATCATCCAGTCCCTAGATAAGATGGACTGGAACTCATAGAAGAGGTCCCTGAGCGCCGCTTTTTGGGCCTCAGTGGACAGTGCGTCGGCCTTCTCTAGTTGCTGTCTTACTTCTTCTTTGAACCCTGGGTATGGTTCGACTTTCCAGTTCTGCCTTCAGATTCTGTTTGGCTGTCTTCTGTGGAGCTGGCTTCTAGCGCGTGCACTACTAAGTTAACTTCAGCTTCAAGAGTGGTGCCAAACAGGGATCTGACAGGCAACCCCCCTCCCCCTAATCTTTGAGGGGAAAGTAGAGACGCTGTCTGAGAAGTCCTGTGTAGTGATCAGGGATAAAGGCAATTCCCCAATGATGGGAACACTCAGCTCGGAAGTCGTGAAAGGAGCTATCGATTAGCATCCCGAGGGGTTTTTAGCGACTTTTAGTCGGATCGGGACCACAGTTGGGTTTTCGACTAAAAGATAGGTTGAACGATTGTTCAACTCATGCAAGGGGTTTCCCCGGACCAATAGGTTCAGTTGGAGAAAGTGAGGCAGAGGTTGGAAATGGACCCGGGGGTTCTCCATTTCCTGACCTTTTTAATGATAGCTAGCCTGACTGGGACACTGGTAGTATACGCTGGTATCAGCATGTCTGTTTCACACGCAACCTGACAGGCTTGGGGAATGGTTTGCCCTGACCTCGTGACCTTGGGTTTTTCAAAGAAGGAACAGGGTGGTGTTCGGACCCGGGCCCACAAGACCTGGTTGCATGTGTCAAGTTGTACCCCTAGTCGCACCAGGAGGTCGGCGCCAATCAGAACCAGGGTGAGTGGATGTTCCACAATGCTAAAGGTATGTGATATGTGTTTGGATCCGAATGTTTACCTTAAGCATACATACCCCGGTAGCCTTCAAGAGTCGGTGGGGCCAATCGTCTGAAAGTAGATGGTGGCATTGTCTTACTTCAACCTGGTTAGGGTTTACCTGGCACAAAGAAATGTACAATCCTCTGCTATGGCTGACTTTTCCAACTATAGGGCCAAAACCGCACTTGGTGGGAAAACATCTTCCAAGTGAAGACCTTCAGTCACTCTGGGATTAAAGGGTTCATTGTCGGAAGGTGTAAGAGTGCAGACTCTTCTCTCTGTTTAGAAGGTGTACTAATACTTCATGTATGGAAGTCACATTTTTTATTTGTTCAGGTATGTTATTGTTCTTTCTTTTTACAGACCCATGTTGTTTTTTCAGAGCATCTAGAGGTTTATATGTATGCTGTATTTCATTTTTCTAATGGAGGCAAAACAGAAATATAAGGTAGTTACCCTCAATGTTTACACAACCCCATTAAAAGAACGTAAATTCCTGCTAAAATGAAGAGAGAAAAACAAGATATAATTTTTTGGCAAGAAACTCACCTTTCTTCAACTGAGCATGAAAAATTACGTAAGATGGGGTTTACAAACCTGTATTATTCTTCAAATATTAAAGGTAAATCTAGAGGAGTAGCTATATTATTGTCAAACAAAGTAAATTTCCAATTCTCCAAACAAATAAGCGACAAAGAAGGACGTTATATACTGGTTAAAGGACACATAGACCATAAGGAAGTTACCCTGTTTAATATTTATAGACCACCTGGAAATTATAAAAATTTTTATTAAGAAAATGTTTGACTTAATTGCAACAGAAACTTCAGGGGTGCTAATATGTGGAGGAGACTGGAACATTCACCTAAATCCTTTTCTGGATACATCTAGTAAAATAAAAAAGACCCAATCTGAGGCAAAATATGTTAAAAAATTGCTAAAGGAATCAGGATTAATAGATGTATGGAGGAAGATACACCCACTGGATAGAAAATTTACCTTTTTTTCTCACTCTCATTGCATGTACTCAAGATTGGATTATTTCTTTATGTCAAACTTTGATAGGTACAAAATAGTAAATTGTGATATAGGGGTTACAGATATTTCCAATCATGCAGGGGTATACTTGACGCTACATTTAGATAATGCTCGTAAAGCAACCCTGTGGAGGCTCAATAGTAGTTTATTGAATGATGTTAAATTTGATAACTTTGTAGGAAAAGAATTCAAAGAATACATGGAACACAATAACAAGAATGATGTTTCTCCAAGTATTTTATGGGACACAGCAAAAGCTGTTCTTAATTATGTGGTCTTCTTATAAGAAAAAGGAAAAACAGAGTTGTATAAAAAAACCTTACTATGAAACTAATATCTTTAGAAACAAAGCACATGGAAGATAGTAACAATGAGGCCATGTCGGAAATCAAAGAAACAAGAGAGGTTCTAAACAAGTTGTATGAAGATCAGATAGAGAGAAAAGCTAAATTTATTAAACAGAATTACTATGAAAACGGTCCTAAATCTAAGAAATTCCTTGCTTGGAGGAAACGTAAACAGCAGGCTGACAGATTTATACAGAAAGTTAAAAATCCAGCGGACAATAAGACGTATCATAATCTGGCAGATATTAAGAAATCCTTTGTAGCATACTATACCCAGTTGTATACACAGCCCCACGCAACAAACTTGCAGGATGTAAATGCATTCCTCTCTTCACTAGATTTACCATCGATAGGAACAGAACAAAATGCGAAATTAACACAAACAATAACTGAGGAGGAGATCAATAAACCTATTTCAAAACTGACAGGGAATAAGATGGCAGGTGAGGATGGCTACCCGGCAGAGTGGTATAAACACTTTAGAAAGCTATTGACTCCACTGCTTAAGGATTGCTTTAATCATGTACTTAAAGGGGGGGAGATACCACCATCCTGGAAACAAGCCGTCATCTCAATAATTCCCAAACTGGCTAAGGATAAAACAGAATGTGGTTCTTACAGACCAATATCAGTTTTAAACATTGATTACAGGATATTTACAACAATTATTGCTAAGAGGTTGGACTTCATAATTCCAGACTTAACAGATACGGATCAGACAGGATTTGTTAGAAATAGGCAAACACATGACAATCTGAGGAGAGCCCTTCATCTCGTAGACCAAATGAAAAACACAGAATCAATAGCTGTTAGTCTTGATGCCGAAAAGGCGTTTGATTCAGTTTGTTGGAATTATCTTTACTTAGTTTTGGAGAGATTTGGCTTTAATAATCAAATTATCAGGTGCTTACAGTCTCTATATAATTTGCCTTCAGCAAGAATTAAAATAAATGGTGACTTATCAGACACAGTATTATTGAACAGGGGTTGTCGACAAGGGTGCCCTCTCAGTCTAAGCCTCTTCGCGCTTTTAATTGAGCCACTAGCGCAGGCTATTAGAGAACACAAAGACATTTCAGGTATAACTATTGGCGATACTGAACACAAAGTATGTTTGTATGCGGATGATGTGCTTCTAACACTATCTAACCCGGAAGTCAGTTTACACCACCTTCTGCCCTTACTTAATACATTTAGCACTTATTCAGGGTACAAATTAAATATACAGAAGACCCAAAGTATTTCATTTAATTATCAGCCATCACAAGATATAAAAAAAAATATAGAAGTTCAACTGGGAGAATACTTGTATAAAATATTTAGGAGTTCAAATACCCAAAGATTTATCTACCCTATATGAACATAATTATGTCTCATTAACATCAGAAATTAAGGCAGATTTACAACGCTGATCATTATTGCCTATGAATATGTACAACCAGATAGATATAATAAAAATGAATCTTTTACCTAGGTTTTTTCTTTACATATTTCAGGCACTTCCTATTTATGTACCCACCAAGCAATTTAATGATTGGAACAGGATAATTTCGAAATTTATATGGGGTAAACAAAAACCGAGAGTAAAATTTCAGACATTACAAAAAAAAAGGACAAGGGTGGATTGGATCTGCCATGTTTGGAAGACTATTATCGAGCAGCTCAGATGCGAGTTCTGATTGGTTGGTGTGATCCTGCATGTGAGGCTAAATGGAAAGAGATAGATCATTCCTACTGTGAGACACCCCTTCGGTCACTGCTTGGAGATCTATCTCAAATTGAAAAACTTTTAGATGCAGACCAAATTCCTATGTGGCAAAAAGTACCAATAGACATATGGTGTAAATTACTTAAAGATGATAAAATTGAAAGAAGTGCCCACATTCTGCGGTGGCCAGCATACGACACAAATTTTCTACCTGCAAAGATTGATAAAAGATTCACACAATGGTCACAAAGGGCTTAACGGGTTACTGGAAGATTTCAGACAGGAATGTACTAAAAGATTACCAGCAACTTGTGAAAATTTATAATTTGGAAAAACAGGACTTTTTCAGGTACCTCCAGTTAAGACATCATTATGACAGAAATATAAAGTTTGTAGGAGAGGAGGACCTGGGCCTAGTCAATATTCTTCTGAATTCATGTAAAGGAAATGCTCCAAAGAAAGAGATATCCAGACTATACTCATGTTTACAAATGGTAAGAAATCATCATACAACATACATTAAGGCTAGATGGGAAAAAGAAGGAAAAATATCAATATCTGATGAGGACTGGTTTAATATATGTAACGCGGTCATAGTTACTTCCAGTTCAGGATTATGGCGTGAATTCTCATGGAAGAACATGGTAAGATTTTTTATTACACCTAGTGTTAAGAGCAAACAATGTAAAGACCCTGACAGGGCTCAGTGCTGGAGGAACTGTGGGAGTATGTCAGCGGGACATTTCCATATCTTCTGGGACTGTACCAAGATCGCACCCTACTGGACAGAAGTCATGAGAGAAATTAACACTTGAACTTAGCGTTTGATTTCACTGTATCCTACCTATGTAATCTACCCCAAGGACTGAGGAAATCGGACAGATACCTCCTACTAATATTATTGGCTGGTGAGAAAAAAGCCATAACCCGCAAATGGTTATGTGCAGACCCTCCTTCGATACTGGACTGGAAGGATATCATCAAGTAAATCTGCATTATGGAAAGACTGACTTTCTCATTAAGACTGGCTGTCAAAAAGTGTGAAAAATACTGGGCTAAATGGGTTCTTTATCTAAACCAAAAGATATTGTAATTTAACACCTACCATGTGTTTAGCAAAGGTTTCTGTCTCCCCAGTTAACGCGGCCACTATGCACAATGGGACACTGCGATCCGTGAATTTTGACGCAGGAAAAAGGAAAGCTACTTCCAGTTAGCTTTCTTCTGGCATTTCATGTGAAATGGGGCCTCTCCTTTTAGATAGTGAACCCAGGGAAAGAGAAAGATTTAGCTTGAGCCCTGAGTTTTAAACCATGAGTGACGTAGGGGCCTTTCTTGTTGAAGTATCAGCCTCCTCAATCAGCTGATTGGTCCATGTGTGAGCGGACCGCCTCTTTTGTTCTCTTTGGGAAAAAGGAAAGGGGGATGGTTTTAGATGGTTCAATCCAATTGATTTGGGCTCTCTTTTGGCAATAATCCCACACAACAAAGGCCTGTAATCTATGTAATGGGTTAGCTTCATCTGGATTTATAGACAGATATAGCTGGGTATCATCAGCATCACATTGGAAATTATTCCCATGCCAAAATCTTGGTGTTATTTTTGATCAGGACCAGTCATTTAAATCCCATATCAAAGAGGTTTCTAGAATTTCCTTTCATCTGCAGAATATAGCAAAAAATTAGATACATCCTGTCCAGGGATGATGCTGAGTGTGGTGGGTCCCTCTACCTCCACCACAAAGTTTATTTAATTTAATAGTTCTGCAAATGCAGATCAGCTGGAGGTGGAAACATCCAGGAACAAACCACTTTCCCAAGAACTGAGGGGGGAATTTTGTTTAAGTGTACTTTAGTTATTTTGTCACCTTAATCAATTAATTGTGCTAAGTTAGAGTCGTTTAATTTGTTTTAGTTTTGTATGGACTTTCTTTTTTTATTTATTGTTTCTCTGTTATATTGCGCCTCCCTCATGTGGAAAGTTTGTTATTCCACCCCTATTTAAGCCGCCGCTGTTCTTTATCAGGAGGTCAGTTTTTTGTTTGACTTACTTCCTCTTTACTTGACCTCAGTTGAATTGGGCCTAAATCCGTGTTATTTATTATTTAAGCTCTTCACACTGAGCATTTGTTACTTCAAAACATGACTGTAGTAATTCATTACTCTGAGTAACTCCACAAATTATAGTTACAAGCCTTCAGCTGATCCACAATGCTGCTGCCAGAGTTCTGATGAAAATTCTATGATAGCTTCTCATCATTGGCATCCTGTTAAATCAAAAATCTTCTTGTTATCAGGCTCTGCTGACATTCAAATAATACCAGTTTTTAGTCCGTGAGGCAGAACACCCTGTCTATTTTAAAGTCTAGGCTTAAAACTTTCCGTGTCAATAATTCCTCCATACTGCTGCGTCCAATATGCATTCTGAGCTGTCTCTATAGTTAGCTGCTGCTATAGAATTAGACTGCTGGAGAAGTCATTTTTTTATGTTTTTGCTTCATTCTGTCAGTATTCTCCCACTGCAGGATTTCCTAGTTCAATCTCGAACACTATGCTCTCTCTGCTTTTTCTCATAGTAGCTTCATCTGGACTGTTCCTGTTTGGCTGTGCCATTCTGGAGACCAATACCAGATGTGAAGCTGGCATTAACACGTCTGTTTCTAGATGTTGGAGATTGCCCTGTTTTAGAGTGAAGAAATGTTTATTTACCTGTGCAAAAGAAAGATGAGCTCTCTTCCAAAATGTGACATGGGACTTGGCTCCAGATCTGATTAGGAAGAGCACTGAGTGATTCCTGCTTTGCGCAGCCCCAGATGCAGAGCTGGTTTTACAGTTGCCCTTTGTTGGGAGTGGTACTTGCCGCGGTTTTCCGTAAGCTCGTGAACTCGCTTTCGAGAAATCTATACGCTACACTGTTTATGCTCTAAAACATTCTATCTAACAATACTGAAAGCGTAATGAGCAACGAATAAGCGTTGTGAATGAACTACCCTACTTCCAGGATCAGCACAGGAATACATTGGGCTGAGCAGTATGGATAGCTATTGAGTGTCTCTACTTGTGGAGCATTTTATGCACTACCAAATTTCTGCCGAGCTTTATGCTCCCTCCACATTATTTTAATGTCAGTCAGACAGCAAGAAACCTCCCCGATCTCAAAATGCATTTGAGATATCAAAAAGGAAGTACTCCAGGGTGTTGATTTCAGCATGGGGGTGAGTAGAAAATGAAGAGCTAATCATGTTTGGAGTGTACTATTCCTTTAAGAAACACTGAGCCATGTTACTTCAAGGCTGGACTGTTGTAATTCTGCTATGAGCTAAGCTCCACAAATTATGATTTACAAGCCTTCAGCTGATCAAAATTGCTGCCAGAGTTCTGATGAAAATTCTATGCTAGCTTCTCATCATTGGCTTCCTGTTAAATTCAAAAATCTTTTAGTTATCAGGCTCCTCCTGTGGAACCAACTACATCAGTTTAGTTCCACTCTAGGAGCCCAGACACACCCTGTCTATTTTTTAAGACTGGGCTTAAAGGCTTTCCTTTTGATAAAGAGAAGCTTTTTAGCTAAGAGTGGCTCAGGTTATCCCTGAGCTATCTCTAGTTATGCTGCTATAGACTTAGATGCTGCTGGACAAAGGACCCCTTTTTTATCATTCTTGCTCCATTCTGCTGTCTCTATTCTCCCACTGCAGAATTTATGTTAGTTCAATGTTGAACACTATGCTCTCTCTGCTTTTTTTTCTCATGAGTAGCTTCATCCTGGACTATTCCTGTTTGAAGAAACACGCCATCCTGGAAGAAAATATCAACTGATGCTGCCATTAACACCTTTGTTTATAGATGTTGAGATCAGGCCTGTTTTTGAGTGTAGTCCTGTTTCCTGCCTCTGACTGTGACTGGTTAAGATGAGCTCTCTTTACCCATTCTAAGAGCATGGGAGTTGGCTGCGGTCAAGCATGTCTGCCACAACAAGTGATTCCTAGAAAGATCTACCGGTGGAGCTTCGGTTTTACAGTTGCCCCTTTGTATTTCTGCTTCTTTTTCTATGCCTGCTTCTTTCTCCTTTTGAAAGTCGGCCTTGGCAGATGGTCCGCTCACATTGAGTATCTTTCTGCTGGCAGTTTCTTGCTGTTAAAAGGGAGTTTTTCCTCTGTACTGTCACTACAAGCATTCCAGTCAATGAGTCAATGCAATCAACTGCTTTTCCTTAGATAGAAAACTTTTGAATCAGTATGACTGTATGATCTGTTGAATTGTAAAGTGCCTTGAGATGACATGTTGTGAATTGACGCTTATATAAATAAACTGAATTTAATTAAATATGGCTTAAAAACATTTCTGTCTTAAAAAAAATAATAATATGTCTTTGGTCTCATCATGTAATACACTTTAAGTTCAAATTTTAGCATTAACCTCATTAAAACCACCGGGTTGCCAGTGACACGGTGGATGTTAAGTGGGGTAATAACTCAGAATGCATAAAATTCAACTGGTAAAATTTTTACCAATATAGACATGTTGGACATCATTGGAAAGCTTAGATTCTCTGCTATTCATTTTATGGACACAGCGAACACCAAGGCACAAAACAGATGTAGCAGCATGTCAAAATGTTAACAAAGCAGCCACAACCACATACCTTTGTAGGCCTCCAGAAGTCATTTTATAAATCCAATCTTCAATTGTTAATGCTCCATTCATCCATAAGGGACCACAGATTAAAAGTACTCCAGCATGTTAGTAATTAAAATATTCCATAATGGCAAAATCTCCTATAATAATAATTCTACCGATAGGGAGCATATATATAGTAAAGAGAACGGTCCTAGCACTGATTCCACATGTAACCCAGGAGCATGAGGACGATTTATCTTTAACGTGAACAAACTGAAATTGATCAGATAAGATTTAAACCAGTCTAGTGCTGTTTCTTTAATTCCTACAAAATGTTCAAGTCTTTCTAAGAGAATATTATGATCAACTGTATCAAATGCAGCACTGAGATCTAACAGGACACATACAGATACAAGTCCATTATCTGAGGCCATGAAAATATCAGTAGTGACAATTCATGATGGATCCTACCCTTATACTATTGGATTTTGGAATACTGGTCATCAGTATTCCAAGGAGAAATCGTTAATGGGTTTTAGCTTCAGACAATCCCTAATAACCTCCTATTTTATTTTACAGAATCAACACACATTGTTGTTCCTCTCTACAGGATACCATCAGGAAATTGATCACTCAGAAAATGTTCTTTCCACCAATATGCTAATGTGTGATGATATTTTATTAGTAAACTCCCGGACAGAGCAGAGATACTGTAGCAGCGAGACTCAAGGAAAAGCTCAAATTAAAAAATCATTATTAATATAGTTCAACCATTAGAGCCGTCCTTTATGCCGTCTATTGGAGTTTCTTCAGTTTGTCTGGTCAAATTAGTTTTTCTTTTCTTCAGAGCATCTTTCAGTTGGTTTGGTCAAATGTCTTTTCTACTGCGAGTGAAATCGAAAGTATTCCTCCCTCTTGAGTGATAAAGCTGAGTTACTTTGCTTTCTTTCTGTGATGGGGAACTGCAGATAAGTTATCAGATTGAACCAGAACTTGGCTGTTTTGACGTGTCCAGAAAGGGATACTGCATTTCCATGTAAGGGACTGAAGGTGATCACCCTATTATCCAGGCCTTTCTGCCTTCAGTACAGTTTAGACTGATCAATACCTGAATTCTTCTTTCACTGTGATCTTTTTATAACTGTTCTCGCCTCATTTTATGATTTCAAACACTTTTTACAGAAAAAAAAAACAAAGCCTCTTTTGTTCCAGAGATTTCAAGCTTTCCCCACAATCAGTTCCTAAAAGGTTGCTGTTGAAGGCTTCAGGGACTGTTCTTTCTTTCTACCATTAAATCAGGTCTTTTTGATACGATAGAAGAGAGAAATTTCATTAGAACATTTTTGGAAATCTGCTCAACCTCTGACACATTGAGCTGGGGTATGTCTCTTCCAGGCAGAGGTGTAGCGCAAGGACCGTTGTTGCTTAAAGTGTCTCACTACTAGGTGGGTGGCTGGGCAAAGTTATGATAGATTCCCAGTATTCGAATCGGCCATTCACACATGCTACTACGCTATTCTATCGCGATGTATGCACGCGATACTCGAAATACAGAGCGTATTGCGCAGTGTATCGCAGTAATATTTCAAACTGAAAACCGTGTAAGAAAACATACAGCCACTTTACTTGTATGATCACTCTGGCTGCGCGACATCTGAATAGGTGTCTCAATTGATACATAACTGGAAAGCAACTGAATTCATACATAGCCAGTATCATTGAAATGACTTTTGGAGGTGTTGCCATGAAAACAAATACTGACAGAAATATTACTATTACTGGCATGGACACACTGACAATTGATGTTATCTTGAGATTCATTAAAACCTTAAAATAACAAAATAAGTGATAATCAGTGCCGCTACATGGCCTCAGTGGTCCTTGAAAACCAAATGAAATGAAAACATTCAAATGTTTGAAATTTTCCCTTTTGCAAATGACGTGTGCGCCATATCAAATTCATTTTTACCTTCTTGTTTTTAAAGCCAAAATGCATCCAAGCATCTGACTTGAAATGTGATGGAACCACTGGGCGAATTTTCAAGGAAGGCCCTCCATGTTTTTATTTCATATGATTCGCTGCAGTATCCCACGGCGCCGGACATGCTTGTGACAAAAAGCAGTGGGCTTCAACACATCCGCAGCCAAGTCTGCTGGACTGGAAGTTGTATTCCACTTGGTTTGGCTGATGTGCCAACCATACATGTATTTTATTTGTTGATTTCTTTTTATTTTTTATAATCGATTATTGCCTTCAAAGTTAACCCAAATGCAGTAGATCTACGTACTTTTAAATCATGAGCATGCATCGATATCGTGATTAATTTGCACACCCTTACTCACTACTTCCTCGTTTGTCAGACAGTCACTGTGATATTGGATGTGAATGCTTTACTTTCCTTAATAATTGTGGGGAAATAATTTTAGGCGAGAATGAACTTCATATCTTCAGGTTGCTTGACAGGGATCCACCTTCTCCTCAACCTCAAGGAGTAGAGTTTGGTGCTTTTATATGAGGTGTCCTTTATTTAAACAATTGAACGCCTTTTTGCTGTGTTTGTCTTTCCAGACCGCCTGCAGGATTATGTTGGAAGAGAGGGTGATCTCTCTGACCAGCGTGCTCTGTGGACAGGACAGAAAATCCAGTTTGGACCAAGAAGAGTCGGAACATCCGCGAGATAAAAGAAGAGCATCAAAAGCTAGAGCTTGCATTTTTGGACATCTGCTCAACCTCTGACACATTGAGCTGGGGTATGTGTCTTCCAGGCAGAGATATACAGGAGGCACTGCTGAGTTTAGGGCGTCTCATTACTTCCTCATTTGCCAGACAGTCACTGTGGTGTTTGATGTAAATTCTTTACTTTCCTTAATAATTGTTTTTGGGGAAATAAATTTAGGCCAGAATAAACTTCATATCTTCAGGTTCCTTGATAGGATCCACTCGCTCCTCAACCTCAAGGAGAGAGTTTGGTGCTTTTATGTGAGGTGTCCTTTATTTAACCACCAATAGAACACCTTTTTACTGTGCTTTGTCTTTCCAGACCGCCTGCAGGATTATGTTGGAAAGGAGAGGATTTTCCTCTGAACCAGCAGCTCTGTGGACAGGTGAGGAAATCCAGTTTGAAGTCAAGAGAGGAGTCGGAATATCCGCAGATAAAAAAAGTTGGTGCAGCATCAAAAGCCAGAACATCCCTGGACAAAAGAGGAAACCATGAGGCTCCCCATAAGTGAGCAGCAAGAGCAGCTTGTTCTGAAACACAAGATTAAAGATACAAGAGAGAAACTCTTTCCCATGTTTGACATGTAGAGGGAAAGCGCTTTTGTAAAAAAAAGAATTTAATGGTTCCACAAGAGAACTCACACATTACGTCAAGAAGTTTTCGTATTGTTCGTCCCGCAATGGTGCATCTTTCCAAAAAGAAATCTAGTCCTGGATATTACACATATGATAAATCGCACAGCAGTAAAGCCTTTTGAATGTCAGTAAAATCTCATCTTGATAAACACATCAGAATTCACACTGGTGAGAAGCCTTTTTCCTGCACCATTTGTAACAATAAATTTAATCAAAAGAGTAATTTGACTTCTCACATGAGAATTCACACTGAGTGAAGGCAGCCTTTTTGATCGTCTGTCCTGTGGAAAAGCTTCACTAACAAATGTTGATCTTGATACACACATCAGAATTCACACTGGTGAGAAGCCTTTTGAATGTCTGTCCTGTGGAAAAAGCTTCACTAACAAATTTAATCTTGATAAACACATCAGAATTCACACTGGTGAAAAACCTTTTTTCTGTACCATTTGTAGCAAGAATTTTACTGAAAAGGGTAGTTTGACTTCTCACATGAGAATTCACACTGGTGTGAAGCCTTTTCAATGTCTGTCCTGTGGAAAAAGCTTCACTCAGAAATCTGATCTTAATAAACACATCAGAATTCACACAGGTGAAAAACCTTTTTTCTGTACCATTTGTAACAAGAATTTTACTGGAAAAGGTAGTTTGACTTCTCACATGAGAATTCACACAGGTGTGAAGCCTTTTGAATGTCTGTCCTGTGGGAAACGCTTCACTAACAAATCTAATCTTGATGCACATATCAGAATTCACACTGGTGTGAAGCCTTTTGAATGTCGGTCCTGTGGGAAATGCTTCACTAAGAAATCTCATCTTGATACACATATCAGAATTCACACTGGTATGAAGCCTTTTGAATGTCTGTCCTGTGGGAAAACGCTTCACTAACAAAGTACATCTTGATAGACATATCAGAATTCACAGTGGTGTGAAGCCTTTTTCCTGTACCATTTGTAACAATACATTTAATCGAAAGAGTAGTTTGACTACTCACATGAGAAACCACACAGGTGTGAAGCCTTTTGAATGTCTGTCCTGTGGAAAAAGCTTCACTAACAAATCTCATCTTGATAGACACATCAGAATTCACAGTGGTGAGAAGCCTTTTTCCTGTACCATTTGTAACAATAAATTTACTCAAAAGAGTAATTTGACTTCTCACATGAGAATTCACACAGGTGAGAAGCCTTTTGAATGTCCTTCCTGTGGAAAAAGCTTCACTAAAAAATCTCATCTTGATAGACACATCAGAATTCACACAGGTGAGAAGCCTTTTTCCTGTACCATTTGTAACAATAAATTTACTCAAAAGGGTAGTTTGACTTCTCACATGAGAATTCACACTGGTGAGAAGCCTTTTGAATAAGTCATTGCAGTTAGATGCCACAGGAATGAACAGTAGAGGTGTTTACCATGTTTGACTGGTGATAAAATGTCCATCTAGAAACTCCTTCACCTCATTACATGAGAAACTCACGGGTTAATGTCTTTTTTTGAGGCAAGTTTTGAGATTAATTAACAACTGTGTTTACATAGAAACTAGAACTGATAAGGTGTTATATAGTAAATCTGGTAAATACTCAGGTCCTGGGTGAATATTTGGAAGTGAACATTTGAAAGTTAATTATTTTGGACCTGAGTAAATTAGAATTAAATGGCCAAAAAATGTTGCCCTAACAAAAAAAAAAAAAAAAAAAAAAAGTTATGATTTCTTAATTTTTCTCTAATGAGGGGAATAAACATAATAAAGTGCAATGAAAACATCTTGCATACAGATTAAGCAACGTTTGCTGTCCATAGAACAAGCAATTGATAAGTTATAGATGTTTAAATTGAAAAATAATCAAGGCAGACCCATACTGTGCAATGTTGGCATGGTGTTGCACATCTTTTTCTGAATGAATTTATTAAGAAAAAAAACCTCCAGTTTTAGTTTTTACTTCCAAATTTTAGTTGAATGATAAGCTATCGGCTGGATATATTCCAGAAACAGACTTTTATTCAGATGAAAATATCCTCAGATGAAAATAAAAGCAAAGCTCGGACAGATTTAATGTGCTTTGCTCAGTGTTTGCTGATGTTTTTGGAGGATTTTCTAAGAGATCAGCTGCAAATGATCAGAATTTCTAGCTAATTCAGTGTCTTGTTGGCTTTCATTAGCAATGCATCAATCAGCCCTGCTACGTAGTGTTGTTGAAAACCAGGCCCACCAACACCCAACTGTTTTTGACACAGTGTTAGAAGCTTATGGTCATGGATATTAGAATCAAGTAGATCATCTATAGAAGAGTCTCAGATGAAGATTTGGGACATATATAAGTGTGTGTCAGTCTCAGAGTTAGTCGGCTACAAGCTAATTAATGTTGCAAAGTAGCTCCAGCCACCTTGAAAGGGGGCGCTGGGATTATGGGGTTAAACTACGGGACATCAAAGAACTCAGTTTAGAGGCTGGAGTCTGAGTTCAGGTAAATTAAAAGTCCTAAAATGATGAAACATGTTTAGTTTTTAAAAAGATAAACAGGATTGATGATGTTGCTGTTATTTTTACTGATCAGTTTGAACCTGCTTTAACTTGGTAAAAGTTTCCTTTGTCTTTAATAATGTATTAAAGAAATCTGACTCTCCTCTAGAAGTGTGAAGTTTCTGCTTTTTAAAGATTTTTTTTTGGTAGTATAATTTTCCTTTGAACTAATTCTGAATAGTTTTGTTCTTGATTCTGTAGATGTTCTATTTACCTGCTATGATTGAAAGTAACTCTCGCCCTATTTTATACAACTGATTTTATGGATTATATTCTGCTGTGGATGTTTTTAATTATTGTAATCACTTCTAAATTGATGACCGAGCAGCAATAAAAACCTTATGGGCTTTGTAAAAATGTGTTTTTTTTATATGGTTTCAAATAAATTACAATCTTTTTCCATGTTTTCTCTGATATTTTCCAAGCCAAAACTAAAGCTTTTGCTCAAAAATAAAATAAATAGTTTAATATCTAGGCATTCACCTTCTGTCTTCTCAGTCTTTCCCTGTTGCTTGCTCCTCTGTCAGCATTAATCTTTTTTTGCCTTTTAGAGCCTGAGGTAGTGATTTCAAAGGCTTCTGGCTATTGGATAAATCCTCCTTTTGCTTGTTGGAGAACTTAGATTAGGAAATAATGTAGTCGTACGTATTCACCGGCTCCAGTTGGTTGTTTTGGCACCTGATAAAACAAGCATGTTTCAGCTTGCTATAACTGTGTGTGTCCAGAGCCCGCTACAAATGCCAAGCAACTAAGAGGAAGCTTGAAGGATCTAACTGTGGCTATGTTCACAATGCAGCCTGAAGGGAACCGGATGTGATTTTATTTTTGTTTTATTTTGACTTTATTTGCCAATATGTAATCTTTCAACCTGATGCGCTTCATGACATGTGAGTCTGAACAATAAAATCTGATTTTGCAACAATAGTTTCACGGACCATTTATAGAAAAAGTGACAGTGTTAGAGGTTTTGATGAAGCAAGCTTGTACAACACAATTTTGACAATACCGTTGTACACAAAATGTGAAAACCAAAACTACCGTGTTTTTCTATTATTCTACAATTCAAAACTTAATGTAGCTCTGCAACTTCAAATTCACACTCATCTTCATAGCAAGAATCCTCACGCTGCAGCTTTTTCCTGACAGCGTGAGCAGGTTAATATCTGTCTGCATACACCGCAGTAATTATTACCAATCACATGTGGTCCCTATGAGGTAAAATTCAAGTCTTAAGAAACCTCACCATTAAGCCTCAATTTTTCTTTCTGCTGTTTTTCAATATGAAAGCAATCTGAAGAGTTCTCAGCCTCCTGGATCCAACAAGCCCTGTAGCAAATGAAGGTCCCCTGAACTTTGTCTAGAAAGAAGTTATCTAATTGAGATTTTAATTCCTCAAGTTGAAGCTGCTCCTCAGATGATAGAATTGATTTCCTACATAATTGTTGATATAAATCAGTTGTGGTTGTTTTTTTGCCTCGATTTTATAAACCAGTTTACTAGACTGCAACTTTCTTAGCACTAAATGTGAGCTATTCCTATTACCTCAAAGGTGATAGTTCCATCAATGAAATATTCTTAATGAGGTTACTAATTTCTGTGCAGAAATCCCTATTATGCCAGAGGTTAGTTCAATTACCAAATAAAGGATGATGGTGATTTACATTTAGTCAAAGAGAGAACAAAAGTAACAGCACTGATCAGTTAAAGGGGATGGTGATATTTTACCACACAATGTTGCGCAGATCTGCTTATTAGTTCAGATGGGGGTGCATGAACAGACATTTGTGTGTGCACATACACACACAAACATTTCAGTGTGCCACTCTGCAGCACTTCTCCGCAGGTGAAAGAAATCTGGCCCAATCAGCAATGAACCGGAGACCTCCAAAACGTCCCGAATTAGGTAGATATTATCTACCATGGACCTGCCGGGGACGCAGTAGGTCTGGTCCCGGTGGACGACCTGCTCCATAGCTTCCCTCAGCCGGGTAGCCAAGGCTTTGGAGAGGATCTTATAGTCGGTGCAGAGGAGAGACACAGGGCGCCAGTTCCTGATGTCCTGCAGATTCCCTTTCTTGGGCAGGAGGGCGATGACTGCCCTGCGACACGAAAGTGGGAGCGAACCTGCGGCCAGACTCTCATTGTAGACATCCAGCAGGTCCTCTGCCAAGATGTCCCAGTAGGCTTTGAAGAACTCTACAGTAAGACCGTTGATGCCTGGGGCCTTCTGGCCCTGCATACTCAGGAGGGCTGTGCAGAGCTCCTGAAGTCCCAGCGGGCGCGCCAGCTGTAGGTTACTCTCACCCGACACCTGAGGCAGCCCACCGCAGAACTCCTCTAGGAGCCCCTCGTTCTCCTTATACTCACTCTCGAACAGAGAGGAGTAAAACTCAACAGCCCTCCTCCTAATCTGGCCCGGTTCACTCAGCTGCTGCCCTGTGTTGGACAGTAAGGAATGGATCACCTTCCTCTGCCCGCGTTTCCTCTCCAGGCTGAAGAAAAAGCTAGAGGGAGCATCCATCTCTGCGATGTTCTGAACCCGAGACCTGACCAACACGCCTTGGACTTTTGACTCCAGCAGGTTGGCTAGAACTAGCCTTTTGGATTTGAGAGCTTCAATATGCCCTCGATTTCCTGTGGAATCACTTAGATGTTCTAGTTCCACTATGTTCATCTCCAGATCTCTAATAGATCTGGTGACATCACGAGTGACATTAAGAGTGTGCTGCTGACAGAGTTGCTTGATTTGAACTTTTCCATGGTCCCACCACTGCCTTAATTGTAATTTTATTATTATT
>JAGKQL010000074.1:437435-513778 GCA_018398635.1 Cyprinodon brontotheroides
GTCAGCATGGATATTGAGCAAAGAATCTAATATTTATATATAAAATAAAAAATAATAAAAATAATTAATTTTTATCAATTGATAAAAAATATGAGCAGTTTAAAAATAAAAAACATGTTAGTGTAGAACCAGTTTCTCTTTCATTTATTCACATAACAGACACTGCTAGTTTTTCTCATGGCTGTCTTTGATGTCCTTGCTCCCCATTGAAAGACACGAAGTAAAAAAGGTTATTGAACTAACATCTACCTTTTTATTTATTTACATGTTTAAATCAAGAAATTGTTGCGTATTTCTCTGAAATTGTCCCCACCAGGTTAGCATAAAGAGGACCCTACATCCAACGTTACCTTTCGTAAACTATGTTTATGTAGCTTTGTTCTATCACCAAACAGAATGCAACCTGTAGTATATTGACTCATTAAATAGATCTTGTCCATTACACTTGATGTGTGAGCAATAAATACAGCAGGCCCTCAATAACCTGATCGAGACAAACACATGTTCAAATAATAGTAATAAACAGCCTAAATTTGGATGAAATTATACTTCTGTTACCAGCTTTTAGAAAATGCTCTCTTGATACGTACTTCTTCTGTCAACCTCTGGTGTGGCCTAAGTGAGCACAGCTCAGAGTGGTGAATAAGGAGGTTCTGTCCCTTCATCTAGGATTGTAATGATCTTGGTTCTGTTGTTTTTCCTTAAGTTTTCTGTTTCAAGTTTAGCCAGGTTTTTCATTGTTTTCTAGCTTTTCTGATGTGTCTGGATTCATTTAAGTTGCTTAGGTTTTTCTGTCTGTCCTCTGCTGCCTCCTTGTGTTCTTTTCCCCTTCCTTGTCAGCTCTAATCACACCTGCTCCCTATCAGCTCATTGGCTCTACCTTGTTCAGTCAGCCATAAATACACTCCCTCTGCAGTCCCTGGCTCTGTTCGAAAACCTAGGATGGGTCCTCCAAGGACGCCGGTCTACCTGAACTGGATCCTTTCAAGTCCTTGAAAATAAGGAGACCGAGGAAGAGTTTTGGCTGTAAATTCGACTCAGGTCTACCCTTCGGGTGGTTTTAGCGCCGCAGATGCTCTGTTGCTTAGCAACTGCGTGACGCGCTGACACACAAAGCAGGAAAAGAATGAATACAGAAGTTTTCAAACTGTTTATTTATTTCTTTTTATTGTGAAGTGAACAAAGACTACACTTTCACAAGAATCCAGAGTGGAATAAAGGTTCCAACCACAGCGGGAGCAGGAACAAATAAAATCAAATGTAATGATAGGAACCTTAGTCAGTTAAATAAAATGCTGCTGTCATTTTGCACATCTCTGATGCTGCTGCTATTTTCAAATATCCATTACTGTAAAAATGTCCACAGCTGCATATTGGTTATTTATTCTCCCGTTTTATATTGTTAAAACACTTAACAGTATTTTTATTGTTTATATTTTAACTCTTCCCTATTATGTTATTCTCAGACATTTTTCTAAGGTCCACATTTGTGTGACCATTTCAATAATCTTTCTGCTGCTGTAAATTTTTCCATTGTGGGGCAATAAAGGGATTTTTCTATTCTATTCTATAAAAGGGGTAGAAAGATATAAGTAAATCTAAACAATGTATTTATAAAAAATATATCTGCAAAATCTCTAATATTCAACAACACAAAATACTTAGTTAAGCATATTGTGCAAAACAGCAATAAAAAGATAAAAATCCTTTCAGATTTATAGTCCCCACCCTGCAAATATATTAGAATCTGTCCTTAAATTACAGCCAAATCCATTTACACAGTAACAGATTAAAACCTTTAGATAAATCACTCAAACATTACAGCCACATATCTGAACAATAACCATTAAAACAACTATTTTTTCATTCATTTCAGACGGAACTATTCACAGACTTGTATTATATTAAACTGAACTTCCAATTTTCACCACTGTTCGGCGCCAAGTAACCTTTCCTCTGATCACAGCTTGCTTGGTCTCGCAAATGAATCCTGGGATATCCAAGAATATCGAGGATACATCAGACCCGTCCTTCAAATCAGGTAAAAGAAGGGACGCATTTTAAGGCCGCGCATAACTAGGACTCTTGGACCCCACTCAGACCTCGGCGCTATGACGTAATCGGCCCGAATCCGGCCTTCTAAGGATGCGCCCTAGGTTTTCGCAACAGAGCCCCCTCTTTGCTGGTTCCTCGCCTTACCCTTTCCTCACCCTGGCTCCTTGATGGTTTTCCCCTGATGTCTCCATGGTTCTGGTTAGTGTTTGATTTTTACGTTGGATTTTTGGATTCCTGTTTTTGTTTGCCTGATCTCTCATTAAACCCTCCAAGAACTCACCTCTGCCTCTCAGCTTCTGCTTTTGGGTCCAATCAAAAACCTTTAAACCAAATCGTGACAAGGATGGAATCACTGCAACCACCACCTCGCTGTCCTTTTTTCCCCCCAAAGGACGGTTAACTCCAGAACAGGAATAAAAATGGTAGATGTTTTGAGTTTGGTGCAATGGTGGTATTAATAATCCGAAAGAATAACTAGAATATTATATTATAACAATTACAAATTAATTTTCATTCATAACAATAATTATAGAAAACAACACCTGTGCATCTATGTCTTGGTGATAGTCTTTGACTTTTTGGACTGCTGCTTGCTCTCTGGTTTATTTAATTTTTTCAGTGGATTAAAGTACTTTGATTGTGATTTGAAGCGCCCAGTAGAGTGTTTCGCTTTTTCCATTGTTCAGTTGGGTCTTCATCTGATTTGCCTGAACTTGCATTGAGTTTGTCAAAAATTAGTGCTGTGTCAGATCACTAAGAAACAACGGAAAGATCCACATCAATAACACCAGGACAGTGGTAATGGTTAGTTGTGCCATGGCATGATTAGAAAGGATGTCACATTCTGCTTGGTCCCTTTTTAGTTGAAAAGCTAGTGTGAAAGGTGACTATCCAATAATAAAGGTTGGGGTTTTGTCCATAATTAAATGCTCTCCTTCCATCTTTATGTCATTGTCATCCACCTTAAGGCCGTTGTTTTCAAACATACACACATCAAGATAACCTTTGCTCTGCTTCACCATTTCGGTGTCCTCCTCTGAATCAAAAAAGCACACGTGATAAAAAACCTCTTTTGCCATCTTCATGCTGTTACAGTTTAGAAAGAAAGCATAGCCATATAAGGCATATTCCATTTCGCCTTTTTCTGTAGTTTTCTTCACCAATGCTTGCAATACAGCCTTTAAATGTGGGCTGAGCAAAGGTGAAGCATTGTAAAGATTGATAATTTTCCATTTTCGAACTAAAAGGGTTAATTGTGCTCAATGTTTAAACATATTTGGTCGATAAGTTGTTAATTGCTACAGAAGAAACTGTTTTTTTTTTACGTGCTCTGTCAAAATGTTAACTCCACCCTTTGTGTACAAATGTAGAGCAAATGGATCAAGTTGTAGGTACTGTAGATAGCCTTTAAAAGATTCATGACTGCCACTCTCCTGCATTACTTTTTGAGTTAGCATCAGTTCCATTATTTTGTGGCTATAACTTTTTTTTTACATACTGGTACTTAAATGCAAGTATGCAACTCTTTCATAAACTCATGATACAATGTGTCTGACCATGGTGATCGGAGGTTATTCATGTCATGTTTAGGTTGTATTTTGTCCCACTGTTTTTTTGTAATAAAAATTTTTGAAAATTCTTTTGCCTGGTCTGCAATGTCTATTTTCAATTCTTTCATCATCCACTTCACTTTCATTGAATTCAGCTTCTGGGATGTCCTCTCTATCCTCGGTGTAAATCTCCTCGCCCCCATCCATCTTACCGACTGTCTTTCCCTTTCTGTGACTCTTTTTTCTTTGCTCTTGTGTCCTGATTTGACTAGTGTTGAATACCTGTACACAGTGCACCCAACCCTTTTGATGTGCACTTTCATTATCCACTTCACTGTTACTGACTTCAGCTTCTGGAATGCCTTCACTATCGTGAGTGTAACTCTCCTCATCTTCATCCGTCGTACCGACTGTCTTTTTTGTATGTTCTTGTGTCCTGATTTGATTAATTTTTACTGACCATGAACTGTGCGTCTGACCCTTTTGCTGTGCACCTTCACCGTCCACTTTACTGTCACTGACCTCAGCTCTTGGTATGTCTTAAGTATCTCCTTTGTAACTCTCCTCCTTTTCATTCCTTACACCATCTGACTTTCCTTTTCTATTACTTTCCTTTGCTTGTTTTCATACTTTATCTAGAATTAAAAAATATGGAATTGCACACAAAAAAATTAGATGGGTAGATAATTTGATACAGATGTATTGGGGAAAAAAAAAGCACTCTGCTTTCACTTATAATTGGCACTGCGTCCCATTTTCGACCTAAAAGGGTTAATTGTGCTCAATGTTTAAACATATTTGGTCGATAAGTTGTTAATTGCTACAGAAGAAGTTGTTACATAAACTGGGGATAAAAGACAAGTTAAAATTTTGTAAGAAAAAAAAAACACTTGTTTTTTTCTCTCTACTTTTCCTTTTTCTCATGTGTCTGTCTTTATATTCTAGGTTTGTCTAACTGTCTGTATGCTGTTTATTCATTGTTTGTCTGGGATATAAAATGTTTGTCAGTATAAACAGATTATCAGGAAATATGATCGGGTCTAGACAATTTCTATCAGAAAGTGTTTGGTTTTGGTTATCTTTCGTTCCTGTAGTTATGGAAATGCTGTCGATGTTTCTGTGATTTTTGGAGGTGAACCTTGGAAAAGAAAAGCTGAAAATATAAAAAATATATTGATTGATATATTTACAATTTACGATGTCTTGAAATTAACATTTTAAAGGTAAGAAGATCAATTAGTACATTTGAGCGCTGTAAACCTCCAGCCCCGCCCAACATTGAGGTCCAAAAGTTGTTTCACAAAGAGCAGGCTGGAGACGAAAAAAAGACACCCAGAGACAAAGAGCAGCACAACATTAGAAGCAGTTTTAACTTAAAGACATCTACCAATTACAACACTAGAATGGTACTGTAAACTGCATTTAGAGTGACTGATTCTGGAGCTTAACCACACAAGCTAAGTTTGTCAAACTGTAGCAAAGTGAATATGAATGAAAAACTGATCACTGAGGATACTCTAAGGTGAATTAAATGGATCTTTAATCATTCAAATGTTCAAAAGAGAGTGGGTTACATCAAATACAGTGGGGAGAACAAGTATTTGATACACTGTTGATTTTTCAGGTTTTCCCATTGCAATGCTTGTAGAAAACTGTAATTTTCATACATTGTATTTTCCAGAAAAATACAATGTATGATTTTTAAATAGTTAATTTCCATTTTATTGTGTGAAATAAGTATTTGATCATCTATCAACCAGTAAGAATTTTGGCTCTCACAGACATGTTAGTTCTGTTTTAAGAAGCCCTCCTGTTCTCCACTCATTACCTGTATTAACTGCACCTGTTTGAACTTGTTACCTGTAAAAAGACACCTGTCCACACACTCAATCAATCACACTCCAGCATCTCCACAATGCCCAAGATCAGAGAGCTGTGTAAGAGCATCAGGAATAAAATTGTAGACCTGCACAAGGCTGGGATGGGCTACAGGACAATAGGCAAGCAGCTTGGTGAGAAGGCAACATCAGTTGGTGCAATTATTAGAAAATGGAAGAAATACAAAATAACGGAAAATCTCCCTCGGTCTGGGGCGCCATGCAAGATCTCACCTTGTGGAGCATCATTGATCTTGAGGAAGGTGAGGAATGAGCCCAGAACTACACGGCAGGACCTGGTCAATGACCTGAATAGAGCTGGGACCACAGTTTCGAAGAAAACAATCAGTAACACTCTACGCCGTCAAGGATTAAAATCCTGCAGTTCACGCAATGTGCCCTTCCTCAAGCCAACGCATGTCAAAGCCCGTCTGATGTTTGCAAATGACCATCTGAATGATCCAGAGGAGGAAATGGGAGAAGGTCATGTGGTCTGATGAGACAAAAATAGAACTTTTTGGTTTAAACTCCACTCGTCATGTTTGGAGGAAGAAGAATGATGAGTACAACGCCAAGAACACCATCCAAACCGTGAAGTATGGCAGTGGAAACATAATTCTTTGGGGATGCTTTTCTGCAAAGGCGAAAGGACGACTGCACCATATTGTGGGAAGGATGGATGGGGCCATGTATCGTGAGATTTTGGCCAACAACCTCCTTCCCTCAGTAAGAGCACTTAAGATGGGTCGTGGCTGGGTCTTCCAGCATGATAACGACCCAAAACACACAACCAGAACTTCAACTAAAGAGTGGCTCCATAGGAAACATTTTAAAGGTCCTGGAGGTGGCCTAGCTAGTCTCCAGACCTGAATCCAATAGAAAATCTTTGGAGGAAGCTTAAAAGTCCGTGTGGCCCAGCGACAGCCCCAAAACCTGAAGGCGCTCTGGAGGAGTTTCTCTGTATGAGAGGAATGGGCCAAAATCCTGCTGCAGTGTGTGCAAACCTGGTCAAGAACTACAGGAAACGTCTGATCTCTGTAATTGCAAACAAAAATTTCTGTACCAAATATTAAGTTTTCATTGTTCTGGTGTATAAAATACTTATTTCACACAATAAAATGGAAATTAATTATTTAAAAATCATACATTGTATTTTTCTGGATTTTTTTTAGATTCCATCACTCACAGTTAAAGAGTACCTATGATGAAAATTACAGTTTTCTACAAGCTTTGCAAGTGGGAAAACCTGAAAAATCAACAGTGTATCAAAATACTTGTTCACCCCACTGTATTTGAAAAACTGCATTTGTCCTTCCGTTATTAAAAGGAGGTAAACCATCAGTTCTTACCATTTATAGGCCAATTTCAAATGTATTTGTTTTATCTAAAATTCTGGAGTCTCTTGTTTGTGATTAATTGAAAGAGTTCCTCCATTCAAATAAAATTCTTTCTAAATATAAATCAGGTTTCAGAAAAAAGCACAACACTATTAATGCTACTATGAAGATGAAAAATTCTATAATTGTAGCTCTTGATAAAAACAGTACTCTGCTTCACTCTTTATTGCTCTTTCAAAAGCTTTTGACACCGTAGACCATGCTGTTTTAAAATGCAGGCTACTTCTCATTGGACTGTCAGAGCATGCGGTTGTTTGGTTTTCAAATTATCTAGAAAACAGATCCCAGTGTATAAATGTGAGGGGCTTTGTTCTGAATTTGTTACTGTTCAAAAGGGTGTGCCAGAAGGATCTGTTTTAGGTACTGTCTTATTTATCTTGTGCATCAACAATGTTGAACAAAATTTCTCTGATGCTAATATGCATTTTTATGCTGATGATACCATTATTTATTGATTTGGGTCATCTCTTGAACAGGCTATTTATTCCCTACAGAAAGCCTTTGTTGCTATACAGTATTCATTTATTCCTTTTGCCCACAGAGAACTAGGGAAGAAAGCCTTTAGCTATGCAGCTCCTTATGTATGGAGTTTTTTTTTTTTTTTTTTTACAAAGAAACTGGAAGTTGACTGAGTTTTTATCTTTAAATGCTTTTAAGTTGAAAGTGAAAAAAGAATTTGAAATAGCCTCAAATATTTGTAATCGTTTTAGTTTATATGTTTTTTTTATGTACATGTCATTTATTTTAACATATCTCTGCTTCTTAAATAACTTTGCTGCCTCTTGGCCAGGAATCCTTTGAAAAAGAGGCTTTAAATCTCAGTGGGATTTTTTCCCCTGGTTAAATAAAGGTTAAAAAAAAAATTAAAACAAGAGAGCTAGTTTAGTCTCTAAAACAGACATGGCTACAGCTTGATGCTGACATGTTAGATGTCAGAATTCAGTCAGAATTCTGATAAAAAATTAAAAATCCTGAGATTAAAGTCAAAATTCTGAGATTAAAGTCAGTCTGAGATTGAAGTCACAATTCTGACTTTTTCTCGTATTAAACTGAAATAGTATTTTAAAATCAGTTGACTTTTGTATTTTTTCAGTAGCCCTGGTCCTCTTCTGTAGTTTTTGCTTCATATACTAACTTTAAAATGTCAAAGTAGGATACTCCACATGATGGTATCAGTGCTGCCACCTTCTGGTTTAGAGGAGAACTGCTTTTTCCAGAGGGAAGGGGTAAAGGGGGTCCTAGCTATTAATATTTAGAACCATTCTTAATATTTTTTATATTTATTTTGGGGACAAATGCCTGAATGGTTTCTAACATTCAGTGTCGCCTCCAGCAGATATTTGCAGTTCTCCTCTAAACCAGAAGGTGGCAGAAAGAGGATCAGTGCCGCTGAAAAAATAAAAAAGTTAACTGATTTTAAAATACTCTTTCAGTTCAATATGGGAGAAAAGTCCGAATTGTGACTCCAATCTCAGACTGACTTTAATCTCAGAATTTTGACTTTAATCTCAGGATTTTGACTTTTTTTCTCAGAATTCTGAATGAATTCTGACAGCTAACAAACATGTCAGCGCTAAGTCATAGCCATGTCTGTGTTAGAGACTAAACTTGTTTTCTTGTTTTAATTTATTTATTTTTTTTATTTAACCAGGGAAAAGAAAAACCCATTGAGATTAAAAATGTCTATTTCAAGGGAGTCCTGGCCAAGGGGCAGTAAAGTTACATAAGAAGCAGAGATAATTTAAAATAGAGACAGGTACATAAAAAAACCTATACAATAATTAATAAAACAATTACAAATCATTGAGGCTGTTTCAAATTCTTTCACTTTCAACTTAAAAGCATTTAAAGATAAAGACTACCAAAGTGTACCATAAAGTGTACCAATGACACTGCCTTCTCATAGAGAGGGAAGGCCATCCCACCTGAGAGTACAGGTCAGTGATGTGTCATGGCTCTACAGTTTGTGATGAACCTTAATGAAGCATGGTAAACAGAGTCCAACATTTGAAGACATGAAGAAGTAGCATTCTTATAAGGGTCACCATAATCTCAGACTGATAAAAACGTGGCAGAGACAAGGAGGTTTTTTTACTCCAAAAGAAAAACATGTCTTATTACAAAAGAAGAAAGCCAAGTTTAACTTTTAATTTCTTCAAAAGTTTATCAATAAAACGTTTGAAGGTGAGGGAATCATCAATTACAATTCCAAGGTATATTCATGTACCACCTCAATGACATTCCCCTCCAGAGTGGACACTACTAGAAGGGTTTGAGGCACCTTCCTAATATTTGAAAACAACATTCACTTTGTTTTGTCAGCATTAAGAAATAATTTAAGATTAATAAATGAATACTGTGCAGCAACAAAGGCCTCCTGTAGGGAATAAATAGCCTGTTCAAGAGATGACTCAAAGCAATCAATAATGGTATCATCAACATAAAAACGCATATTAACATCAGAAAAATTTTGTTCAACAGGTAACCAGAAGTGAGAGAGACCTTGGCCCCAAGCGCTGAGCAAAATCCCCTCCACACCTGGGAGATGAACTGCGGGCCGCAGTCAGACAGGATGTCCTGCGGAATCCCATGAATGCAGAAGACATGTTTAACAAGGAGCTGTGCAGTCTGCATGGCAGTGGGTAGTTTTCTCAATGGAACGAGATGACAGTGCCATTTTTGCCATCTTGGCTGGGATTGTTGTCGGGTTCTGGTGCAATACCTGCTGTGCGTTTCTGCAGCGTTGCGCGGCTGGCGTTGGCGGCTGCAGTTGGAGGTTGGTGCGGCGGGCGGCTTCCATCCGGCCCTCGCCTGCTGATCCGCTCCCTCCCTGGTCGGCTGTGTCACCACATCTGGGTAAGCTACCTGTTTAGAATTTAATTTATCTTACCTGAATCCAGGGTTAACAAGTTCTCTAATTTAGGATTCTTTTGGAGTTGCAGTGCTTGGACGCTCCTGCTGTCTTGTCTTGTCTTGCCGGTTTTGCTTGGGCCGCTCTCGAGAGAGCCTGCTGACGCTGGGGCTGGCCGAAGAAACGGGCCACGACTCCTCTGGCCCCGTGAAGGGACATTAGAAGTCGGACAATGACAATTTGTCCCATCGTTTGCAGTGGTTGTGTTTTTTTCTTTGCCGTTTGTTTGCTTATTATTTAAATTACTAATTTGTTTGCTTTCCTTTGTTTTGATTTACTAATTTGTTTTTTTTGCATTGCATGTTTTGTTTGTTCATTCATTTTTTTGGGAATAATTTAAATTGTCCTTATTTTGATGCCTTTTCCTTTTCAGGTGCTGAGTAGTGGGCCTGAGGCCATGTTTTAAAAGAAAAAATGTTTTAATGAAATGGATTAATAAATCATTGTAGACTACTCCGTGCTCTGGTGCGTCTTGTCTAAAAAGATCAACCCCTTGGTTGGTCACACTTCTTTCCCACGAAGAAGAAACCCGCTCCAAAGGGAGATGAAGAGGGACGGATTATGCCGGTCGCAAGGGAATCTTTTATGTACGTCTCCATGGCCTCCCTCTCTGGCTTGGAGATGTTGAAATGGCGACTGCTGGGCAGAGGAGCTCCAGGAAGCAGGTCAATGGCACAGTCGTATGGTCTGTGGGGAGGCAGAGAACAGGCTTTGGATTTACTGAATACCTGGGAGAGGTCGTGGTAGTCAGCAGGTACGGAAGAAAGATCAATGGTGTCTAACTCAAGGGGTTCCTGAACCTGGAAACCTGGGGGAACAGCAGATCTGAGAGTGCGAATGACAATCAACAGACCATGAATCCACATGACTGTTGGTCCAGTTAGTAGAGGGATTGTGAGCATGGGGCCATTCAAGTCCCAATGTTAGAGCAGAGTTTGCTGTAGGGAACACAAAAACGGAGATGTTCTCAATGTGATTACCAGAAAATGTTAGCTGCAGAGGCATTGTCTGATGGGTTATTTGAGGCAGATTTCTGCCGTCCAAGGCAAAAACACGAAGAGGACTCTGTAGAGGAATAAGCTCTATTCCCATCTGATGAGTGAAAGTTGAGTCAATTAGGTTCCGTTCACAGCCAGAATCAATCAGAACCGATAAGAGACGGATCTATTATTTAGCTGTAATGATGCAGGAAGGAGAAGACGAGGTGAGGAGGGAGAAATCTTCTGGTCTGCCAGTAGCCCTCTCTCTACTGGTAGACCCTGTTTTTTCCCAACAGAGGGCAAGAGGCTACAAAATGGCCCACCTCACCACAGTATAAGCAGAGCTTGGATAGCATTCTGTGTTGTTTCTGATCAGGGCTTAATCGAAGGTTGCCTAACTGCATAGGTCCAGGTGCAGAAGGACTAGCAGGCAGTCTGAAAGGAAAGTTGTTTACTGGAGACTTGGTAGGAGCCATCTTGCTACTCCTGTCCTTAGCACAGGCTCTAATTCGATTATCCAAGTGAATAGAGAGATTAATTAAATCCTCGAGAGAATTAGGCTCGTCTAAGGAAGCTAATTCATCCTTGATAGATTCACAAAATGCTTGAGAAAAAACCCCTTTAAGGGCTGCTTCATTCCAGCCTGAAGCGGCTGCCACAATTCGGAAATCTATGGCGAACTCAGAAACTGTTTTCTGTCCTTGTGTCAAAATGTTATGTCAGTCTCATGATTGAAAGTTTGCTTAAACTCTTTGAGAAACTGATCAAAAGTGCATTCGTAATTGGATGAGGAGGAAATCTTACCTCAGCCCAATCCAAGGCTCGGTCTGTGAGATGACAGATTATATATGATATCTTAGATGAGTCCTGGAGGAACTTACTTGGAGCGTGATTAAATTGGATGATACATTGCATTAAAAATCCACGAAATTTCTTGGGATTCCCATCAAACCTGGGAGGACTAGCCAGTTGACACTCTGTATGAGGAGGAGGACAAACAACCTGGTTAGCTTGCTGCGGGGCTAGCTCACTGGCAGGGCCTGAAGCCTGGAGAGAAAAACGTACAGCCTCAGTTAGCTCAGTTACTCAGCGGTTTAACTCAGTCTGTTGATGTACAAGCTCAGCCAGGGTGTTATCATGTCTAGACAGGGTGGTTTGTTGCTGATAAATGTGCATCCCAATGTGTGTCCCAGCTGCATCGGTTCGGGCTCTGGCATCCGAGCCGGACCAGGGGATCATAGGGTGCAGAGTGAAGAGCAGGTTGAGGGAAGGCGGTTGTTCAGTGCTCTCCTCTCCCTGCGACGCTCAGTGAGGCAAAGGTCAATCCAGTTGGCAAGGTCTTCCAGCTGCTCCAGAGTCGGGGGGTAGTCGCGGGTCGAAAGCTCATCTTTGATGCTTTCCCGCAGGCCAAATAAAAAAAAAATCATCCATGAGGGCGTCCTAATTACAGGAACAGTCGGCAGACAACAGGTGGAAGTCAGTGATACTCCATCACTGACCGATCTCCCTGTCTGAGAGTCAAAAGTCCCCTGGATGCTTCCCTACTCAGAAGAACTGGGCAAAAAACTAGGATTAGTTCCAAAGAAAAATCACTATAAGAGCTGCAGAGTTCAGGATTATTCTGCCACTCTGACGTTCCCCATAATTTGGCCCTTCCCGCTAACAGAGATATTACATAGGCCACCTTGGCACGATCAGAAGGAAAAGCAGAGGGCTGTAACTCAAAATGAATTTCGCACTGAGTCAGGAAAGCTCTGCATTGATCAGGATCCACTTTAAACACAGGAGGGGACAGACACGGTTCGAGAAGAGCTGGACTATCAGTAGAAGACGAGGGTGAGGCAGCTGTCACAGGAGGGGCAGCTGGAGCAGCCTGATTACGCAGGTAATCGAGGATCTCCTGCATCCCTGATTCTAGCCAGGAAATGCTTTGATCCACATCATTTCGCCACTGCCCGTCTGCTGATGGGTCCATGTTTTGACCAGGTTAATTTGTAATGATCTCAGAATGTTGGACCCAGAATTCAAGGCGAGACAGGCAGTGGGAAAGTTCAAAGCGTTTATTAAACAAAACAGGTGCGCGGGGCTGCTCGTCTGTCAAATAGATCGAGTCTATCTGTGAACAAGTGAAATGCATAATTTTCTGCAAAGCAGATCAGCCAGACAGGAGGTGAAACACAAGGAGATTAACAAGGATCTGCAAAATTTAAAACCAACAGGCATAGACAGATGCAACACACATTGACTGAGAACTCCGGTATGGCAACCATTTGCAAGGGATGTATAAAACCACAAATAGAATAAAATGTAAAAATTACTAAAAAAAAAGTTAAACATAGAACTAATGGTTGAAGCTTTCTGTCACAAAACCAAAATTAAGCTATGAAAGTGATAACATTTGCATGTGCCACAGAAAGTAGAATTCATGACATAGGCAGAGTCTATATGTCTTGTCATACAAAGGGTTGCTCGTAGAGGGGAATAACATAGTCAGGAGGTCCCTTCACTGATTTCCTCCAAGTCCACACCTTCCTGGCTGATCTACCTGTACAGCGAACATCATAGCAACCTCTGACGTTTGTCTGCTTGGGCTCAATTTTCTCTCATTTGGAAGGAGCCATAGCTGTATTATGTAATGTTCCGCAGCAATGATGTGAAGTCTTTATACACTCTTCTTTATACACTCAGCAATATTTCTGCTGGAATAGGTTCTGACCGGCAAACTTGGAAAAGATAAGTCCATCGGTCTGTTTTTTTAACCAGCTTTGCCGTGACCTGGATTGGAATCAGGGTCCCTGCGGCCACAACGCAGAGCACTGAACACTATACGATCGCGGCTGCCCTCTTCCGTGTCTTTACATCAGCTATCTGTTTTCTGCCCTACCTCACTCAGAGACATTGATATCGCTGCAGAATCTTTATAAATAAAGAAAGGTATGTGCCTGATATAGGTATCCACATTGTACTCCTGTAGTTTTCAGGTAAAGTTAAACTGGCATCCTGTGACAATGGTTGCTGCAGACACAACACAGCCATGTTAAAGAATACTACTAAAACTCAATAGAAAAACACAGCAACAATTTTAAACTCTATAGACAAGCACAAAAATAATCCCTTAGGACTTTGCGGAAAGGGTTTACAAAAGAGGATAGTCATAAAGTGGCTGTTCTCCTGCGCTATCTCTGTGGGTTGTCTGAAAAAAATCTCTCCTTCAAGCTGGATTTGAACCAGCAACCTAAGGATGTCCTCTATTGCTCTCTACAGTCCTCCACTCTACCGACTGAGCTATGAGTAACATGGGGGAATTCCCCCCGATCGTGACCGATGACGTGGCCCTAAACCACCTAGTAGACCGCTAAAAATAACATTAAGTGGCATAGGTAGGTCTGGCTTAAAATCTATACATTTTTTGCGTTATTTTACAGTTAGAAGACAAACTTTATTATTCTACTTTAAAATCCAATAAGGCACAGGAACCCGTGACAAAACAAGAAGCAATCTGAGACTCTAGAAAACACTGCAAACCACATTAGTAACACAGAAGATAAGACAAGATCATATTAAGATTAGTGTTGCTACCGATACCATTTTGAGAGCCGAAACCAATACCACATACCTGGCTGTGCAGTATTGGCTTAATACCCATACCATAATAATGTAAAATAATTGCCATCATGGCTTTTGTGAAGCTGCTGCCTACCTTTGTGAAGCAGGAAAAAATCTAATACAAAAGTGAATCAGGTAGAGACCTTTTTATTGCCTACCAGGAGTGGGTGACGTAATAGTTGAATAAACTTATGGCTCTGAAAATGGTATCCCGGTCAGCTATTTGTTGGGTACTGCGGATACCCATACCACCATTTTAGAGGGCAGTATCAGGCTCCATCCGATACTGAGTGGTGGAGTCACAACACTAATTAAGATATAGAAAAAACAATGTCAAGTTGCGTCCCCCAGTCCTGTAAAGCTGTGCCCAATCAGCTTATTCATAAAAGAAATAAATGGTCGTCCTGGTTCTGTATTGCCCGTGATACAACTCCAACTCTAGAGAAGACCTTTTACCAAAACTAAAAGCATCTAACAAAAAAAGGTCCCATTGGTGAGAGCATAATATACAGCAGCAGCAATCTGTAACAACCAAAAAACAACAATAAAGTGTCTGCCGACCATAATAAAGCTATAAGGTAAAAGAAAATAATGTACCTTCAGCCACACAAAGGGGTATATGCAGACGCTGCACTGAGAACCCACATCTCTTCCAGCAGCCCGAATATCCAGATCCAAATCCTAGTGTAGCAGCACTGCTCCCAACTCTCATTCTAAAGAATCTACTGCACACCAAACAGAGCCGACTGTCATAGCTTGCTCAGCACACCTGGTGTTTATATACGCTAATGAGCCTGTCAATGCTGTAAAGCAGATCGTGAAGGTAGACGACGTACGTCTGCTTGGGCTCAATTTTCAGGGACAGTTGATATCGCTGCAAAATATTTACAAACATCAAAAGGTGTGTGTCTGATATCTGTACCCTCATCCTCTGTTTCATCACACACTGAAACCCTTCTAGGCAGTGTGCTAATTTCTCTTTTAATATCTAGGTAGAATATTGGACAATCTATGATAGATCTATAAGCAATTGTATTTATGGCGACTTCTTCTGATGCTCTAGTAGTGTAAATAGAATGTGTAGAATAGAACCGAATAGAATTATTATTCATTTTCATTTCACTGTCACAAGCACAAAGCAACAAAATGTAGTTTGCATCTATCCAGAAGTGCTATAGACGATATGCGATATCTATTAACATGATTACGGAGACTATGTTCGTCTGGACTATAAATGGTATATATAACAGAGAGTAATTGTAAGAGGCTATGAAATAAATAAATATAAAAGCTTTATACAGATTATTCAGGAAAGGTAGAATTTGGATTATATACACACATTAAAACCTATTGAAATTGTAGGTGTTCTTGACTGGGGAAAATTATTTTCAGAGTTTAGAGCTGAGTATCGCCACACTTTCATCCGGTGCAGGTTTCTGGGGACGAGGAAGGCGAGGAGAGTTAAGGGGGGTTTATAGTGAAGGCATTGCCTCAGGGTACTGCAGCCACTTCTATGCTTCTGATTCAGGGTTAGAAATCCAACTTTTTTGTAAAACCTTTTTTACCCCAATCACAGTAAGTAAAAAGCATGAACAACATAACAGTTATGTGTTCTGTTTTTCTCATAGATCTGATTAAGACTCGTGAAACTTTGTCACGATAGCCCGGAATGAGCGGTGTAAAGAATGAACTCCGCATGAGTTCAAGCACATTTACCGCACAAACCACCTGTGATACAGAGCCTGGACTTCCCAAATTTAATTTTGTATAAACTCTGCATAGAAAATGACATTGATGTTTGTCTAAGTCTTAATAAAGCAGCAACGGTTGTTATAAGTGAAGGATCTATATAGCAGGGATTTTTTTGCAGTAATTATGTTCTTTTTTTGTTGTATTTGTATTATTTTCATTTTAAATGTACAAGGATTTTATAATATAAAGAGTAAGAATTCAAAAACAATCATTATATTGTAGCCTATTCATATTTCTAAGGACTGTGTTTAACAAATAACAAATTCAACCTAAAGGAAATAGAGCAGTGGAAGCTTAAATACTTCACTGAACAGGTTATCATAGGAGGGGAGATTATTGTAGCTCCAGATGGATTCACTGATCGTTTTCTCTCTGAATGGCAGCATCCTCTCATTGAGGATATTTTTATTCTCCAGTTTTAATATGATTGTTGGAAATCAAGGAATCTGAGACAAAACACCTGATTAAATTCCTCATGTAGACTATTGTTTGATTCCTTACATGATTTATAATATTGTGTGGCAAAATATCACCATCCCTTTTAACTGATCATTGCCAGGGGCGTGCATACATAGACAGTAGGTGGGGCTAAAGCACTAGGAAGTTTGCCCTTTATCAAAGAAAATGCCCTTTTTTTTTTATTATTATTATTAATATTTTACTGAGGTTGGTTTTGAAATGATCTTTTGAAAACCTGGAGCCATTAAAAACGACTGGAAACAATGCCCCGGCAATGAGCCAAATTTCCCTTGCGCACGCCTCACTCAGCCTATCTCTCTTCCTTTGTCACGTGAACTCGCACGGTCAGCTCAAGTAGGGCATGCCAGATGCGCAGCATCATAGCAGTTCAGTAAACGTCTTCAGATAGCAGGAACGGTCGCTGACAGGCTGCTTCTCCCGTGTGCCATTAGCCAGGTAATATACAGATCAAGCAAAATCATTTTGTTGTGCATTAAAATGTCTCATTCAGCAGCACCAAACAAGCATTTTTGCTGACTGGTCACCTGATAAACTAGTTGTCTCCTTGTAAGATGCTATTTTACTTTTTATATTTTGGTATCCATATTTTTATCTTAAGTGTATATATTAGTCTATTTTATTGCATGCCGTATACCCACAGTTTTTAGACATTTTTTATTTTATTTTTATCTATTCTATATATTATATGTTTCATGTTGTAACGATTGTACCCACAAAAATTCCTAGTTTGTGAACTGCCTTCACTAAAAATGGCAATAAAACCTGATTCTAATTCTGAAAAGTTTTACACTGTAGCCCAAGTCACCATGACAGATAACGGAGGACGACCACATAGTCTAGGTTACTCTACAGCTTTCCAGTCCTCAAATCTACGGAAGAGGATTAGGGCCACTGAAAAAAAAAATAAGTTAACTGATTTTAAATTTTATTTCAGTTTAGTATGGTATAGTGAAAAAGTGAGAATTCTGACTTTAATCTGAGAATTTTGACTTTTTTCTCAGAATAATTCCTTAATCAGATGTTCTGATTCTTTTTCTCATAATTATTTGACTTTAATCTCAGAATTCCTGACTTTTAATCTCAGAATTCTGATTCTTTTAATCTCAGAATTCTGACTTTTTTGCTCAGTAACTTCTGACTTTAATCTCAGAATTCTGACTTTTTGCTCAGATTTCTGACTTTTTGCTCAGAATTCTTGACTTTTTGCTCAGTATTCTGACTTTAATCTCAGAATTTGACTGAATTCTGAAAATAAAAAGTCAGAATACTCCATCTTTTTGCTCTTCCGATCTTTAATCTCAGAATTCTGACTTTAATCTCAGAATTGATTTTTAATTCAGAATTCTGACTTAATCTCAGAATTCTTCTGACTTTTGCTCAGTATTCTGACTTTTGCTCAGAATTTTGACTTTGCTCAGTATTCTGACTTTAATTTCAATTTGACTGAATTCTGAAAATAAAGTCAGAATTTGAGAAAAATCAGAATTCTGACTTTTTCCCCATGTTAAACTCAAATAAAATTTAAAAATCAGTTACAGAACAGCAAGAGAGGGGAGATTAAAACATTTTTGGCCAACAATTTCAAACAGCTCCAAGTATCAATAACCACGCCGGTTTCAACAATATCCATCAGGTCTTCAACACTGGGCATCCCAACAAAACCATATTCAAAATGAAGAAAATGTATCGAGTGCCCTTTAAGACGAAAAGGGTGAAAACTGTGGTGATTATGCAGAGGTATGTATTCACCTAAGCATTGTGATTTGTTAGTCTCATAAAACAAAACAAATGTAACTAGTCCTACACTGAACACAATTTTGCTCTGACACTGTTCTTCAGAGATTTTCAAATGGATAGATCCAGCATCGTATATGGAGATGAGGCTGGGTTACCTGATGAGCAACATCGGAGGAGGAAAAACATCATTGCAGCCATACAATGCCAAGAAAGGAGGGTTAATCATATTGAAAAATCTTAAAAGCTGTTCATATTTTATTTTTAAGTGGTTTGTACAAAATCAACAGGTATTAAAATAGCTATTATTCTGTAGGCTACCATAAGTCATATCCATGTGACAAGACTTCCCTAATAGCCCATTATTTAAATTAATGTGGCATATTTGTTAAAGCTATTATTATTATTATTATTATTGTCATTATTATGATGGTTATTGTCATGATGGTTACTATTAATATATTGTAGCTAGTCACAGCAGGGAAGCTCTACACCATCAACATCTACCAGGACAGGAGATGAGGAAGAGTTCAGGGAAGACACAGAGACAGAAAAGACCAGGATGAGGGAGAGAGCAGCAGGATGAGGGAGAGCAGATGGATGAGGGAGAGCAGATGGATGAGGGAGAGCAGATGGATGAGGGAGAGCAGATGGGTGAGGGAAAAAGGGAGATGAGCCAGATGAAAGAAGTATGCTTTAGTCTGTTCTGTTGGTGATGACTTTTTTCCATTGAAAACTCACGTTTAGAGAATGTTACAAATAAAGGTCAAATTTCATTCAACATGCATGTATTTTTTATACTCAAGTGTTCCATGTGCGCCTAAAAAGTGCCCTCCCCCCCTCCTGAGCACTGTGCCCCCAAAATGTCTGTGCATGCCTCTGATCATTGCTGTTACTTTTGTTCTCTCTTTGACTAAATGTAAATCACCATCATCCTTTATTTGGTAATTGAACTAACCTCTGGCATAATAGGGATTTCTGCACAGAAATTAGTAACCTCATTAAGAATATTTCATTGATGGAACTTTCACCTTTGAGGTAATAGGAATAGCTCACATTTAGTGCTAAGAAAGTTGCAGTCAGAATTAGTAAACTGGTTTATAAAATTGAGGCAAAAAACAACCACAACTGATTTATATCAACAATTATGTAGGAAATCAATTTTATCATCTGAGGAGCAGCTTCAACTTGAGGAATTAAAATCTCAGATAACTTCTTTCTAGTCAAAGTCCAGGGGACCTTCATTTGCTACAGGGCTTGTTGGATCCAGGAGGCTGAGAACTCTTCAGATTGCTTTCATATTGAAAAACAGCAGAAAGAAAAATTGAGGTTTAATGGTGAGGTTTCTTTAGACTTGCATTTTAGTTTTAACTCTGTTGTGATTTTATGTTCTTTTCAATTTCCCAGCCAGCTGGGAATTTATATTTCTGATACTTTAAGATGTCCATTGACCTCCCCGGTAGGGGAGGTAAAATATCTTATTTAATCAGATATTATTTCAGCTGTGTTAGAACAATAAATGAAAGAGTTATTCAAGCTCTAATCATGGTCAAACAGAACATTCAGCACATACATGCAATAAATACACAACTTCTGTTCAAAATATAGGAGTTTATTAACAAAAATCATTCAGCTCCAAGTCAAACATTTCAGTTTAACACTCTTAACTAAAACTAGTGAAACTAAACTAAACTAAACTAAACTACTATGTACAGAGAGGAAGGGGAAACATGGCTGAAAATCATATTACAGTTTAAGATGGATTTTGTGTTTGAAACCAAAGTTTATCTGGAAGAATTTGGGATATGATCAAATTAGCTTTTCACTAATTTAAAGAAATTGGAATGTTTTCAGACCAATTCACAATGCAATCCATGAGGTGAATAAAGCATTATTTGGCCAAATAATGCTTTATTAAACGATTTGCTTAATCAGGAACAAATAACCTTTAGTTAAATGATTCTTTACTCTCTTTGAAATAGCCAGCAGCGAATAGACATCAGGATTCCACTAAATAACTCTTGGTCAGACTTGGTAATGGAAATGTAATGAGCATCTGAGGAACACATGAACACTAATGTTATATCAGTGTTTAAACCCTTAGTGAAATCAAGCTGGGATTCAAGAGATTCCACGGCTGATTCCACATCATCATGTCAAGATGAAATATGGACACTGGTTCCCAATGTCCGAACAGTATGATCATGGCATATGGCGCAACACCTCCTAGGGACGACATGTGATTGGTAATAATTACGGCTCTGTATGCAGACAGATATTAACCTGCTCACGCTGCCAGGAAAAAGCTGCAGCGCATTTTTAATTTTTGTGTACAACTACACAAGTTGTGTTGTACAAGTTGTTCATCAAAAACCTCTAACATTGTCACTTTTTCTATAAATGGTCCAGAACTATTGTTGCAAATTCAAATTTTTATTGTTCAGACTGTCATGAAAAGATCAGGTACAGATTACATATTGGCAAAAAAATAACATCAAAATTAAATCAGATTAGGTTCCCTTCAGGCTGCATTGTGAACATAGCCATAGTTAGATCCTTCATTCCTCTAGTTGCTTGAAAACATGGAAAAATATTGTAATTTCTACGAAACCATATAAAGAACCTCATTTTTAGAATCCAAGAGGTTTTTATTTCTGCTCATTCATCAATTTAGAAGTGATTACAATAATTAAAAACATCCACAGCAGAATATAATCCATAAAATCAGTTGTATAAAATAGGTGATAGTTACTTTCAATCATAGCAGGTAAATAGAACATCTACAGAATCAAGAACAAAACTATTAGAATTAGTTCAAAGGAAAATTATACTTTCAAAAAATCTTTAAAAAGCAGAAACTTCACACTTCTAGAGGAGAGTCAGATTTCTTTAATACATTATTAAGACAAAGGCTTTTTACCAAGTTAAAGCAGGTTCAAACTGATCAGTAAAAATAACATCAACATCATCAATCCTGTTTATCTTTTTAAACAAACATGTTTCATCATTTTAGGACTTCAATTTACCTGAACTACAGACTCCAGCCTCTAAACTGAGTTCTTTGATGTCCCGTAGTTTAACCCCATAATCCCAGCACCCCCTTTCAAGGTGGCTGGAGCTACTTTGCAACATTAATTAGCTTGTAGCTGACTAACTCTGAGACTGACACACACTTATATATGTCCCAAATCTTCATCTGAGACTCCTCTATAGATGATCTACTTCATTCTAATATCTATTGACCATAGCTCTAACACTGTGCCAAAAACAGTTGGAGTTTTGGTGGGCCTGGTTTCAACAACACACATAGCAGGGCTGATTGATGCATTGCTAATGAAAGCCAACAAGACACTGAATTAGCTAAACTCTGATCATTTGTAGCTGATCTCTTAGAAAATCCTCCAAAAACATCAGCAAAACTGAGCAAAGCACATTAAATCTGTCCTAGCTTTGCTTTTATTTTCATCTGAGGATATTTTCATCAGAATAAAAGTCTGTTTCTGGAATATATCCAGCCGATAGCTTATCATTCAACTAAAAGTTTCTTAGAGTAAAAAATAAAACTGGAGATTTTTTTTCTTAATAAATTCATTCAGAAAAAGATGTGCAACACCATGCCAAAGTTGCACAGTATGGGTCTGCCTTGATTTTTTATTTACAATTTAAACTTATCAATTGCTTGTTCTATGGACAGCAAACTTGCTTCATCTGTAACTAATATGTTGTTGTTGCACTTTATTATGTTTATTCCCCTCATTACAGAAAAATTAAGAAATCATAAATTTAAACATGTTTTTTTTTTGTTAGGGCAACATTTTTTGGCCATTTAGATCTAATTTACTCAGGTCCAAAATAATTAACTTTCAAATGTTCACTTCCAAATATTCAGCCAGGACCTGAGTATTTACCAGATTTACTATATAACACATTATTAGTTCTGGATTCTATGTATACAGAGTTGTTAATTAATGGCCTTCTCAAAACTGGACATTAACCCGTGAGTTTCTCATGTAATGAGGTGAAGGAGTTTTTAGATGGACATTTTATCAGCAGTCAAACATGGTAAACACCTCTACTGTTCATTCCTGTGGCATCCAACTGCTGTGACTTATTCAAAAGGCTTCACACGAGTATGAATTCTGATGTGGCTATCAAGATTAGATTTGTCAGTGAAGCTTTTTCCACAGGACGGACATTTAAAAGGCTTCTCACCAGTGTGAATTCTGATGTGTCTATCAAGATGAGATTTGTTAGTGAAACTTTTTCACAGGACAGACATTCAAAAGGCTTCTCACCAGTGTGAATTCTGATGTGTCTATCAAGATTACATTTGTTAGTGAATTTTTTCCACAGGACAGACATTCAAAAGGCTTCTCACCTGTGTGAATTCTCATGTGTCTATCAAGATCAGATTTCTTAGTGAAGCTTTTTCCACAGGACAGACATTCAAAAGGCTTCTCACCTGTGTGAATTCTGATGTGTGTATCAAGATTAGATTTTTCTGTGAAGCTTTTTCCACAGGACGGACATTCAAAAGGCTTCTCACCTGTGTGAATTCTGATGTGTTTATCAAGATCAGATTTCTTAGTGAAGCTTTTTCCACAGGACAGACATTCAAAAGGCTTCTCACGTGTGTGAATTCTCATGTGAGAAGTCAAATTATCCTTTCTGATTAAATTTATTGTTACAAATAGTACAGGAAAAAGGCTTCTCGCCTGTGTGAATTCTCATGTGAGAAGTCAAATGACTCTTTTGATTAAATTTATTGTTACAAATGGTACAGGAAAAAGGCTTGTTGTCTGTGTGAATTCTCATGTGTGTATCAAGACTAGATTTTTCAGTGAAGCTTTTTCCACAGGACAGACATTTAAAAGGCTTCTCACCTGTGTGAATTCTCATGTGTCTATCAATATTAGATTTTATAGTGAAGCTTTTTCCACAGGACGGACATTCAAAAGGCTTCTCACCAGTGTGAATTCTGATGTGTTTATCAAGATCAAATTTCTTAGTGAAGCTTTTTCCACATGACAGACATTCAAAAGGCTTCTCCCGTGTGTGAATTCTCATGTGAGAAATCAAATTATCCTTTCGATTAAATTTATTGTTACAAATGGTACAGGAAAAAGGCTTCTCGCCTGTGTGAATTCTCATATGTGTATCCAGACTAGATTTCTTTGTGAAAGATTTTCCACAGGACAGACAATAAAACTTCTGATCTGTGTGAGTTCTCATGTGAACCATTAAATGCTACTTTTTTAAGAAAGTTTTCTCCACATGTCAAACATGGGAAAGGTTTCTCTCTTGTATCTTTAATCTGCTGCTTAAGAACAAGCTGCTCTTTCTGCTCACTTATGGGGAGCTCCATGGTTTCCTCTTTTATCCAGGGATGTTCTGGCTTTTGATGCTCTTCTTTTATCTGCAGATGTTCCGACTCCTCTTGGTCCAAACTGGATTTCCTCTCCTGTCCACAGAGCTGCTGGTCAGAGAAATCCTCCTCTTTTCCAACATAATCCTGCAGGCGGTCTGGAAAGATAAACACAGCAAAAAGGCGTTCTATTGGTGGTTAAATAAAGGACACCTCACATAAAAGCACCAAACTCTCTCCTTGAGGTTGAGGAGCGAGTGGATCCTATCAAGCAACCTGAAGATATGAAGTTCATTATGGCCTAAATTTATTTCCCCACAAACAATTATTAAGGAAAGTGAAGCATTTACATCCAACACCACAGTGACTGTCTGGCAAATGAGGAAGTAATGAGGCACCCTAAACTCAGCAGCGCTTCCTGTACACCTCTCCCTGGAAGAGACATACCCCAGCTCAATGTGTCAGAGGTTGAGCAGGAGCTGCCATTTTAATCCCATATCATAGAGGTTTCTAGAATTTCCTTCTTTTATATTCAGAGAAATATCCTGTCCAGGGGTGATGCTGAGAAATTAGTCCATGCAATTGTTACTTCAATGATGGACTATTGTAATTCTTTACAGTCAGGAAGTCCACAAACTGTAGTAAAAAGCCTTTAGTTGATCCAAAATGCTGCAGTCAGAGTCCTGATGAAAATTAAAAACAGACACCACATCTCTCCTTCTCTAGCTTCACTTCATTTACTTCCTGTTAATAATTTAAAATACTCATTTTCACATATAAAGCTCTAATTAACCAGGATCCATCTGATATAAGTGATATGATTGTTCCTTTACGTTCCTAACAACAGAGCACTTAGGCTCTCCAATCTGCAGGTTTACTAGTGGCTCATAGAATTTCTAAAAAGTAGAATGGGAGGCAGATCTTTTTTAGTTATCAGGCTCTCCTCTGCTGGTGGAACCAACTACCAGTTGTAGTCAGTGAGGCGAACACCCTGTCTACTTTTAAAAATTAAAACTTTCCTTTTTGATAAAAGCTTATAGTTAGAGTGGCTCAGGTTATCCTGAGCCATCTCTATAGTTATGCTGCTATATGTTTTAGACTTCTGGAGGACATAGGGACCCCTTTTAATAGTTATTTCTCCAAACAGCCATAAAACCATAGGTTTCCTGTCATTTGTTTAAATAATAACCCCACAGTGGTGATGAGTTCTATCCTCAGTATCTGTGTTTCTATTGATTAGACTGCTTATTGAATAGAGTTAAGAAAAAAACTAGGAAACAATCCCACCTGATCAAAATGCTGCTGTGTAAATAATGAAATATTTCTTGTTGGTTCCTTAAAATGATCGACACTCAGGTGTTCCTCATAAGTTAGATCCTCGTGGAATTTCAACCAAAGAAGAGAGCAATTTATTTAAACTAGGGCTGCAACAACTGAATCGATAAAATCAATAAAAATCGACTTTTAAAAGCCGCGTTGGCAATCTAATTTCATCATCGATTAGTTGTGTCGTGGGATTAATGCGTCATCCGGCCACGCCGTCATTACTGCCACTTGACTGAAACGGGGAAGAAGAAAAAATACGAGCAGAGCGAAGCGCTGCGAGGTCGCGCGGTATTTGCCAACCTCAGCGACCTTTCAGACCCCTCCAGCGACTATTTTTTAAAAAAAGAGACTAGCGACAAATCTGGCGACTTTTTACAGTGTCACTGGCGGCTTTTGGAGACGCTCTGACGTGAAAGCATGTATCGTTCCTATGCCGTTGGGCCTCCGGCATCCAAACTGTTGGGTTTTAATCCAGAGAAATGTGAGTTTAAAAGATTAAGAGCAAATGATCAACACAGACATGGATTTGTAACGTCAACCTCTGCAGTAGGGGAGAAAAGGTGTTGGCTCAGAAACCAGCACCTTCTCACACAGATCCCTTCATAGCAAAGCCTTTTATTAACAGTTTACAACATCATAGGGCGGGCCTTAAACAGAAAACCCAGTAATGATTATCTGGGAGGATACAGGTCATAAGTCACACAACCATGTGATTCTGCCTCATGACGACCAACTGGAAGGAGGTCATAAAGGTTTATGACCCTTCTGGTTGAATCACAGGATAGAAATGTAGCATCTTCTTTCTTTCAATGTTTCATATGTCCACACAATAACTTTATAATTATCACTAACATTTCCCTCCTCTTATACATAAAAACATTAGCATATAGTACTTCTAAAAAGATTTTCACTAGAAGTAGGATTATGAGTACAAACATAACAGTCTGTTTTGTTCAAATCGTCAGCAACATGTTTGGAATGCTGCCACCACATTTTGGCACTGTAGGATGACTTGCTGTGGATTCATCAAAGACCATTCTGTTCCTCCTTTGTTTCAGTCAGTTTGAGTTCCTAGGAACACCGGTCCAACAGTCATCACTGGGCAGCAAAACCACTTTGGTTTTTCACATCTTCGCCAATCCGTCCAAGGAAACACCCACTAACCGGACTCTAAAAGACTGGTTAGTTTGGTTTCTTCACCAGCGTTGAGACGATTGGTCCTAAAAAACCAAACCCCTTTGAAGCTGGATTTCACCACAGATCTATACCTTAGTCGTGGGGTCCCTGTGAAAGTAACTGGGCTTTTTTGCTGAGGAAAAGTTTTTAATCAGTTTACAATGACTCTGGTGGATCCAAGTGTTTCTCTCCTGGATCTTCACAGTGGTGGGGGTTGTTAGTTGCACTATGTAGGGTCCTTCCAACCTCGGAGCTTCCCAACTCTTCCCTTTGATGATTTTAATCAGCTCTAGTTCTCCAGGCTTCAGGCCTTCCTGTGGGGAAACAAAAAGGAGCTCTGGGCAGATTACATGTTCTTTGAACAGTTCTGTATTTGAACAGTTTCAGAATTCACTTAGTTAATGGGTCAATGTTCTTTTTCTTTTTCTGCCCATGGCTGTCCTTCCCATAAAGGTAGAACAAAAGGTCTCCCATTCACCATTTCAAAAGAGGCCAAACCATCAGATGTTGGAACAATCCTCATGAGCAATTCCACCAACTGCAAACACTCTGGTCATGGCTTTCCTGTTGCTGCCATGAATTTTCTCAATCTGTTCTTAACCTCTCCATTAGCTCGTTCCACCAATCTTGCACTCTGTGGATGGTAGGAACAGTGATGTTTTAAGGTTATGTTTAAATGTTTAGACATTACTGATACCACTTCATTCACAAAATGTGTTCCATTATCACTTTGTAAGATTTTTTGGATACCATGCTCAGGTATGATATGTTTACACAACCCTTTTGCTACTGTCAGTGCATTGGCATGTTTTGTGGAAACAATTTCTACCCATTTAAAAAATTGTCCACTAGGACTAGGCAGTACTTGTACTGTCCACTTGGGCTCAGCTCAATGTAGTCCATGCTAATTATTTCAACTGGAGCTGTACCTCTTGGCACCTGTCCTCACTTAGTTTTCTGATTTGCTTGTGAATTGTATTCACAACATGTGAGACATGCAAAAATTTTAAAAGCAGTAGTAGTTACACACCTGTGTGTGTTACTACTGTATACTATATTCATCATAACTCCCCCCTGTTTGAGACATAATAATTTCATGGATCAAAATAGCTGCTGGTTTTTGTCAGAATCAGAATCAGAAATAGTTTAATAATCCCAGAGGGAAATTAATTTTGTTACACGCTCAAGTTACAGTTTTCTCTTTATATACACACATCCAACTACACAATATAATATAAAAACCAAAAAAATAAGAATATGGGGGAACTGTTGTTTACACGGGTCCTCTTTAACCCTTAAAAGTAAGACACTACAGGTATGAGCGTATCACCATGAGAATGTAACAACACAGAGGTCATATAACTTGCTTAACCACCAACTTTTTGGATGCACGGCTTTTGATAAGTCTACAAAGCTAAGACAGTTGCTGAGAAAAGTTCCACATTCTGCACTGCGAACCGCTGTCTGCTTCTCTGACATAGCTATTAGTGTGTCATAAAAAAAAAAAAAAACTTAAGAAAAGCTGAGTTTCTTTTCTTTTTTTTTTTCATAATGTGGAATCTAAGCCCTGCAGTCATTGCACAACTCCAAAAAGATACCCTTGTAGCTTTTCACCCTCCTCCGAAATAACATGGCCCAAACAACAAACTTATTTCTGCACCTACTAAAATTTGTATAACTAGTTTATACTTTCCTTTGCTTCACATTCTAGCAGATATTGTTTTATCCTTGGCCTGTATTAGGAACTATTTCAGCTAAATCTATAGTTGTCAACAGTCTTGCATCAATTCTTCTTGTATACCACAATGCATTTGGAATATCTTTGAAATCATTTTCATCAAATTGTGATAGCAAAGAATGCTGAGTTATTTTAACAAATGCTAAATCTTGAACCCAAGCTTCTGTATTAAACAGAATTTTATAAGGCTGTTTCCATAGTTCTGTGTTATGGCTATAAAGCCAGCCTGGTTTGTGTGGTGCGGACATAGATAGAAATCAGATGCACCTTCTGCAGCTTCTAAACGCAGGCCTGTGTCTCTCCACTGTGCTTCACTGGTCTTAACCAATGACAAATGATTTACCCATGATAAGCAGTACATTCCTTACATCTGTGTAATAACAGTAACTGCTGCTAAGAACCCCCATCTATGTACATAATTTTGTGTAGCCATTATAGTAATGTCTTGTTTCAGAAACTGTTTTGCACAAATTCAAAGTTTTCTACTGTTCAACTAACAGACTTTCATCCAGTGGATCTGACAATGTGCTTCTAGCATAGTGTATATAGACACAAGTAGATTTTGTTGAAACGCTATTTATATGTTCCACACATTCAGCCTTCATGCCACCCTGTTTGGGAAAAATTGCTTAATTTTCCCATCAATTCCCATCCTAACAAATTAATGTGGTGAGTTGGTGATATTACTACAAAAACATAGAACCTTGCAATGGTTTTAGTCCTAGTATTATCTTGAATGCAAATTTTACAGGCTCCTGAATTGCATATAAGTCTAACTGCTTGTCTAATAATTGTTAAAACTATTCATGTTTTTTCCTTTAATGCATTTAATATCCCCCATGCTTCATACACATCTACTATTTTAATGTCTCCCCCATTTGCTCAAACACCTATTCACACTCAGATGAAGAACTTCCCTTTTGGACTCTTTCTTCCTGGTCCCCCATTTGCTCAAACACCTATTCACACTCAGATGAAGAACTTCCCCTGTGGACTCTTCCTTCCTGGTCTGCTTTTACTAGGCTGGGCTGAAAGCCCCCTTTGAAGTTCTAGAACCACCCCTGCATCCTTGATGCCTTTTGAAACTTCACATGTTTTTGTTAATGCAACAATTTCTGCAGCTTGCACAGAATATGATGATTTTAAAGGTACACTATGCAACCCTGTTGTTGAATTTTCAGTGAGGCTCCCCAGAGGGCCAGTAAAAGTGCGCACCTGACGTAAATATGCACAGCTGTTCTCCTGGTTTCTCTCGCTGTCAAGCCAGATGTAGCGGTTGTTTTGAGTTAGTAAGACAGGGCGAAACGAGCGTAATGAATGACTAATGCTCGTTCACACGCAGCTGGCGCTACAGAAACAGCGAAGTTTACATGCAAAGTCAATGCGCGCTCAGCGTCAAAGCGCCAGCAAAAGGTCCTTGGCGTTTTGAGCAGCAGGCCCAGTGGCGTCTGAGCAGCTGAAGCAGCGGCTCAGGGAGCGTTTAAGCATCTGGCGCGGGGAGAGAGACACAGCGCTGATGATCACTCCTCTTAAACAGTTTTTGGCGCCTAAATTAACTTAAAATGCAGAAATCTGGCGGCAGAATATGCAGTTTGGATTATTTAGATGAAAACCACCTACCAGCTGCCACGAGTGAACCGCGAGGAGGAACCCGGCCAGAGGCTGCTGATGAAGGGATTCCTTCTGTGTGCAGCGCTGGTATGTGGGGGTCTGGCGGCTCCGACAGAAAAAATATTGAAGGCAGGATAATAATCTGAATGAACTGACTGCACTGATTAGGTTTTCAGGTGTATTTTCTCACTTAAAAACACATATTAAAACTACTTTATTCCAAATGATCACAGCAAATATGGCTGCAAGGCAGAGAAAGGATAGTGAAGCTTTAGCCCAACGCGCGTCAGACACCACGCAGCGCCAGCCAGGCAGCAAAGCTGCTTCAGCCGCAGCGTCAGAACTAACTGGTACAAGCAGCAAAAATGAAGCAGCAGTTGAGCGATTTTGCTGCTTTTGCTGCGTGAAGCATTAACATAACTACAAAAAGATAAGCCACTGTGCTAGCAGCGAGAATGCTTTTAACTGGAAGTGTAACAGCGTTCTAGCCGTAAAGCCAGCGGTTCTCAAAGTGTGTGGCGCTGACCCACTGGTGGGGAACTGAGGCGTGACAGGTGAAGGCTGGCAGCGCCAAGTTCCGTGTGTGTGTTGTGTGACTATAAATGTAGAGCGTGTGAGAGCAAACTGTCCTTATAGCTGTATGTTGCCGCTTTTAGACCAATCAAACCCACAAGTAATCATTACTAGCCTACATGCAGTCTAATTAAAAGAACATTAGATATGAGAAAAATTTCACCTGGAACTGAAGTGCCAAAATAATGATTGACGTGACGTCAGCATATTATTTGTAGCGGAATAAACTTTCGGCGCCCCAGTGTTGCCAACTCAGCGACTTTGTCGCTATATTTCAGACAGCCCCTCCAGCGACTCTTTTTCAAAAAAGCGACTAGCGACAAATCTAGCGACTTTTGGAGACTCTTAAAAGCACGTATGGTTCCTTACTTGTCCTCCAGCGGCAGGTGCTGCCGTGGGGGCCGCCTCCTCCCTCCTCCCAACCCGTTCTCCCCCGCTATCGCAGGAGTCCCTCTCAGCGCTGCAGAGACACAGCATGTTTACCCTCAGCGTCCAGACTGCAAATAAAGCGCACATGCGCCGAGATTGGCGGCGCAGGTTGATCATAAATAACTGAATTTGAAATATTTTATCTTAAATGAATAACGGCGTTTGATTCACACAGCCACATGTTCATGTTTCTGGTTTGGAGTGGAGAGGGAGTATCCACTCATCGAACGCAGAGAGCTGTGTGCATTCTTCTTCCCCTTTGCCACATCATATCTCTGTGAGATGGGCTTTTCAGCTGTTGCTTCACTGAAAACAAAGCATGACTTGAGAGTGGCAGTATCAAGCCTGCAACACCGTTTTGAGAAACAGTGCAATGCAAAACAGGCTCATTGCAGCCACTGATGCAGGGATAAATAGACCTGTCTTGCCAGATGGATTTCACTTCTTTTCTTTTATTAACAGATTGCAGAGTGGCACTTTAATTTTTTCTATCTTTGAGCTTGATACAAATTTTGACACAGCTGCATTTTTATTTTCTTTATTTTTGAGCTTGCTGTTTATTTGATGTAGATAGTTTGTATTTAGATACTACTTGTTACTTCAATAAAATTGGAACATTTTAAGATTGTTGCATATTTCATTAGCATTGTGTTGGGGCGATGGGGACAGGTGGGGCTTGAAAATTCCCCCTTGTCCAAAGTGGGGAATGACAGAAAAAGTTTGAGAACCACTGCCGTAAAGCAAGACTGACTCTCCGCGAGACTTCTGAGCCTGTGGGTCTTGAGGTCGGTGCTCCTGCAATTGCAAGGTGCAGTATTTCCCCACAGACCACCAGAGGCGACCCGAGAATACCTTTGTTCAACTTGAAATGACTCATTTAATCATCCATAACGTTATGGAGCACATTAATTAACTGAAAAATGTTGCATAGTGTGCCTTTTAAGCAGCACTGTAAAGAGTTTCTTGATCATTTACAATTGCAAAACAGACTAAATTTTTTCCTCCTTCTGATTTGGAAGCTGACCCATCCACATACAAATTTTTATAATCCTCCTGCGGTTCATCTTTTAAATCTGAACGCGGCTTGCAACTCATAGTTGTTCTTTCAACACATTGGTGAGGGTCACCATCTGGCTGCCATGTGGGCAGCAAGGTTGAGGGTTTTAAAGAATTACATCTCTGAAGCATGAGGTGAGGCTGAGACAGCAAAGTGGTCATAATATTTAGATGTCTGGCTGGAGACATAAAAGTCATTTTTGCTGATGTGACCAACAATTCCACTGCATGAGGTATTAACAAGGTCAGCGGATGAAATTCCACTGGCCTCATTTTTTCCCCTTGTTTCTGCATTAGCAGAGAGGCCATGAATCGTACCCTGCAATCCACTGCTTGGATAAATGGTTTAGAATAATCTGGTACCACTACAGAAGAGTTTGCAATCAGGTCCTTTAGTTGTGAAAAAGCTGACTCTGCAGTTGGAGTCCACACTATTTTATCTATCATTGCCATATCATTTGTATAAATGAGATCAAGCAGTGGCTGAGTAACCTCAGCATAATTGGGAATCCATGTCCTACAGTAATTACACAAACCTAGAAAAGCCATCATTTGCTTTTTAGTTTTAGGCTGTGGAGCGTTCAACACCCCCTTTTTCCTGTATGTAGCTTGCATGACTAAAATCATTTTCTTGTGGGTTTATTAATTTTAAATTTTGGTTCCGAAATTATAGTTTTGGAGACCCTGCAGACGCATTAGGAAGGCTGTCAATTAGAACAACGCTGCAGTCATCGCTCCACTGACATCCCCCCTGCGTGCTTATGCAGATTTAAGCTGTCTCCCTCTAAACTGTGTTTCATTATTTTTTTGGACACACAAACAACTTAAAAGACCCATAAACATAACTTTAAAGACTGAAACACATAATATTAAAACCAGACAAACACAACATTAGATGTATTTATTTAGGTTTTCATCGTATCTGCTTTGTGCATGTGTCATACTCTAACTTCCACTCCTACAAGTATTTTAAATTACTTGGATCAATCTAATACAAACTTTACATCCCCTTTATGATCTTCTCTATACTCTTCCCTGAATCCATCCTTTTTAATTCTTTTACTCCCCTGACTCACTTTAGTTCCATTATTTTATCATTTAGTTCTTATTATTTTATCTTGGAATAGAGGCGTCCCTCAAACCCATATTTTTTCCAAACTATATATTTAAGTGATTATTATTATTATTTATTTTTTTTGTTGGATCCTGCACTTCTACAACTTCTAATCGTAGATTCTAAATTATCTCTAATTTATTTTGACCTTTTCCCATTTTAAAGAATTTAGTCCAGTACAAACACCTAGGGTATTCTACGCACTGGATGTTTATTCAGCAGGACAGCACCCAAAGACTGTTGTGGTAATTTCTGCTTCTACCTTTTCAGGTGAGAAATTCTTGCCTCTGCATCCACAAGAGTTGTACTGTATTAACCCCTGCTGTTTTAATATGAAACAACAGAACCGGAAAGTTTGATTGTTTCCTGACACACTCCCACACAGTCACACACACCTATTCTAAGGCCTTAGATATATTTTTTTATTTTAACCAACATAGACAAAAAACATTTATCGTGTACACTTTAGAGTCTCCAGCTCCAGGGCCTTGCACGCACCGGATACCCAGATTCCAGATCTGTCAACAAAACTTGGCTTCGTCAAATATCCCTGCTGCAGCTGCAAACCTTACTATCTCGAGAACAACACAGAGTCCCAGACTCAAATGCACAGAATACCCAGATCTGTCAACAAAACTTGGTTTCGTCAAATATCCCTGCTGCAGCTGCAAAGCCTTACTATCTCGAGAACAACAGAGGGTCCCAGACTCAAATGCACAGAATACCCAGATCCCAGATCTGTCAACAAAACTTGGTTTCGTCAAATATTCTAGCGACTACAACTAGTTATAGCTTTCACATGGTCCCAGACCAACTTTTGATCAAAAGCTTTAGGCCTACCCTTTGTCGTGTAGATCAGTCCTCAGCTTGAGTCGTCACCAGGATGTCCAGGGCAGGGCTGGACCAACCTATTGGCTCCGTCCGGCAAAGGGTGGACGGCTGTCGACAGTTTCTTGGCCTTGGTCCCGCACGGTCCTGGACAATTGGATCTTGACTCTCGGGTTTCGGCACCAAAAATGTTGAGTTTTAATCCAGAGAAATGTGAATTTAAAAGATTAAGAGGAAATGATCAACACAGACATGGATGTGTAACGTCAACCTCTGCAGTAGGGGAGAAAAGGTGTTGGCTCAGAAACCAGTACCTTCTCACACAGATCCCTTCATAGCAAAGCCTTTTATTTACAGTTTACAACATCATAGGGCGGGCCTTAAACAGAAAACCCAGTAATGATTATCTTGGAGGATGCAGGTCATAAGATGACCATCTGGCTGGATGGAAGTCACACAACCGTTTGATTCTGCCTCATGACCTACTGGAAGGAGGTCATAAAAGTTTATGACCCTTCTGGTTGAATCACAGGATAGAAATGTAGCATCTTCTTTCTTTCAATGTTTCATATGTCCACACAATAATTTTATAATTATCACTCTAACACCAACCCTGTTCTCCCGCAGGAGTCCCTCTCAGCGCTGCAGTCAGAGCCACAGGATGTTTACCCTCAGCGTCCAGACTGCAAATGAAGCGGCGCTTGCGCCGGGATTGACGGTGCAAATTGATCACAATAATTAAAATAGCCTGCGCTTTGTAAAAGTGAAAAAAGTCGTAACATGCAAACATAGGGATACAATTAAGCCTTCTACTCATATTGTGTCCCAGAGCACTGTTTTCCCACAGAAAAGTTTATTTCAAGTTTGATTCTGTCTCCTTTTACACAGTAAATACTAAGTGTCTGCTTGCAGCCGCTTCGGATGTTATCATCCCAATAAATGGCCGTTATTGGCGGTTATCAGTCCTATGGAATGGCTTCGGATCGTGCTAGTAGGCTCAGTAGGTTGGTTTCACTGAAAACAAAGAATTGATGAATCCATTTATGTGTAATCTAAAAATAATTTCAGTAGTTCTTCATTTAATATAAAAAAGGCTCACATGTCGCTCATATTAAAGAAATAAAAAAAATATATAAACAGTTGTAGAATCTTCTGCCCATAAATATCTGATTCTCTGCGAATTAATGGAGATCATTCCTTAATAAGATCCTCGTCAAGAGGACATGAAATGTTTGATTTTAAAGTAAAGGATTTTGCTTTCATTGTATGCACAAAATGACAAGAAATCAGAGAATAAAACAACATGATTGGCTCCCAGGAGATTGGAGACAGATGATACTTCCAGTTTACTCAAATAAACCTGGTACTGTCCACACTCTAACAGAGGGAGGCTCAAGTCCAGTCCTCAAGAGCTTCCATCCTGTAACTTTTAGATGCATCTCTTCTCTAACAAACCTGAATCGACAGGCTCAATCCGCTCATTTAGCCCAGCAGAGGCAAGGTAACGAGCCACTCATTTGATTCAGGTGGGTTAAAAATGGGGTGCATGAAAAAGTTGAAGGATAGTAGCTCTTGAGGACTGGACTTGAGCACCCCTGCTCTAACACAATGAACATGTAGACCAGGGGTCTCAAACTGGTTCCAGAAAGGGCCGTGAGGCTGCAGGTGTTCTTTCCAACCAAGCAATAGCACACCAGACTCCAGTCATCTCATCAAGTGAGTCCAGTCTTAACATGATGACTTGATGAGATGACTGGAGTCTGTGTGCTATTGCTTGGTTGGAAAGAACACCTGCAGCCTCACGGCCCTTTCTGGAACCAGTTTGAGACCCCTGCTGTAGACACACAGCAGCTGCAGCATTTTGCCCTTTCTTCACGTCACCATGTTATTCTACACAAACTATGTTGACTTCAATCACCAAACACCAGTTTCATCTTTTCCCTCCCCAGTTTATTTCTGCTTCATACTGAAACCAAGAGTAAAAACTAATCCACTACTACTAAACCACTAATCCACATCCAAACAAAGCGGGACTGTTTTAGTCTAAAAGCTTTTAGATATCATCCAGGATGACAATAGAGAAATGATGAAGCCATTTGTTCCTTTTGTTAGCCGTTGGCAGGGATTATTGAAACAAACTGTAATCAAATGGACGTGTTGCCATCAGAGTGTATATCAGAATTATTCATGGTTCTTAAAGTTGAACACAGATTGTGTATTTCCAGGTTCTGTGAAGGGGTCCTGAAAGCCACAGAGACATCTGCATATTCCAGCTGCCACCACCAGCTGATCTACAACACTGGATATAATGTGGGCCAGATGCAACAAAACACCTTCTAGGGCTCTTTGTTGAAGTTTCACAAAGCAGATACAGCTTTCATAAATCCCAAAGATGGTTTGAAAGATTCTGCTGTTAGCTTGGAATAATCTAATCCAGGTTCAGGTGTCTGAGTGTTGTAGTTTTTAAATTAGAACAGATTAAAGACACTTAAGGTGGTGAGAAAAGAGGTGGAATAGCCCTTTAGTTGTTAGCTGAACCTGAAGCCAGCTTCAGCTTGGTTTCCACAGTGAGGTCAGAAAAAGACACCAAGATCTAATCAGGGATCAGAACAGCCTCCATGTTGGAATCTAAGCATCAGAAACCATTGATATCTATATCCATGATAGAGCTCTCATGGTGGCTCGCTGGACGCTGTTGTGCCAAAAAGTGATTGTCTGTTAAAAACTGATTGGCTAAGATCGGGCGCGTTCCCACAGAGCAGCAAGAAGAGGGACTTGTTTCCATGTTTAGTGAGCCCAGCCTGCCTGTGTTGTTTCAAGTTTCTTTCTCTGTATTTTAGATTTTGAAATCAAACACTATTAACACCAGTAAACCAGTTATATTTCTATGACCAAGGTTACAGCAGATGTGTCTTATTTACCTTTCTGCTCCTCATCAACGGCTTCATTTTGCATTCCTCATGAACATCTGCAAATTCTAAACAGACTTTAGCAATAAAAGTAAACTATGAAAGACGTTTCTGCACTACATTTGATTCCATTTAAAACTATTCTGTCTCGTTACTGTACTGTGACGGATGTAACTCAGTAAATTATTTAAAATAAAATGTTTGTCATATTTTGTTTTTCATGGTGATATTTTTACTCAATTAAAAATGTAAGTACAGATAGTGTGAAATGCCAAATTTCAAAAGAATCAAAGTTTATTAATCATGATTTGAACTTCCCATACTAAAGAAGTTCCCTGAATAGAGAAAATGGGAAACCTTAATTCACCAAAGAGTGATGAAGAATTATTAGATGAATATTAAATAACATTCTATTATTATATTATAATATAATAGTTTTATTATATATATTTATTATATTAATTAAAATTAATTAATATATTATTATTTTATAATATTAAATATAATCTTCTGAACTCACCCCCCAGCACTGAAATAATCCACAAAATACACAGAATATGACTATTTTTCTTTCCTAAAAGTGATTTAAACTTATTTTTTGACCTGCAGTGTATTTTCTGGATGAAATTGCTTTATTCAACTCTAAGGCATAATATGTAATATATCTTACTGAACTCTCCACCCCAAACACTCAAAAAATCCACAAAATAATGATGCCAGACGATATGTACTACTTTATCTTGACTTTTGAAGCAACAAGCGCTAACGACCACAGCGTGTACCGACTTCCTGTTTTCAAAATAAAAGTGTAGGCCTAGATTTTAAAGCGGAGAAGCTATCGATATTGATATCTATCCTATATATTTAAAAACTATTAAGAGACTTGAAATGTAAAATTAAAAGGCATAAATCTTGAAGCCAGTGGAGTGATTTGATCCAACACTGATATTAAGTCAATTGATCACATGTTCTGGAAACTATTGAGTAAAAATGTTAATATTTTTATATAAAAATGAAAAATAATTCAAGATTTAATATGCAGAAATTAAATGTCTAACCTTTTTACCCTGTGGAATGCTATTATCTAACAACGATTTTGAGTCAATTGATCACATTAGCTATTGAGCTGCAATATGTTGATAGGAATTTATTAGAATATAGATTTAGAGATTTTTTTCTCAATATAGTTAGAGATTATCCTCTCTGAACCGTTACTTTAGAGCTGTGAAAGGATTTCAGTGAATTGTGAATTAAAATCTCCTCACACAGGGCTCGATGTTAACCATTGCCTGATAAGCCCAGGGCAAGTAGTTTTTATTGTCGGGAAGAGTACAAATTTAATTATATTTGCCTGCCGGGCAAGTGCAATGATCAAAAAAAAAATTATTCATCACTCAAAATTACTTTAAAATCACCGACATTAGCTAAGAACGACCCACGACCCACAACAACCCCATTTTTGTTGTTTTGTACACATTCTCGCGTGATTTCAAAAAGCAGCGTGATTTTCCGCGAGATGGCGTGATTTTTGTTCGGGGATTTTGGTCCGGGGCGAATCAGACACTTTTTTCGACTTGGCAGGCTAAAAAACAACAACAAGGCTATTTTACCCTCCACCCATTTCACCCACCACCCAGATAACCCTAGATTAAAAATTATTGGTAAGGGATTAGGAAAATTGGCATAACTGTGTTGGGATATATTGCCAAAATGGAGCTAAATCAGTGGGGTGATCCATCTGAAGCCATCCCCCTTTGTTAGCCACCTGGAACCCATCCCCCTTCTCTTCTCCACAAGGGAGAACAAAGAATTCCCTCCAAAACAAGAACAAAGAAGACCCGGCTCACTGTGGGAGGCGGCCACCTCAAATGGACCAATCAGCCGAATACTCCAACAGGAAGTTCCACCATGTCACTCATGGCACAGACAAATCAGCCGTTACTTCCACAGGAAGTGCTCCCGTGTCACACATGGTTTAAAAGCCATGCTCGAGAGGACTTCAGTCTCTTTTTCCATGGGTTTGCAGCCCGTCAGGAGAGGCCCCTTTCACGTGAAATATCAGAAGAAAGCTGACTGGAAGTAGCTTTGCGTTTTCCTGCGTCGAAAGTCGCGGATCGCAGTGTTCCATCGTGCATAGCAGCTGCGCTGACTGGGAGACAGAAGCCTTTGAAGCTGACCGCGGAGTTTCGTTCTCCCCTTCCTTGGACGAATCGGCTGAGAGGACGCTCTTTTGCCGACCACCTCCTAAGATCACCTCCTAAAATCCCTCCTTTCCAACTCGTGAGCAGATCAAGCCCTCTGCTGGCCCGAGCTGACTGAAATTTCCCGAGGGGCGGACCGGTGGCAGAGAACCTCTGCCCGACAGAAACCAAGCTGCGGTTGCCGTGGAAACGCCAACCTCCCTCGGACGACGCATCTCACAGTAAAATCAATTTACTTTCCTTTTGATGCATCAGAATTGCTGTGCTCAGGCGAGAGAAAGGCAGTTTAGGGTTTTGAATTAATGCTGATGTTTTTTTTTTATCTGTGCTGATTAAGGGTTTGTTTATTTGGTTAAAATAAGTGTGTGCTTTTTACTTTCTTTCTTGGCTTTTCCTGTCCTCTTCGTTGTTTCTGCTTTGAGATAGAGATAAAGTTATCACATTCAGCCACGTGGGGTCCCGTGGTCGCCGCCATCTTGATTACAGGTCGCCCCCCCCCCATTTCTCTTTGTTCCCCTCACCGCGTGGAGAACAAAGGGGGGTGGTCCCCATTTAGCCACAACCATTCACACACATCACTACATTGCCAGGCAAAAAGGGGTTTTTGCTGAACGCTGCTATTGTTAATACATGTTCAATAATTTACCAATACTAAGCTGGATGTATTAATGTTCATGATCGATTGCACTGCTATCATTACACCTGCTGCTTTGTTAATGCATTTAATCATTTGCTGATTTTAAGTTGGATGTATTAGTTTACACTGATCAATTGCACTATACCTGCTGCTAGCGGACATTAGTGAATGTATTAATATCTGGCATGTTTTGGACAATTTCAGACGCCAGTAATAGTTTATTTCGTTGTTTCTATCTCGTTTAATTCTTTATTTTCGATTTTTTTTTGAACTAGTCATTTAATCTATCTCGTGTTTATTTTTCTAGTAGTGTGTAGTGTTTGCATAGATGTTAGATTTCTGTAATCCTGAATTATTAGAATAAAGACATCATTGGTTAATCTGTAGTGGTTTTGGTCGTTCATATAACGGAGGGTTTATCACTCAGAGTAAACTCGATTCCTTTTGGTAACAGTGCAAATAAACAGAGATAGAAGGTTCTTTATTGATAATTTAATAGCTTTGCTGATAACTTAACCGGGGCCACTAGACTGGTGGATACCTGGATTTTAACAGCCGGTCCCGGAACCCTCCAGTTGTGGATCAACAACCGGTAAGTAGATAACTCAGGGCTATAATTATCCACCTAAGAACACTAAATTGATTTTGCCTTTGATGTTGAATAGGATAAATAATTAACTATAACTCCAGTTCTAGTTAACCATCTATTCATTATCTGCAGGACATTATTTTTGCACAACAACTGTATGCCATGCGCACAGTGTAAATATGGCTATCATATATGGCAGTCTTCTGTACAGTGATGCAGGTCATACATTAAAAAATGTTCATCAAATTTTTTCTCTTAGACATTGCAGATGTGCATTTAAATGTTATAGTGCTAAACATGTTAAATTGGTGACCTGTTATGTTATTATTATTGTCTTGTTGCATTTTTGTCTGTGACTCTAAATTAAAAGTTATTCATTTGTGACATTGACTTCTTTCTTGTGATTTATCTGAAGTTTTTAACCTGTCAAGTTTCTTTTTAGATTTTTAACATTACAATTAATATTTTTCCAATCACACAACAGTTTAAAGCAAACTTTAATTTGAAAAGAATCTGCAGGAAGGAATCTGAGTTCATTTTCTGGCGCATGCATATAAACACCAGGAACCTGTAAACTTAAAAATTACTGAATTACAAAAAACATTTAAAGAAAACAAACATGTTTCATTGATATAGATACAAAAATGGATATTAGGAACTACCGTATTTTCACGACTATAAGGCGTATATAAACGTCTTTTTTTTTTCCTAAAAATGTGCGGCGCGCCCTATGGTGCAATGCGCCCTATCTGCAGACATTGTTGAGACCACCATGAGTATATGAGAACATTAAAGGGGGAAGTGTGGGCGTGGCTTGTGTATGAAAGAACAGGTATGTGCATAATGCAGAACATTGTTGTCTTAACAACCCTAAAAATGGCAAAGAGACACGCCTACGAAGCACAGTTTAAACTGAAGGCTAGAACTTTTTTCAAGGAGGTCCATCGTGGTGCTTTTCGTTTTTCCATCCGGACCAGGACTACAGTTGCTCAGCAGACGTCCAGCGGATTATAATGAAAAGCTGGCGAGCTTCCACTCCTTCTGCAGCAAACACATTGCCGACAAACTCATCCAGCCAAGCCACATCACCAACATGCCGCTCACTTTCGAATCCCGGTGAATCACACCGTGGAGAAGAAGGGGACCAGCACTGTAGCGATACACACAACGGGGTATGAAAAGGCGTCATTTACTGTTGTGCTTGGCTGCCACGCAAATGGACAGAAACTGCCGCCTATGGTGATTTTTAAAAGAAAGACTTTGCCTAAAGAGACTTGAAAAATTGAGAATGAAAAAAGGCTGGATGGATGAGGAGATGATGAAAGCATGGCTGAGGCAGGTGTAGGTGTGTGTGAGGAGACCAGGTGGTTTCCATCACCATCACTGTTAACCTGTGACTCCATGAGTGCCCATCTCACGGCGATGTGTAACAGGTGGTGAAATAAATGAGCGCTGTGCATGCTGTTATTCCGGGAGGGTCTGACAAAGGAACAGTTCCACAGTTTCCGCGAAAAGTGGAAGGCAGCGCCCGGTCAAGGTTACGCCACTGTTTGCGGATGGATTGTAGATGCCTGGGCTAGCGTGTCTGCTCAGCACTGTTGATGAGAGCTTTAGCAAAAGCGGCATCATTTCGAGGACAGCGGCAGCAGCGGGGAAGTGGCATGTCTAATTTAGCACAGCTGTTTAATTCAGAAACAGAGGATGATGACTTTGATGGGTTTGATTAATACTTTGTAATAAATACATGAATAAAGCACAATCATACTCAGTTTTGCTGCCGGCTCCATTTTCTACCTGAAAACTTAATTCAACAGCAGCCTCTGGGCGGGTCTCCTCGGGTTCACAGCGGCGGCTGGTAGGGTTTTTCATCTAAATAATCTAAACTGCAGGCACAAGGATAATAAAAAGCAAACATATTCTGTCGGCGGGTTTCAGGTTTTAAGTTAATTTATCGCGGCGTCAATAAACTGTTTCAGAGGAGTGATCACAGCTCTGTCATCAGAACAATGTGTCTGTCTCACAGGCAAGCCCCAGGTTTGAATAATACTTTGTAATAAATACATGAATAAAGCACAATCATACTCAGTTTTGCTCCCGCTCTATTTTTAAATACGCAGTAGAGGTATTTAAGCGTAGTAGAGGACATGTACCTGTATATAAAAAACACGCCCTATAGTCGGTCGCCTTATGTGTGTGTTAAATACAGAAATGGCACACATAACTGAGACTGTGCCTTTTAGTACGGTGCGCCTTATAGTGCGTGAAAATACGGTATATTTATCAAACATTATACTGGGCAAGTAAAAATTGTTTCTGGGCAAATGAAATGTGAAAGGCACTTGCCCGAAGGGGCTTTATATAAAAGCCTTAAATGGTCAAACTCAATCTAATATCAGATATCAGATCATTCTCTATGTTCCTAACAGAGCACTTACCTGTCAGTCTGCAGGTTTACTGAGTGGTTCCTAGAATTTCTTGAAGAAGTAGAATGGGATGCAGATCTTTTAGTTATCAGGCTTCTCTCCTATGGAGCCAACTACCAGTTTTAGCCTGTGAGGAAGACACCATGTCTGGTCTTAAGCTTAAAACTTTGCTTTTTAGATAAAAGCTTTATAGTTAGAGTGGCTCAGGTTATCCAGAGCTATCTCTATAGTTATGCTGCTATAGGCTTAGACTGCTGGAGGACATAGGGACCCCTTTTCAGATCACTACCGTGCCGTGCTATCAGCAGCCCTGCATCAGTTAACAGCTAGCTTGTTAACTATCTGGAGCAGAAACCTTTTCTGATGGTTTTAAAATATGCATTTCAACACACAATCCCATTTCTTCTAATACAACCACAGTTGCCACAAGCCGCAAATCTGCCACTATGCCGGAGAACTTTAAGCCCTGCAGTTCCTAACAACGGATGATTTTATTCCTTTTTTGTGAACAAACTTCTCACTTATAACGTTTCCCATTTTGTGTTGAGCTGTCGCTTGCCAAACTACAACCTGAGAGTAACACTGCAGCCAATGAAACTCTGGGGAGCCTAAAATGTGCCGCTAAAAAAAAAAAAAAAAGATTAAACTTCTTTAAAACTACCAGCAACAAAAAAAAGTGCTTTAATTCTTTGAATCAAGTTTTTGCCCAGGCCCAGTACAACCTCTGACTTTATGCTCTCTCTGATTTTTCTCATCATAACAGCTTCATGTGGTCTGTTCCTGTTTGGCTGTGACTCCATCCTAGAGAGAAATATCAGCTGTGCTGCTGCCATCAACACCTTTGTTTATAGATGTTGGAGATGGGCCTGTTTTTCATTGCTGTCCTGTTGCTCATACTGTGACTAACTCTATGTGCTACATTTCATCCTCTGGCGTGGGAACTGGTTTAGAGCTCGTCTGCCTGTATTCCCGGGAATGGGCCAACTTTTGTATCTCTGCTTCTTTCTGTATGTCTGATGCTAGATGGCCGCTAACAATGAGCCCAGTTCTGCTGGAGGTTTCCTCCTGTTAAAAGGGAGTTTTCCTCTCTACTGTCACTACAAGCATGCTTGGTTTGAGGGATTGGCTTTGAGTCAATGAGTCGATGTAATCAGCTGGATTTCTTTAGATAGAAAACTTTAAACCAATCTGACTGAATTGTCTCTATAAAGTGGTTAAGATGACATGAGTTGTGAATTGGCTGTATAAATAAACTGAATTGAATGATAACAGAGGCTATGTTTTCAGGGGGCTTAAATTCCCCCGGATGAGCGGTTAGAAAAAGAGTAGTTAAAAAAGCACAGATTGTCTGTCATGAACACCATTTTCAAGCACAAGGATGTCTATAAGTGCACATGGCACAAGGACATTAGGGGTGGAACTGTCCACAAAATCCACGGTTTTCGGTTCGGTATATGTTGATTGTTAGGAAAATCTATTATGTCTTGTAAAGTACACGCACGCGTGTTGCACAATGCTTGCACACTGTTGCACTTTTATCCACAACTTTCTTTCGCCGTCATGGAACAGGTCACTCTAAATGCAAAGTGGTCCCATACAGCAGACCTTTTAAAGTGCTGCTGGCATGTCTCAACTAGGGTGGCCATTTCTATAGCACCAAAAAGGAGGACATTGTGCGGCATATCAATAAATTACTAAGGTGTACATAAGAATCGGGTAAAGTCACATTTATAGCACAATTCTTAGTAGTTTAAAGAAGGATGCTTGTGTAGCTGAATAGAACAAAATATTAAAGACATGTAAAAAAGAATTGGTTCCCAGCATTTGTATTTATTTAATACATTGTGGTGTTTAAAAAGTGACCATTTTTAACACGATTAATTTGCAGCTCAGAACTGCTGCAATTGATCATAAAGCAGTTGTTTGGAAAAGAAGCTCGAGAAAGAGCTAGAGAATAGGACAATGCAAATTGCAAAAAGTGGCTGGAAAAGAAGGAATTCGTGACGCATGGCTGAGAATAAAGATGATTTCACCGTGTTCTCTATCTATCCATATATATATATATAAACTTGAGTCATGGAACTGTGCTTACAGCTCCTTATTTCATGTAAACTAATAACTTGTGTACATGATACTTGTTGATGGCATTAAAATTATTTCTAATAGCATTAAATTAGAGTTCCTCATTCCTGTATAAAACCTGTGAACGCTTAATTTAATATGACATATTTAAAAAATCCCCATCATCATCCAGCAGATGTTCAGTTTCTGCCCAAATATTTTCTTTCTGTTGTGGATTTTTGTAACAGGAATAACTAGGATCATACATAGTTTGTATGAACTCTGTTTATTCTCTGCTTCCAAACTCATCATCTCTTCATCCATTCCTGCAATAAGAATTTTTTCTTTTAAAGTTGTGAGATTCGGCTCTAGAATCTCACAACTTCTTCCTGGTCTGTTGAAGCACCAATAGTCTGCATCAATTATTTAATTAATTGCTCTTAGTTTTTGGGAATATATACAAACTATGCTCTAATTTCTAGTTACCGATCTGTTTTTACTATAATTTAATTTGACAAACCGGGTCTTCTCTACATTCTTTTTTCTGTTTGGTGTGATTGCAATAGCGGGTCTTGATCTGGACGGACGGAGGGGAGCAAAAATAGCTCAGCTCCGGTATTTTGGCGGTGAAGGGCCGGAGAAGACGTACGTGGGCGGTGACGGCGGAGGATAAGCGGAGGATGTGGAACAGCTCTCATTGATTTACATGACGAACAAGTACTCTGCACGGCGTACGTGGCGGAGCGGAGCGCTGGAGTATGTGGAATCTGGGGGTAAAGGAGGGACAAATACACGTCTGCGGCTGGGTGCAGCGCCCGGACAGTGCAATGAAAATCCGGACTGTCCGCCCTAAAGCCGGACATCTGGCCACCCTACTTCCAACTCCTGTTCTTTCACCAAGCTCACCATACCCACAATTCTCCACAACAACTGATTTTTCTGCTACACACAGCTACGCTGCTTTGCTTCTTCTTCTTGTTTACTACTGGTGGTTGGCTTTGGGCGCAGTACTGCCACCTGCTGCTCTGGAGTGTACACGCTTCGCCTATGGGATAAAGGAGCAGCGCATGAACCGAAACGCATAAAAACACGCGAACCGAACTGAGACAGTCGAAGCGAGCGGTTGGACGGTTTTCATAAACCGTTCCATCCCTAATATATATATGCGTGTGTGTATTTTCAAGCCATGCCAGGGGTGTGTGCGGGCATGGGATCAGAGATTGCATGACTGGTTGAAGAGTAAAGTTGACTTTTAAAAATCCAATACCAAAAAATGGCCAGAAGATGGCAAAAGTGCATCTATATCTACCACCTGCGTGTACCAAATTTCTTTTGATACCCAGTTTTGCGTTGTTGTCCTTAACTGGTTAATAGGTAGATGAAATTCAGTCTGGCATTTAGAGAACATTAAAACGCTATTTATCTGGCGACTTGAGCAAGAAACGAGAGGAGGAGGTACATGCTTTCCTAAGACCCTCCCCCTTCTTCTTCTGATTGGCTAATACTGTTGGTTTCATGACATTCTTATTTTACCATTGGCTGACAAGTGCAAGAGGGATTTCAATTGTCTTTTTTTTTAATTTACCGTCAATTTATTTTTGAGTGATTGTTTTTTTACCGAAGAGAAATTGCTTCGAGCCAGAAATATTTTAATCCCTGTGTAATGTTAAGGTGATTTCTGTGTCGCTCGCTGATCTGGGTCTGATCAGCATTAACCTTCCCAACATGAGATCCAAGTTAGTGATTCAAACACATTCATCCTCAGTGGACACAGAAATATATCAGGGAGCTTGGATTTGTGATATTCTGTAAACGGGTTCATTACATTGTAAGTACAGGTGTTGGCATGGATGCAGCCACCTGTCTTTAAGAAACATCAGCGGTTTCCAGCTGCAACAACCAGTTAATCTATCACACCCAAAGTTACAATGCCAGCAGTCCCGCTGCCATAACTAATGGCAGGTCCTCTGGAACCTTTGGCAGCTGCAGTGGCATGCAGCTGCCACAAGGTGCCATTAAGCCAGCAGAGCACCTGCTGCATTTCTATTGCTGTTTATGGGCAAAAGTTCTGCTATTGGCTGCTAGACTTCCTCACCAACAGACCTCAGTCAGTCCTGGGTCGGACAGAAACACCTCTGATGTCATCAGTCTAAGCACAGGCTCCCCTCGGGGCTGCGTCCTGAGCCCCCTGCTGACACATGACTGCGTCCCCAGGTTCACCACCAATCACATGGTGAAGTTTGCGGACGACACCACGGCGGTGGTGGGCCTCATCAGAGAGCGACAACAACCTGGACTACAGAGAGGAGGTGGAGCAGCTGGTGGACTGGTGCAAAGATAACAGCCTGATCCTGAACAAGGATGAAGACCAAGGAGATCATCTTTGACTTCAGGAAGAACCGTCCCCTAACCACGCTCCACTGCTCATCAACAGCTCAGCTGTAGAGGTGGTCAGCAGCACCAAATTCCTGGGGGGTGCACATCACAGACACCCTCACCTGGAATGTAAACACCACCTCACTGGTCAAAAGGGCACAGAAGCGCATATTCTTCCTGCAGAGGATGAGGAGAGCCCACCTGCCCCCACCCATCCTCTCACCACCTTCTACAGAAGCACCCATAGAGAGCGTTCTGAGCAGCTGTCTCACTGTGTGGTGTGGTGTGGAGGCTGCAGCGCCTCACACTGGAAGAAGGTGGGAACAGCAGAGAGAGGATCATGGGGAATGAATTCTGTTGTGTGTATTAAGATTGCATTTCTGAGTGAAGCTTTTTCCACAGGACAGGCATATGAAAGGCTTCTCACCAGTATGAATTCTCATGTGTTCAGTAGGGCTGTCGCGGTGGAGGAATTCCCCCTGCGATTATTCAAGGAGGCTAAATATCGCAATATGCGACATTAAAGGAAAACCAGCATGTTAACCTGATGCTGTTTGAGAGGATCTGAGAGGGGTGACAACATTTCCAGCGACACTGAAAACCCTCTGGGACGGTGCGCTCGGAGGAGCGACCGGAATGCAGGTTTCTCCACAGTGGAAAATGGCAGCATTTCTTCAACCCGGTACCGTGTAACAGCGGCTGTTTATGTCCGTCACTGTCTCTGCTGTACTTAGCGACTCGAGCAAAGGCTTCGCCGACTCCAAGCTGTCGGCTGGCACCGACATGAGCCGCCCCACCACTCTGTGTGGCAGGAGGCGGCGGTAGCCGCTCCGTAACAGCTGGGTGGTAGCTAGCTAGATGAGCCCTTAAATTCGTTGGGTTTCCACGTTTTACTTGAACCGTTTTGCTGCAGATTTTACAAATTGCCTTATTTAAATTGTCAGGCTCCCCCTTTTCCTTTGGCTGAAAACCAAAATGCTCCCAAAGGAGCGAAGTAACATTTGGTTTTGATATCAGTGCAGCTGCCATTGTTTCCTTCTCAACTGTTGTCCCAAGATGCGGTGATGGCGGTGGCTGGTTTTGTAGCGCGGTGAGCTTCTTGATATCGCCATATTTCATTGGTGCGGTTATTGTGACAGCCCTAGTGTTCAGTTAACTTACCTTTTAGAGTAAACTGTTTGCTACAAATAGAACTGGAGAAAGGCTTCTCATCGCTGTGAATTCTCATGTGTTCATTAGGGCCAGATTTTAAGATAAAGGTTTTTCCCAAAGACAAACATTCAAACAGCTTCTCACCAGTATGATCTCTTGTGTGTTTGGTCAAATTACTTTCTACAGTAAACCTTTTGTTAACAAATAGTACAGGGAAATAGTTTCTCACCTGTATGAAGTCTGATGTGTGTAACAAGATTTAATTTCTGAGAGAAGCTTTTTCCACAGGACAGACATTGATTAATCTTCTCACCTGAGTGAGTGCTCGTGTGATCCATTAAATGTTCTTTTTTTGGAAAGATTTCTCCAAATGTCAAACCTTGGAAAGGTTCCTCCATTCGGTCTTCGGTCTCCTGCTTCAGAACAAGCTGCTCTTCATGCTGAATTATGGGGAGCTCCATGGTTTCCTCTTTAGTCCAGGGATGTTCTGGTTCTTCCTGCTCTTCTTTTATCTGCAGAGCTTCTGGTTCCTCTTGGTCCAAACTGGAATTCCTCTCCTGTCCACAGAGCTGCTGGTCAGAGAAATCCTCCTCTTTTCCAACATAATCCTGCAGGCGGTCTGGAAAAACCAACACAGCACACAAACCAAACCTTAGTTTTCCAAACATTTCAATTATTGATGTTTTACTGCCATCTGAAGTGTTAGAACATCCTGTGGGATGACCATCTATCCTTGATTTCGATTTAGACAACCAGTTTAAAATAACTAAACCAACTTATTCAAACCAAATATCTCTCTTAACCTTCTTGGAATAAATTCCATCTTGTTTTACATTCATTGGCAAAATAAGCATCTGTACGTCTGTTTCTATCATGACATCAAAACAAATGTCTGTACACGATCATTTGATGAGATATTATTAGGGGCGACCATCAAAAAAGGACAATTTTGGGACTTTTCATTTAAAATCATGACAGGGACAGGATACTGCATCATCCAGAGACTTCTGATAAATGCAGTTTGACTGTTGTCAACTACTGGACACCTTTAGCTATAATGTGAGGTGACCACCTCAGAACTTTGAAAACTAATCTGTAGCAGCTCCCCAGCAGTGAATGAAATTTCAGCGGTCTCGACAGGTGATTTTCAATGTTTATTTTCTTTGATGCGGATCATCTCAGTCATCAATGTCACCGTGAAAACTAAACAAATACAAATATTAGAATATAAACATAAACTTACAACACACAAACAAAATAAAACGTACCTCGCTGCTTTCACCAGGGAACGCTAAGAATCACAATGCAAGCACGGCTCTGAGGGTTATTGTTGGCATACATTGATACAGCGGCCTTTATAGGGCCTGTCCTCATTAAGCTGCGGCAGCCCGTGAGGTACATAACAAAGGAAATTTTACAACATGCAAATACAATAAACAAAACACAATACAAAACAGTGGTAATCAAAACAGACAAATATCAAACAATCTGCAATCCTATAAATAATTTACAATAAATATATCCTATAAATAATTAAATATAAATAATTTACAATATATATATCCTATAAATAGTTAAATATAAATAGTTTACAAGTTTAAATAGTTAAAGAAACTTAATTTTAATTGTTAACTACCCATTACACTCCCACCAATAATGCATGAACCATTACCCCACAATCATGCATTATTTTAAACCATGCAGATTATTTAAACATATTCGTCTGTGTACATTACGTTTAAATGTCACTTTCTAATAACACTACCAATTTTTGCACCGGTCTTTCTATTACTGAGCTCTTTGAGATAATATCCCTTCCAGATCTCTGTTCTCCTGTTCTCACCTTCACTCTTCGAACCAAACCATCACCATCAACCATCGTTTCCACAACACGACCCAATAGCCACCTATTTCTTGGGAGAAAATCTTCTTTGACTATTACAACATCATTTACCTTTATATTGCGCCGAATTACATGCCACTTTTGTCTAATGGAAATATTCTGGAGGTATTCCCTCTTCCATCGACTCCAAAACTGTTCGACCAGAAACTGTACCCGACGCCAACGTTTTGAGGAATAAATATCTTCCCTCACAAATGTTCCTGCAGGAGGCAAGGCAGACTCAGATTTCATTTGAAGCAAATGATTAGGTGTTAAAGGTTCAAGAGAAGCTGGGTCATTTATTCCCTTTAATGTTAAAGGACGACTATTAATTATAGCCATGGCTTCATAAAGGAAAGTTCTTAATGAAGCATCATCAAGTTTTCCTACATTTTGAGAGAGTGTAAAGGCCAACACATTTCGGATGGTGCGTATTTGACGCTCCCAAACACCACCAGCATGACTTGCTGATGGAGCATTAAAAATAAACTCACATTGGTTTTCTGCTAGGAAAGACTCCAGATATTTAGGGTCACAACGTTTTAACTCATTTTGGGCTCCAACAAAATTTCTTCCTTGATCACAATATATCTGGCGAACAGCTCCTCTCAAACTAATGAAACAACGCAGGCCATTAAGAAAGGAATCTGTGGACAAATCATCCAACATTTCAATGTGAACAGCTCTCGAATAGAGGCAGGTGAACACCAACCCATACCTTTTGGTGTTTTTTTTTAACAAGTTGAGGTTCTGTGTTGCTATTATTAAATTAAATTATTAAATTGTTTATAAAAGTTATTGTTGTCGGTGTGTTCTTAAAGTCTTTTAACCTTTTTACATTATCTGTTTCGTCACTTCTTTATAATTTAAGTAAACTTAGAGCAACTTCTCAGTGACATCATTTTTTTTTTAGAGAAGCAAGTATTTACAATAAACTATTAAAAACATTTTTACCTATTGACATTAGATTTTAAAATTAACTACTACAACAACTATTTACAGAAGATATAAAATAAATATTACTAGAGATACATATATATATATAATTGTGACTGAGCAGGAGTCCCTGGTGGTGCTGCTGGACTGGATGCGATGCCACACAGAGGCGACCTTGGAGTCTTCTGACTGTGAGTGGGACATCATCTGGGGGGTCGGGGTGCCTCTCTCCCATTGTTCACCACACGCGTCCATCCGGGGTTTGCAGGGCTGACCCAATCGACGGCTGCCATGTTACTAAAAAAGTTTAAAAAGACGCAGAAAATAATGACTTTACTAAAACTGTTTTTATAACCCTGAAATGAGAACAGCTAAAATGTGATTCTACTTGCCATCTAAATGTAACGGTGGTCGGGTAGACCCTCCTCCAGGGGCAGACACCTCAGCAGACAGCTGGTCCCGCCATGGAGCACCACTGACTGCCTCCAACACGTTCTCCCCCTCCTCATCCTCTGGCATGTCGTCCTGCTCTTCATCCTCTGGGGTGATGTCACCGGCTCCCAGGCAGATGTTGTGCAGGACAGCACATGCTGTTATGACCTGTAGGAAAAAAAAGACAAAAATATTTACTTTTATTCAGTCATCTATCTTTTTTTCATTATCTTTATTACATGATTTATTAGAAATTAAATTTTACTTCATCTAGATCCACTATTTAACTTATTTTTTCGTTTTTATATTTTGATTTTTATATATATATATATATATAATTGCAAATAAAATCAGGCAGTAAGGGGATAACAATTTAGACAAAAAATTATTTATTTCTCAACAGTTTGGCTTCTCAACACAACATTAGTAATGGTGAAAGTAGTTATTTAAGTCAGTTATTTACAGGGTTTGTACACATTTAACTATTCAATTCAAATTACTAAAGTTACAAACAAATAAATTACAAACTTACAAATAAATATAAAATTTGATATTTAAACATATTCATCAATCTGCTGACAAGCGTTTATTTAATAACTGGTATATTCTGATCATTAGCAGGCCCCTGTGGGTTAGAATAATAGCAGGTAGATCTTACCTCTCCACTGCGCTCTGCCAGCCTGAGAAAAATCTGTCGCAGGTTTTGCTGCGCAGAAGCCGTCAAAGCCGACTCTCCTCACTCCAATAACAAGTAAGTAAAATAAATAAAAATTTCCATATCTATGTTTTTGTTGTTTCTTTCCCCTATTTCTCGAGCTATCGGATTTTGTTTCACGCTGTTTTTGGGGTAAACGTGATGACGTTGTGTCGCAACCAGGAAGTGCTCCAAAGGCTAGACCGTCCCATTTACCAATGGGCTGAGGATCCTCCGGAGCAGCCTACCAAGTCTGGGTCCTCCGGAAGAGGCTAGGTAGGCTGGGCGCCCTCGGAAGTACGCAGCCAGCTAATTGAGACGCAGCTTATAGATGCACTTTTGCCATCTTCTGGCCATTTTTTGGTATTGGATTTTTAAAAGTCAACTTTACTCTTCAATCAGTCATGCAATCTCTGATCCCATGCCCGCACACACCCCTGGCATGGCTTGAAAATACACACACGCATATATATTAGGGATGGAACGGTTTATGAAAACCGTCCAAACCGTTCGGTTCAACTATCTCGGTTCGGTTCGCGTGTGTTTTTGCGTTCGGGTTCATGCGCTGCTCCTTTTTCCCATAGGCGAAGCGTGTACACTCCAGAGCAGCAGGTGGCAGTACTGCGCCCAAAGCCAACCACCAGTAGTAAACAAGAAGAAGAAGCGAAGCAGCGTAGCCGGGTGTAGCGGAAGGAAAAATCAGTTGTTGTGGAGAATTGTGTGGGTATGGGGAAAGTGGGAAAGAACAGGAGTTGGAAGTAGGGTGGCCAGATGTCCGGCTTTAGGGCGGACAGTCCCGATTTTCATTGCACTGTCGGGCGTCCGGCGCCTGCATCCAGCCTGACGTATTTGTCCTCCTTTACCCCCAGATTCCACATACTCTGTCAGCTCTCCGCTCCCGCCCCGCTCACCCACCTGAGAGCTGTTCCACATCCTCCGCTACTGCTCCGCTTTTGTCACCGTCCACGTACGTCTTCTCCGCCCTTCACTGTCAAAATACGGAGCCGAGCTATTTTTTGCTCCGCTCCAGTCCGTCCAGATCAAAACCCGCAATTGCAATCGCACCAAACAGAAAAAATAGTGTAGAGAAGACCCGGTTTGTCAATTAAATTATAGTAAAAACAGATCAGTAACTAGAAATTAGAGCATAGTTCGTATATATTCCCAAAAACTAAGAGCAATTAATTAAATAATTGGATGCAGACTATTGGTGCTTCAACAGACACAGGAAGAAGTTGTGAGATTCTGTGAGCCATCTCACAACTTTAAAAGAAAATTCTTATTACAGGAATGGATGAAGAGATGATAGGTGTTTGGAAGCAGAGAATAAACAGAGTTCATACAAACTGTGAATGATCCTAGTTATCCCTGTTACAAAAATCCACAACAGAAAGAAAATATTTGGGCAGAAACTGAACATCTGCTGGATGATGATGGGGATTTTTTAATATGTCAGATTAAATTAAGCGTTCACAGGGTTTATACAGGAATGAGGAACTCTAATTTAATGCTCTTTTAATGCTATTAGAAATAATTTTAATGCCATCAACAAGTATCATGTACACAAGTTATTAGTTTACATGAAATAAGGAGCTGTAAGCACAGTTCCATGACTCAAGTTATATATATATATATGGATAGATAGAGAACACGGTGAAATCATCTTTACTCTCGACAGGCTGCAGCCATGTCACGAATTCCTCTTTTTCCAGCCACTTTTTGCAATTTGCATTGTCCTATTCTCTAGCTCTTTCTCAGCTTCTTTTCCAAACAACTGCTTTATGATCAGCAGTTCTGCGTAAATTATGATCGTGTGGAAAAAATTGTAAAAGTGCAATAGTGTGCAAGCATTGTGCAACACGCACACAAGACATAATAGATTTTCCCTAACAATCAACATATACCGAACCGAAAACCGTGACCACGAAACCGTGAACCGAACCGTGGATATTGTGGACCGGTCCACCCCTAATGTCCTTGTGCCATGTGCTCTTATAGACATCCTTGTGCTTGAAAACAGTGTTCATGACAGACAATCTGTGCTTTTTAAACTACTCTTTTTCTAACCGGTCATCCGGGGGAATTTAAGCCCCCTGAAAACATAGCCTCTGTTATCATTCAATTCAGTTTATTTATACAGCGCCAATTCACAACTCATGTCATCTTAACCACTTTATAGAGACAGTTCAGTCAGATTGGTTTAAAGTTTTCTATCTAAAGAAATCCAGCTGATTACATCGACTCATTGACTCAAAGCCAATCCCTCACACCAAGCATGCTTGTAGTGACAGTAGAGAGGAAAACTCCCACGCCAGAGGATGAAATGTAGCACATACAGTTAGTCACAGTATGAGAAACAGGACAGCAATGAAAAACAGGCCCATCTCCAACATCTATAAACAAAGGTGTTGATGGCAGCAGCACAGCTGATATTTCTCTAGGATGGAGTCACAGCCAAACAGGAACAGACCACATGAAGCTGTTATGATGAGAAAAATCAGAGAGAGCATAAAGTGAGAGGTTGTACTGGACCTGGGCAAAAACTTCGATTCAAAGGAAATGTATGCAAAGCTTTTGTTGCGGGTAGTTTTAAAGAAGTGTAATCTTTTTTTTTTCTTTTTTTTATGTAGCGGCACATTTTAGGCTCCCCAGAGTTTCATTGGCTGCAGTGTTACTCTCAGGTTGTAGTTTGGCAAGCGACAGCTCAACACAAAATGGGAAAGGTTATAACTACAAGTGAGAAGTTTGTTCACAAAAAAGAAATAAAATCATCCATTGTTAGGAACTGCAGGGCTTAAAGTTCTCCGGCATAGTGGCAGATTTGCGGCTTGCGTCAACTGTGGTTGTATTAGAAGAAATGGGATTGTGTTTTGAAATGTATATTTTAAAACCATCAGAAAATGTTTCTGCTCCAGATAGTTAACAAGCTAGCTGTTAACTGATGCAGGGCTGCTGATAGCACGGCATGGTGTAATCTGAAAAGGGGTCCCTATGTCCTCCAGCAGTCTAAGCCCATAGCAGCATGACTATAGAGATAGCTCTGGATAACCTGAGCCACTCTAACTATAAGCTTTTATCCATGCTGAAGTTTTAAGCTTAAAGTAGACATGGTGTCTCCTCACAGGCCTAAAACTGGTAGTTGGTTCCACAGGAGAGGAGCCTGATAACTAAAAGATCTGCATCCCATTCTACTTCAAGAAATTCTAGGAACCACTAGTAAACCTGCAGACTGACAGGTAAGTGCTCTGTTAGGAATATAGAGAATGATCTGATATCTGATATTAGATTGAGTTTGACCATTTAAGGCTTTATATGTGACAGGAGTTGACGTTAAAGATTTTTACCACGTTAAGCCTTTTCGGGCAAGTGACTTTCACATTTCATTTGCCCAGAAACAATTTTTTACTTGCTCAGTATAATGTTTGATATATATATAGTTCCTAATATTCATTTTTTGTATATATATCAATGAAACATGTTTGTTTTTTAAATGTTTTTGTAATTCAGTAATTTTTAAGTTTACAGGTTCCTGGTGTTTATATGCATGCATCAGATAATGAACTCAGATTCCTTCCTGCAGATTCTTTTCAAACTAAACTTTGCTTTAAACTGTTGTACACTTCGAAAAAAAATATAAATTGTAATGTTAAAAAATCTAAAAAGGAACTTGACAGGTTAAAAACTTAAGATAAATCACAAGAAAGAAGTCAATGTCACAAATGAATAACTTTTATTTTAGAGTCACAGTATGTTTATACAAGATAATACTATTAATATAATGTTACTTTTCTAGAGAATCATTATACATAGTTATTTTATACAGGGCTTCCACAGTCTTACATAATTTCAGAATTCCCTAACTTTTAACTGACTCAGGATAAATGCAGCAAAAAGACAATGATAACATAACAGGTCACCAATTTAACATGTTTAGCTCTATAACATTTAAATGCACCTCTCCAATGTCTAAGAGAAAAAAATTTAATGAACATTTTTTAATGTATGACCTGCATCACGGTACAGAAGACTGCCATATGATAGCAATATTATTTAAAATATATATTTAAAATCCAGGCCTACATTTTTATTTTGAAAACAGGAAGTCGGTACACGCTGTGGTCGTTAGCGCTTGTTGCTTCAAAAGTCAAGATAAAGTACTACATATCGTCTGGCATCATTATTTTGTGGATTTTTTTTGAGTGTTTGGTTTGGACAGTTCAGTAAGATATATTACATATTAGGGGTGTGCAAAATAATCGTCATGATGATGCATCGTGATTCTAATTTTCGTGATCTACTGCATCGATTCTTGACGCCAAGTATCGATTATTAATTTTAAAAAATTTATAAATAAAATTGCATGAATGGTTGGCGAACATCAGCCAAAAACAAGTGTGATACAACTTCCAGTCCAGTAGATGTCGCTGCGGATGTGTTGACGCATGCTGCCTTGTGTCACAAGCATTTCCGGCCGCGGGATATTGCGCTGAGTCATTGAAAAACAAAACATGGTGGAGAAAATATTCCAATGCATCGCAATAATTCAAGTATCGTGATGCATCGTGATAGAATTGCATCGTGACGTCTTTGGCAATACCCACCACGATTACATATTATGCCTTAGAGTTGAATAAAGCAATTTTATCTTAAGTGTCTTTAATCTGTTCTAATTTAAAAACTACAACACTCAGACACCTGAACCTGGATTAGATTATTCCAAGCTAACAGCAGAATCTTTCAAACCCTCTTTGGGATTTATGAAAGCTGTATCTGCTTTGTGAAACTTCAACAAAGAGCCCTAGAAGGTGTTTTGTTGCATCTGGCCCACATTATATCCAGTGTGGTAGATCAGCTGGTGGTGGCAGCTGGAATATGCAAATGTCTCTGTGTCTTTCAGGACCCCTTCACAGAACCTGGAAATACACAATCTGTGTTCAACTTTAAGAACGATGAATAATTCTGATATACATTCTGATGGCAACACGTCCATTTGATTACAGTTTGTTTCAATAATCCCTGCCAACGGCTAACAAAAGGAACAACTGGCTTCATCATTTCTCTATTGTCATCCTGGATGATATCTAAAAGCTTTTAGACTAAAACAGTCCCGCTTTGTTTGGATGTGGATTAGTGGTTTAGTAGTAGTGGATTAGTTTTTACTCTTGGTTTCAGTATGAAGCAGAAATAAACTGGGGAGGGAAAAGATGAAACTGGTGTTTGGTGATTGAAGTCAACATAGTTTGTGTAGAATAACATGGTGACGTGAAGAAAGGGCAAAATGTTGCAGCTGCTGTGTGTCTGCAGCAGGGGTCTCAAACTGGTTCCAGTCAGCAGGGCCTCTGAGGCTGCAGGCATAAATACAGCTCACCAGACTCCAGTCATCAATAGCATCATGTTAAGACTAGTCCAGTGATGAGATGACTGGAGTCTGGTGTGCTATTGCTTGGTTGGAAAGAACACCTGCAGCCTCACAGCCCTTTCTGGAACCAGTTTGAGACCCCTGGTCTACATGTTCATTGTGTTAGAGCAGGGGTGCTCAAGTCCAGTCCTCAAGAGCTACTATCCTGCAACTTTTTCATGCACCCCATTTTTAACCCACCTGAATCAAATGAGTGGCTCGTTACCTTTCCTCTGCTGGGCTAAATGAGGGGATTGAGCCTGTCGATTCAGGTGTGTTAGAGAAGAGATGCATCTAAAAGTTACAGGATGGAAGCTCTTGAGGACTGGACTTGAGCCTCCCTGTGTTAGAGTGGACGGTACCAGGTTTATTTGAGTAAACTGGAAGTATCCTCTGTCTCCACTCTCCTGGGAGCCAATCATGTTGTTTTATTTTCTGATTTCTTGTTGTCATTTTGTGCATACAATAAAAGTAAAATTATTTACTTTAAAATCAAACATTACATGTCCTCTTGACCAGGATCTTATTAAGGAATGATCTCCATTAATTTGCAGAGAATCAGATATTCATAGGGAGAAGATTCTACAGCTGTTTATATATTTTTTTTATTTCTTTAATATGAGCAATATGTGAGCCTTTTTATATATTAAATGAAGAACTACTGAAATTATTTTTAGATTACACATAAATGGATTAATAAATTCTGTGGTTTCAGTGAAACCAACCTACTGAGCCTACTAGCACGATCCGAAGCCATTCCATAGGACTGATAACCGCCAATAACGGCCATTTATTTGGATGATAACATCCGAAGCGGCTGCAAGCAGACACTTAGTATTTACTGTGTAATAGGAGACAGAATCCAACTTAGGAGGAACCCATGAGATGATGAACAGGTCCTACCTGTTAGGATAATGTTTTTAGACTTCATCTTCACCTGCTGAAGATCCTATTAGATCCTATTAGAAAGAATCCTATTATAGTGATCTATAAATGGAACAACAGAGAAGAGTGTTTAATAAATGTTAAAACGGCTGCCATACGGTACTCTATATAAACCTATGCATTAACTGGAGCAGCAATCTTCTCCCACACAATGTCCTCCTTTGCAGATGTAGTGCTGTTTCTGTCTTTTAAACCCTTTTTCCAGTTTGTTTTTACATTTCTTCATTAAAATATTTATTTCCAGTGGTGTGAAATTGAACCTTACTGTTGTCTGTCATCATGATGACTCAGCAAATTGGGGCTCCGCTGATAATGGTTTTTCTTACTTGATATGCACATGTTCAGGTCACAGTGGACCTACTTACAGTTGATCAAACTAACTCACAGCAGCCTTATTGATATTGAGTTTTCAACCATAGGCTAGATCAATTTAGAGTTGAGGGTTTAACTCTGAGTTTGTTTAAACCTGCTTTGTGAAATAGACCCCTGGCCAGTAGCAGCTGAGAAAACCATTTGACATTTCATCCACCAATTACAGCACATATTTTCTTATGTAGGAATTACACAGTGATCTAGCTTATAATTAATTAATTAATATTAATGTTTGTTTTTTTGCAAAATTGAAAAAAAAACCTTTCTGTGGGAAAACAGTGCTCTGGGACACAATATGAGTAGAAGGCTTAATTTTATCCCTATGTTTTAAAAATAATTGTCTTTTCTTTGGTTGAAATCTAACATAGATCTAACTTAAGAGGAACACCTGAGTGTCGATCATTTTAAGGAACTAAATAGAAATATTTCAAGCTCATTAGTTACACAGCAGCATTTTGATCAGGTGGGATTGTTTCCCAGTTTTTTTTTCTTAACTTTATTCAACAAGCAGTCTAATCAATAGAAATACAGATACTGAGTATAGAACTCATCACCACTGTGGGGTTATTATTTAAACAAATGACAGGAAACCTTTGGTTTTATGGCTGTTTGGAGAAATAACTATTAAAAGGGGGTCCCTATGTCCTCCAGCAGTCTAAGCCTATAGCAGCATAACTATAGAGATAGCTCAGGATAACCTGAGCCACTCTAACTAAGCTTTATCAAAAAGGAAAGTTTTAAGCTTAAAAGTAGACAGGGTGTCTGCCTGACTGACTACAACTACTAGTTGGTTCCACAGCAGAGGAGCCTGATAACTAAAAAGATCTGGCCTCCCATTCTACTTTTAGAAATTCTAGGAACCACCAGTAAGCCTGCAGATTGAGAGCGAAGTGCTCTGTTAGGAACGTAAGGAACAATCATATCACTTATATCAGATGGTTAATTATAGCTTTATATGTGATATGGAGCATTTTAAATTCTTAAAAGGAAGTAAATGAAGAGAAGCTAGAATAGGAGAGATGTGGTTTCTGTTTTTAATTTTCATCAGGACTCTGACTGCAGCATTTTGGATCAGCTGAAGGCTTTTTACTACAGTTTGTGGACTTCCTGACTGTAAAGATTTACAATAGTCCATCATTGAAGTAACAATTGCATGGACTAATTTCTCAGCATCACCCCTGGACAGGATATTTCTCTGAAGATAAAAGAAGGAAATTCTAGAAACCTCTATGATATGGGATTAAAATGGCAGCTCCTGCTCAACCTCTGACACATTGAGCTGGGGTACATGTGTCTCTTCCAGGCAGAGGTGTATAGCAAGCACTGCTGCTGCTGAGTTTAGAGTGTCTCATTACTTCCTCATTTGCCAGAACCAGTCACTGTGGTGTTGGATATAAATGCTTTACTTTTCTTAATAATAAGTGTTTGTTGGGAAATAAATTTAGGCCAGAATGAACTTCATGTCTTCAGGTTGATTTGCTTGGCAGGATCCACTCGCTCCTCAACCTCAAGGAGAGTTTGGTGCTTTTATGAGGTGTTTTTTATTTAACCACCAATAGAAAACACATTTTTGCTGTGTTTGTTGTCTTTTTCCGGGGCCGCCTGCGGGATTATGTTGGAAGAGGAGGATTTCTCTCTGACCAGCAGCTGTGGACAGGAGAGGAAATCAGGTTTGCGGACCAGAGGAGTGAACATCCATGAATAAAGAAGGCGTCAAAAGCCGGGGCATCCTGGAAAAGCAGACTGTTCCATATTTTGCCCTGAACTGAGTAAAGAGTTTTAGATCTCTTTTAAACTCTATAAAAAATAAAATAAATAAATTAAATCACATTTTCATGTACTATATTGCACATAACTCCAAATCACAATACCTTTTACACATTTTGTTTATTTTTTTTACATTTAATGGTAAATTTTCTCATTACCGCAACGCGTCCAGAACTAAAATTGTGCTGTATAAGATTGAAATATTATTAATTAAAAAGATAAAAAAGAATAAATTTCAGAAAATATCATACTACTAATAAGCACAAATAAAGTACATTGGGTATTTGGTGACTGTTGGTAAAGACAGTGAAAATAATAAGAAAAAGAAATGTCTCCAATCACCAACCTTCTCATCCTTCGCAACAATTTTGAATCAGCAATAAAATCAACAAGGAACAAATATTTCCAAGGCATTTTGTTTGAGGGGGACTGAATTGACTGTAACACTCAAGATGTCTACCAGGTAAGCAGCTATATTTTTCTCTCTCAAGACAAAAGTTAAAACTTTGGTCTTATTGCACCTATATCTTTTTAATTCTCATTACCGCAACATGACATTATGAAGTCTTAAAAAATATTTCTGCTTTTATTTTTCTGTAATTATATAGCCTATTGTGGTCTAAACATAAACAGCTAAGAAAAGTTTAGCTAACCCTCATGGTGCTCCTATAGCTAGCGATAAAGGTCAAGGTCACTCATCCTCCGCAACACCATTATCATTCACCGCAACTGTTGCGGTAGTGAGACTCAGTGTTTCGGTGGATGAGAATACATTGGAATGAGCTGGTAAAGCCAATGCATCCTGAGAATGAAAGGAAAAAAAAATATAATGTACATATAAAGTCTAAAATAAATATGATATACATTGAAAGGAGCTGCTATAGCTGTTAATTACATTTTAAAATGTAACATATTTCAACCTACATTTGAATATACATCATATTTATTTTACTATGCATAACTATATATGAAATTATATCATATTATATACTATATATTATATTATATTATGTTATATTACATTATATTATATTATTAAACAGTATATCATAAAGGATGGGAATGCATAATAACAGCTCATTTCAATATATCATTATTTTTATTGTAAATTATTATTTATTAAGTGTAGACCTATGTTATATGTATTATATAATATTATTATTACACTTTTGTATTATATTATTGTACATTTTATTCAGATACGGTTACAAGCCATTTCCCCACCAGTCCTACCTAGACTCAGTAATCTTCCACATTTATGTACTGTATGGTGGCTTATTTGAAAAGTTTTATGAAAATTATTAAATTATGAATATTTAATATTGTTTTTTTTTCCTTTTTGTTGGATTAGCGTGTGATAAAGAATAGAATAGAATAGAATAGACATTTTGCAGCTAAGCTGCCTGACCAGTCTTTCCATAGAAACAATAATGATGACTTGGTTAAATCTTCTTGCAAAAGTGCAGTCTTTACATGTGCTATCTTGTTACAGGAAAGCATCAGGTGAAAAGAAAAGGGCTTCAGCGCAACAGAGGCTGGCAAAGCATAGGGCAACAGTTTACAGCGATCCAATCTTGCATGAGGAACACAAAAGGAAAGAGAGAAAGGTTAGGGGAAAGAGTGATAACAGGGAAAATATACAGTATATGTAATGTATGTTAGGTGGTTTGACAGTTGCACTCACCCATCCAAAGCCTTGCACTCACAGAGAAATGGAAACATTTCCCAAAGCACACACTCAGAGACACACTTGTATGATGTTACCATGCAAACATTCATCTGCTGCACACATTGCCTACACACCCGAACACACAGTTACATCCTCAGCAAATATAGGTATGCACACAATTTTGTACATAGTCCATTGATTGAAAGAAATATAGCATGAGCATAAATAAAAGGTCTGTTTTTTTTTCTTCAAGGTATCAAAAATGTAAGGAAGCTGGTAAACTTAAAACTACTAAAGATCTGACAAGCAAACAGCTCGAAAGAAGAAAGCAACAATGGCGGAAGAACTCACAAAATTATTACAAAAGAAAAAAGCAGCAGCAAGTACTTCTGGACTTGACACCAGAATCATTTGTCAGTCAGGAGAATATGGAGAATGGAAGTACTGAGAATGATGGAGCACAAAGAGAGGAAGCAGACCCTAATCCTGAAAGAACACCACTGAGAGCCCTCCAAGAACATTTAGAAATGACAGGACCAATGGATACATCAACCCCCGAGAGGGTGCTGCCATTAAAAAAGAGAGAAGGGCCACGAGCACTTGTGGGAAAATTGAGAAGAAAATTAAAATGTGCAGAAGAAAAATGTGAGGCAAAAACAGCAGAAGTGTTGAAACTTAGAAGACAACTAAGAAGACTGATGGCCAGTAAACAAAGAGGAACAAGGGGGACACTGCCAAGTACCAACCAAGAAGTCAGGGTCAGGCAGTCTGCAAAGCAGAACAATGGCAAACGGAAACAGCTGTCCAAGATTCTGAGCAGCTTTTTACCCCGGGATGATGTCTCCACAGTCATGAATGGAAAAGCTGGGGAGATTCGGCGCAGGGGACAAATCTTTAGAAAAAGAGCCCTAACAGACACGCTATCCAAACTACATAAGCGATTCCTTACTGAACATCCTGAACATCCCGTGTCCAGAGCTCAGTTCTTCAGATTGAGGCCATTTTGGATTGTGAGACCCACCATTACAGAAAGGGAAACATGCGCATGCAAAATGCATGAGAACATGACTCTAAAGGTGAAAAGGCTTCATGAACTGGGGATCATAGAAACATCAAGCCCCGAAGATCTTGTGAAGCTGAGTGTGTGCGACACAGGAAACATGTCCTGTATGTATGGAAGATGTAAGGAATGCAGCAAAAAAAGCTTCACTGCAACTTAAGATCCCCTCATTCAGGGAAACATTGTTGTGTGGCAGGAGTGGCAAACAAGGTCTGTCACTGTAACAAAGACCCACAGAAGTGGTGCAGCGGAGGACAAGGAGACCAAGAAAACCCTGCTTGAAAGTAGGACATCCTCGGTTGAGAGGTTACTTGCCCTGACAAGAGAACAGCTGCCATCTTTTGCCATCCATCTCTTTAATGTAAGTCACCAGTATAAGGCAATTAAGGCAATGAAAGATAGCCTGGCAGATGACGCTGTAGCCATACACATCGACTACAGCGAGAACTACAGCTGTAAATATGCCAGGGAGATTAAGGAGACCCACTTTGGCACCGGAAATGACCAAGTCACCCTCCACACTGGGGTAATTTACCTAAGTAGGGACAGGGTGGAAGCGTTTGCTTCTCTCTCAGCCTGCCTACAGCATGATGCTGTAGCGACATGGGCACACCTTGACCCAGTTTTGAAGCACATAAGGAAGAAGTATCCTGAAGCCTACAACATACACTTCATTTCAGATGGCCCAACATCTCAGTATTGCAACAAATCTTGCTTTTACTTGGCCTCCACCGTGCCCTTCATGCACGGATTCAAATCTGTGACTTGGAATTACACGGAGGCTTCGCATGGGAAGGGTGCTCCAGATGGAGTGGGTGGGGCTTTGAAAAATCTTGCAGATAGAATAGTGTCTTATGGGACCAGCATTCCAAATGCAGATTCTCTGTATGATCAATTGAAGGTCAACTCCTCAGTGACTCTCTTCAAAGTGTCTGAAGAGAAGATAAAGGCCAGCAGCGAGTTGACGCCTCCAAATCAGAAAGTGGTCCCTGGAACACTGAAAATACACCAAGTGAGTTAACAGTTCTAAAACTAAATATACAGTATTTTAGCATGTATGTAAGTACCAGTAAGTTTAAGTAATGAAGTAAATAAAGTGATTAATGTGGAGAGCAGGACACAAACCATGTCTGCAAATATTGAAATTATTAAGAAACAATGTTCTTATATGCCTTTAATTCCATTCCACCCTAACAGCTAACATCAACAAAACCAGGAGTGATCGCAACTAGGGAGGTATCCTGTTTTTGCGACAAAAGTTGCTACCCAACAGCAACTCATTTGCTTTCTGATGACGGAGAGGAACCTGATGCCACTGAGACCATCAAGGTTGGGCAGTTGGTACTCGTCCAGTACGATGGCGACTTGTACCCAGGAAAAGTAACACAGGTAAATTAATGGTCACATTTTCTGTTAATATCTCTCTCCATGTACTGTGCATTATAGTGATATACACACGAAACTCATAGAAATTGAATGCAATTCTTCTTAAAACAGATTGCTGAGGGGCAATATGAGGTGGAGACAATGAGCTGCATTGGGGAGAACCGTTTTTATTACCCCTCTAAAAGATACCCTTGAGAAGATGTTTGGTACTATCGGCAAGACATCAGGGAAATAATTCCAGAACCCCTACCTGCCACCTCCTCTGCTCGGCACTTTTGTGTCTTGCCTGACATTTGGGCAAAACATAAAAACGCATCTTAATTGTTTTTTTGATACATTCACACACTCGTGCACTGCACACACTTACTCAACTCCGGCTGGCTGTGGCACATAGACATTCTGACTGACACACACACACACACACACACACACACACACACATTTTTCATGTTTGAATGCCTGAATGAATGCACAAGACAACAAATGAATGAATGAATTCACCAAAGCAAAAAGAATGTAATAAAATTAACGACGAAATGAAATAAAAGTTCTTTTGCAAATGTTATGTGTTTCTGTTGTTTGACATTATGGTATTACGTGTTCTAAATTTCAAACTGGAATAAGAACCAAATGTTGTGACAGGTCAGGGGCGGGGAACCTGTGTTTCGAGGGCCGTTTGTGGCTCTTAAAGGCCGTTTTATCCGGCCCCTGGTATAGTTTTAAGGTTATGCAGCATCGCATGAAATATGACATATTTTGTAAAGTAAACTTAGAAAGTACATTTGCAATACAATTAAGTTATATTCAGGGGACCTAGAGAAGCTGGGTTCTGTTTTAAATCTGGCTGCCTTCGATATAGGCCTAAAGTACAGGGGGAAATCCTGATTTTTGTTCGTAATAAGGCCCTCGGAGGACTTCTACAGCCCTCGGATGAATGTGAAGTGGCCCCTCAAATGAAAGGGGCTCACCACCCCTGTGATAGGTTAATGAATTGTTTTGAAATATTTGTGTCATTAACATGGCCCTAAATGGGATATTGTCACAGCTTTGTTATGCAATAATTAGAATCATTTTAATTCGCATTGTATATTTTTTTCTTCCACAGAACATGCCATATTGTGTTGAATATGGCTGAGCCGAAAAAAAATTACAGTAATAGATATTTATATTTGTTGAATATTCACAGACTTCATACTCCATGTGCTTGTAATGCCAACATTTACCAGAGATATTAGCTGTTGAATAGGAATCCTTATGGACCTATACAGTAATTCTCATCTCCGAAACATTGAAACTCATTTCCGAAACATCATTCTCATTACCGCAACACATAGTTATTTGCAAATTATTGAATTACTACAAACTGCTTTAAGTTTGTAGGGGTACTTAGATAAAATAGAGTGCTCCATACATTATCTCTATAAAATATAAATATATATAAGTATTTTTTCAGTAAGATATCCTAAAAAGACAGACTATAAATCATTAAGTGTGTTGCGGTAATGAGACAAATCATAAAATTTGAATACAATACTTTACTTCAAATATAATAATTCCTGGTTTGTAATACACCTCTTAACATAACTGTTACTAACATTTATTTAACAAGTCATAAATGCATAATTTCTAAACATTTTTCTGATGTGATTTTATGTTGCGGTAATGAGAATTTCTTGGGCTCAGGCAGACTAAAACTGCAGTAAAAATTAAGAAAAAATGTAACAAACTGAATAAAAATTGTGTTTCTAGAAACTTAAGACTTCAATCTTGCATTCCAGAAAGAAAATTTGCCTTTAAAAGTCTTTTTAAAATTTTGAGGTGTGAACCGTTCTACATCTGATTTTCGTGAGAATCACCCAAAAGAGGAAACCATGGAGCTCCCCATAAGTGAGCAGAAAGAGCAGCTTGTTCTGAAGAACAAGATTAAAGATACAAGAGAGAAACCTTTCCCATGTTTGACATGTGGAGAACATTTTCTTTAAAAAAAGCATTTAATGATTCATGTGAAAACTCACACAGATCAGAAGTTTTATTGTCTGTCCTGTGGAAAATTTTTCACAAACAAATCTAGACTTGATACACATATGATAATTCACAAAGGTGAGAAGCCTTTTTTTCTTGTACCATTTGTAACAAGAATTTTACTCGAAAAGAGTAATTTGACTACTCACATGAGAATTCACACAGGTGAGAAGCCTTTTTGAATGTCTGTCCTGTGGAAAAAGCTTCACTGACAAATCTTATCTTGATACACACATCAGAATTCACACAGGTGAGAAGCCTTTTGAATGTCTGTCCTGTGGAAAAAAGCTTCACTGACAAATTCCAAGTCTTATGATACACACATCAGAATTCACACAGGTGAGAAGCCTTTTTGAATGTCTGTCCTGTGGAAAAAAGCTTTACTGACAAATCTTATCTTGATACACACATCAGAATTCACACAGGTGATAAACCTTTTGAATGTCTGTCCTGTGGAAAAATGCTTCACTCAGAAGTCTGATCTTAATACTCACATGAGAATTCACACTGGTGAGAAGCCTTTTGAATGTCTGTCCTGTGGAAAACATTTCACCTCTAAGTCTGATCTTAATAAACACATCAGAATTCACACAGGTGAGAAGCCTTTTGAATGTCTGTCCTGTGGAAAAAGTTTCACTCAGAAATCTAGTCTTAATACTCACATGAGAATTCACACAGGTGAGAAGCCTTTTTGAATGTCTGTCCTGTGGAAAAAATTTCACCTCTAAGTCTGATCTTAATAAACACATGAGAATTCACACTGGTGAGAAACCTTTTGAATGTCTGTCCTGTGGAAAACGTTTCACCTCTAAGTCTGATCTTAATAAACACATCAAAATTCACACTGGTGAGAAGCCTTTTTTCTGCACCATTTGTAACAATAAATTTAATCAAAAGAGTCATTTGACTTCACATGAGAATTTCACACAGGTGAGAAGCCTTTTGAATGTCTGTCCTGTGGAAAAAGCTTCACTGACAAATCTTATCTTGATACACACATCCGAATTCACACAGGTGATAAACCTTTTGTATGTCTGTCCTGTGGAAAAGGTTTCACCTCTAAGTCTGATCTTAATAAACACATCAGAATTCACACTGGTGAGAAGCCTTTTTCCTGTACCATTTGTAACAACAAATTTAATCAAAAGGGTACTTTGACTAAACACATGAGAATTCACACAGGTGTGAAGCCTTTTGAATAAGTCACAGCAGTTAGATGCCACAGGAATGAACAGTAGAGGTGTTTACCATGTTTGACTGGTGATAAAATGTCCATCTAGAAACCCCTTCACCTCATTACATGAGAAACTCACGGGTTAATGTCCTTTTTGAGGCAAGTTTTGAGAAAGCCATTAATCAAAAGCTCTGTTTACATAGAAACTAGAACAGATGATGTGTTATATAGTAAATCTGGTAAATACTCTGGTCCTATGATTTATTTTTATTTGTTTTTTTGTTTGTTTTATTTTCATTGCCAATATGTAATCTGTACCTGATCTTTTCATGACAGTCTGAAAAATAAAAATCTGATTTTGCAACAATAGTTCTGGACCATTTATTGAAAAAGTGAGAATTTAAGAGGTTTTTGATTAACAACTTGTACAACTCAATTTGTGTAGTTGTACACAAAAGTTAAAAAACATTTTTTTCTATTATTCTACAATTGTTGATATAAATTGGTTGTCGTCGTTTTTTTGTCTCAATTTTATAAACCAGTTTACTAATCCTGACTGCAATTTTCTTAGCACTAAATTTGAGCTATTCCTATTACCTCAAAGGTGAAAGTTCCATCAATGAAATATTCTTAATGAGGTTACTAATTTCTGTGCAGTTCAATTACCAAATAAAGGATGATGGTGATTTACATTTAGTCAAAGAGAGAACAAAAGTAACAGCAATGATCAGTTAAAGGGGATGGTGATATTTTACCACACAATATTATAAATCATGGAAGGAATCAACCAATAGTCTACTTGAGGAATTTAATCAGGTGTTTTGTCTCAGATTCCTTGATCTCCAACAATCAGATTAAAACTGGAGAATAAAAATATCCTCAATGAGAGGATGCTGCCATTCAGTGGGAAAACGATCAGTGAATCCATCTGGAGCTACAATAATCTCCCCTCCAATGATAACCTGTTCAGTGAAGTATTTAAGCTTCCACTGCTCTATTTCCTTTAGGTTGAATTTGTTATTTGTTAAACACAGTCCTTAGAAATATGAATAGGCCTACAATATAATGATTACTTTTGAAGTCTTATTCTTGATTTTATAAAAACATTGTACATTTAAAATACAATGAAACAAAAAAAGAACATAATTACTTATTAAAAAATGTCCTGCTATATAGATCCTTTCTATAGCAACCATTATGCTTTATTAAGACTTAGACAAATATCAATGTCATTTTCTATGCACAGAGTTTATACAAAATGAAATTTGGGAAGTCCAGGCTCTGTATCACATGTGGTTTGTGCAGTAAATGTGCTTGAACTCAAGCGGAGTGAATTCTTTACACCGCTCATTCCGGGCTATCATGGAAAAGTTTCACAAGTCTTAATCAGATCTATGAGAAAAACAGAACACATAACTGTTATGTTGTTCCTGCTTTTTACGTACTGTGATTGGGGTAAAAAAGGTTTTACAAAAAGTTGGATTTCTAACCCTGAATCAGAAGCATAGAAGTGGCTGCAGTACCCTGAGGCAATGCCTTCACTATAAAACCCCCTTAACTCTCTTTGCCTTCCTTGTCCCCAGAAACCTGCATATACATATAGTGTATATATATTAGGGGTGGAACGGTTCACAAAATCCACGATTCAGTTCGGTTCACGGTTTCATGGTCACGGTTTTCGGTTTAGCAAACAATTCCTTGAGTTATTGAATTAGTTAAAGAGTGAGTGAAATACTTATCTTTTCTATGGATTCTGGTCCTCCTGACGATAGAGGTCCTCTTAATCTGAGACTAAAGACATAGGGAAGAGACTGGGTTTTAGTAAAATGTTCCTTCAGTCATGGAATGAGTTAAAGAGTGTGTGAAATTCTTAGCTTTCCTAAGGATGCTTGTCCTGCTGATAATGGAAAACTTTGGATCTGAAAACAAATGACATAGTGAAGAGACAGGATTTGGTAAAACGTTCCTTAAGTTATTGAATGAGTGAAAGAGTGAGTGAAATACTTATCTTTTCTAAGAATGCTGGTCCCATCGATGATTGAGAACTTTGGATCTGAAAACTAAAGACATAGTGAAGAAACAGGGTTTTAGTAAATGGTTCTTTTAGTTATTGAACAAATTAATGAGTGAATGAAATACTTATCTTTTCTAAGGATGCTTGTGCTCCTGTTGATAAAGGTCCTCTGGATCTGAATCTAAAGAAATAGTACAGAGACAGGGTTTTAGTAAAATGTTCCTTCAGTCGTGTAATGAGTTAAAGAGTGAGTGAAATACTTATCTTTTCTGTAAATGCTGGTCCTCGTGTTGATGGAGGTCCTCGGGATCTGAAGCTAAAGACATAGGGCCGGATCTATCAAAGGTTTGCGTGTATAAAAAACGTGAGTTGTATTTGACTAAGCACGCAAAAAAATGTACAAACTGATCTATCAACAGCGTGCTAAAAGGATTTGGTCTTTAAACGCATTAAATAGTGCCTCTTATCCATTTAGTACTTTTTCTGCAATGAATATGCAATATGGGACGTTTACGCGCGCAAAAGTGCGCCTTGTGGGAGGAGAACATGTAAAATATATATTAATTTAGCACTCATAAAGTGATTTATTAAACCTGAAAGCAATTTTGCTAACGGTATCTGACTCTATATTTAACACGCTTCAAAAGAAGGTGCAAATGGTCTGTATAGCGTAATTGCGCACCACATGGCAGCGTGGGTTAAGGCGCAAGAAGGAGACATACATCGAAAATGAAGCAAGGATGAGACGAGAACGATTTTTCACTCCGTAGGAATATTTTTGGAGGAATGAACGAGGAAACGCATCATCAAAACATATCGCTTATCCAGCATTGCCATTTTGAAGCTATTGGGGGAACTCTCCGAATGGATTTGGAGCCAGCCACAAGGAGGACCCACGCAATACCAGATATCACTAAACTCCTTGCAGCATTGCACTCTTTTTGCATCTGGGCCATTCCAGCGACGGCTGCAGCCAGAGCTGGGATCTCCCAATCTCGCTTTTCAGAAGTGCTGTCCGGACGCTCTAAATGCCATGTCGCCTGGACGCCCTCTACCGAGAACCCTCGACACCCCGCGCTCTGTGGAGCAACATGCCAATGCTGCGGGGATGCGTACGCGCAGTCATCTCATCCACAGTCACTTCTTGTGAGCCATTTGGTATGTGCATTTTTCTACAGGCCAATACAAAACACCTGTTTTGTTTTTTTACTGCAGTGAAGTAGAAATTCAGCCACATGTACCACCTTAGGGATATAAAGGTTGCCAAAGTTTGTTTTATATATATATGTAGCAGCATAAATGGTACGCTGCCACTTTAAGATCAATTTCGGCTGCTGCATATAAGCAGGTCCCATCTGCCATGAAGCTGCTTGCGTCATGACGTCGTATCATTTTTGGTTCCTTTGTCTGCTGAACTGTGCTGGGTAAGCGTGGCTGTTTCTTTGTTTGTCAGCGTTTATCTTAGTTATTAATGCAAACTGGTCTGCTCCGTTTAGCCTCTTTTGCTGCTCCTCCAAAACCCGGACTGATCTGTTCGTTTGTTTGCTTGGTGCTGGGAAGGTAAGGGCTAGCATGGCTAGATAACATCCACCCCATATAAACAAAGCCTTTACACAGCATTTTGTTACAGCTGCGCTGCATAGGCGGAATTGTGAAACAGTTTATTTGGCAGCCTGGTAATGCAACAGGTAAGCGGCTATCATGCATAATAGTTTCATCAGCAGTTGTATTGATGGTTTGCTTTATTTTGTTTTAGCCTCCTGATGAGTCTTGATTATCATTATACTGGATTTCACACTCGCTGCTGTTTTGCCTAAAAGGAACTGTTTTGAGAGATCATATATATATATATATATATATATATATATATATATATATATATATATATATATATATATATATACATATACACACACACCGCACACTTTTATTAGGTACCCCATGCTAGTAACGGGTTGGACCCCCTTTTGCCTTCAGAACTGCCTCAATTCTTCGTGGGTGGCATAGATTCAACAAGGTGCTGGAAGCATTCCTCAGGGAGTTTGGTCCATATTGACATGATGGCATCACACAGTTGCCGCGAGATTTGTCGGCTGCACATCCATGATGCGAATCTCCCGCTCCACCACATCCCAAAGATGCTCTATTGATTGAGATCTGGTGACTGTGGAGGCCATTTGAGTACAGTGAACTCATTGTCATGTTCAAGAAACCAGTCTGAGATGATTCCAGCTTTATGACATGGCGCATTATCCTGCTGAAAGTAGCCATCAGAAGTTGGGTACATTGTGGTCTTAAAGGGATGGACATGGTCAGCAACAATACTCAGGTAGGCTGTGGCGTTGCAACGATGCTCAATTGGTACCAAGGGGCCCAAAGAGTGCCAAGAAAATATTCCCCACACCATGACACCACCACCACCAGCCTGAACCGTTGATACAAGGCAGGATGGATCCATGCTTTCATGTTGTAGACGCCAAATTCTGACCCTACCATCCGAATGTCGCAGCAGAAATCGAGACTCATCAGACCAGGCAATGTTTTTCCAATCTTCTATTGTCCAATTTCCATGAGCTTGTGCAAATTGTATCCTCAGTTTCCTGTTCTTAGCTGAAAGGAGTGGTAACCCGGTGTGTTCTTCTGCTGCTGTAGCCCATCTGCCTCAAAGTTCGACGAGACTGTGCTGCTCAGAGATGCTCTTCTGCCCACCTTGGTTGTAACGGGTGGTTATTTGAGTCACTGTTGCCCTTCTATCAGCTCGAACCAGTCTGGCTATTCTCCTCTGACCTCTGGCATCAACAAGGCATTTCCGCCCACAGAACTGCCGCTCACTGGATATGTTTTTTCTTTTTCGACCATTCTCTGTAAACCCTAGAGATGGTTGTGCGTGATAATCCCAGTAGATCAGCAGTTTCTGAAATACCTCAGACCAGCCCTTCTGGCACCAACAATCATGCCACGTCTTCAAAGTCACTCAAATCACCTTCTTCCCCATACTGATGCTCGGTTTGAACTGCAGGAGATTGTCTTGACCATGTCCACATGCCTAAATGCACTGAGTTGCCGCCATGTGATTGGCTGCTTAGAAATTAAGTGTTAACGAAGCAGTTGGACAGGTGTACCCAATAAAGTGGCCGTGAGTGTATATATATATATATTTTTTTTATTATTATTATTTATTTATTTATTTTTTGGAGGGGGTGTCACTGTAAGATTTTAAATTTCTTAATGCACTAGTTTGTACAAACTACTTTGCCGCATAAACCACAAAACGCGCAAAAACCACCATCATTTAAATAGGGCGCCTCCAACAGTTTTGCACCTGCCACCAGTGAAGTTTACTAATCACTCTTGTTAAATCACCCGCAAACCATGGTTCAGCCCTCTGCGCCAAAATTCCAGTTTTTATGGCGTTAAATTACTGCACGCGAAAATTGGATCTTGATAAATCTGGCCCATAGTGAAGAGACAGGGTTAAATAGTTCCTTGAAATAGAGACTGAGTTAAATAGTGAGTGAAATACTTTTCTTTTCTAAGGATGCATGTCCTACTTATGATGGAGAACTTTGGATCTGAAAACTAAAGACATAGTGCAGTTACAGGGTTTTAGGAAATAGTACCTTAAGTTATAGAATGAGTAAAAACAAATGAGTCAAATACATATCTTTTCTGTGGATTCGGGTCCTCCTGATGATGGATGTCCTCCGGATTTAATTCTAAAGACATAGCAAAGAGACAGGGTTAAAGTATACAGTTTGTTAATTAGGATAGGTTCTCAGGTATTTTGTAGCCAACAGGATGGTGTATCAGTCAGGATACACGAAAGAGGACACGAGATCAAACTTCACTTTGGATGTGAGCTGGTTTATTTGTCATGATGCTCAGTGTTGCCAGCAGTCTGTAATAACAAATAAATTGCCATTAGCCTAACATAGTACAAGACCAGAGGTTTAACTAATACACTCAAATAAACATCCAATAAGGAATAAACTTAACCATCCACTTTGCATGTAAAACCACGACATATAAGTAACTCGATTCGCATAAAGGTTACATTATTAGGCACAGCCTCTATGATAAAACACAAACACAGACAGCCCTTCGGCTCAGTTGAACATAAAATGTACTTAAGCACCATTTAACTGCATTTCGGTTGTATCTGTTGTTATTTTCCATTGAGTTATTGCAGCATTATTAAGAGCATGCGCTGCCAGCTGCCACCATTGTGCAGGGATTTTATCCAGCCACATGATGGCGCCAAAGTACATCCTATGCTCAAGGTAAACCTATGAAGATCAAGCATGCTCAACTTAGTTCCAGCGCTCAGAGCCCCCGCAACATCAAATACCCGTCCTCTCGTAGCTTACACATATAACGACTGAATCTAGAATAAACAAACCGCACGCTAGGTGCGATAACTTATGTTTTGTCATCAACTTAACACTCGGAGCATCACTTATCAGAACTTCACCAAGAATGCGGTCTCACATGTCGAGAATGCAGTGAACTGAAACTGAAAGTATATTAAAACTACCGTATTTTCACGACCATAAGGCTGCACCGTACTGTAAAGGCGCACTCTCAGTAATGTGTCCCATTTCTGTATTTAACACACACATAAGGCTAACGGACTATAGGGCGCGCTTTTATATATACAGGTACATGTCCTCTACTACCCTTTAAATACTCTACTGGCGTGATTTAAAAAATACAGCGGGGGCAAAACTGAGTATGACTGTGCTTTTTATTCATGTATTTTATTACAAAGTATTAATCAAACCTGGCAGCTGGTCATTGAGACAGACACATCGCAGATGACAGAGCGCTGTGGTCACTCCTAAATTAACTTAAAATCCTGAAACCTGCCGCCGCACGAATATGTTCGCTTATTACACGTATCCTAGTGCCTTCCGCTTAAATTATTTAGATGAAAAACACCTGCCAGCCACCGCTGGGTGAACCCCGAGGCTGCCCAGCCTAGAGGCTGATGATGAAGGGATTTCTGTACCACTCTGCACGCAATCGCTGGTATGTGTGGGGTCTGAGCGCCCCGACTGTGAAATAGATAATCTGGATGAACTGACTGCAATTATGAAGAGTTTTCAGGTGAACTTTCTCACTTAAAAAAAAAAAAACTACTTTATTCCTAATTGAGTAAACAGCAAATATGGCTGCATGATTTTTAGTGATTTATTTTAGATGAAAAACACCAGCCAGCCACCTCGGAAGAAGGAGGAGACCCGACCCAGAGGCTGCTAAGTTGTTGAATTAAGTTTTCGTAGAAAAATAGCTGGGATAAAAAACTGAAAGTATGATTGTGCTTTTTATTCATGTGTTTATTACAAAGTATTAATCAAAACCCATCAAAGTCACTCATCCTCTTGTTTCTGAATAAAAACAGCCTGCGCTTAAATCAGACATGCCAATTTCTCTCTTCTTCGCTGTCAGAGTCACTTTCCTTGCAGCGCAGCTCCCTCAGAAATAATAATGCCGGCGGCGCAAAGCTTGGAACAACAGTGGCAGCAGACATCGTTAGTCCGGAGCATCAACAATCCATCCGCAAACGGTGGCTTAACTTTGCCCGCGCTTTCGCCTTCCACTCTCAATCCATCCTGAAACTGTGGTCTCCGCCTGTCATCCATCGCTCCCACGCCGCCGCCCGCAGCCTTATTTTGAACGGCCGCTTGGCCACCTCTCTAATGTCGAAGTAAGCTGAAGTTCCTTTGCTCAGACCCCTCCTCGTGGATAACGGGCGCAGCACAGCGCCCATTTGATTCACCTTTTTCACATCGGGTTGCAGGATGGGCGTGGTACCTGGCTACGGTGATGCGCGGAAACCACCTGCTGGTCTTCCCCTTCTACATACACCCCCGCCATGCTTTCTTACATCATCTCCTCATCCATCCAGCCTTTTCATTACATCATGCCATCAGAGCGCCAGGTTCGTCTCGGCTGTCGCTCCCAGATCAGCTTCTCTGATTGGCTGATGCGCGCCGGCCCAGCAGCAAAACTTCAATTTTTCCATCCTCGAAAGCAGCAGCAGCGCCAGTTGAGCAAAAGGCCAGATGCTTAAACGCTTCCAGCTGCTTCTGCTGCTCAAAACGCCAAGGGACCTTTTGCTGCACCTATACGCTGGCCAACCATTGACTTTGCATGTAAACTCGCTGCTTCTGCTGCACCTGCTGGGTCCGGTTCACACCGATGTCGAGCGGTTGAACAGCGAGCACAGCGTTAATTTGTTTCCCCATGTTTTTCACATCAGCTGTGAGATGGGCACGCATGGAGTTACATATTAACAGCGATGGTGATGAGTGGAAAAAAAAACACCTGGTCTCCTTACATTCAGCCACTTTTTCATCATCTCCTCAATGAGGTGGTCTCAAAAGTCGCAGTTACAACACACATAGGGCGCACCGCACCAAAGAGCGCACCGCACATTTTGAGGGAAAAAAAAGACGTTTAAGTGCGCCTTATAGTCGTGAAAATACCGTATATCATTACTTAGTTTTGTCCTGATATAACTTCTAAGTTGAATTTATTTAAAAAAGTATTTTCTATGTATGTTAAATTTTTGCCTGAGTGCTTCAAATGATATCATATAAATTGAACCTGCTGGATACAAATTCTGGACTTTGGCTGTTCCATTAAGAGCCCATTGTTTAAACACAGCATCTGATCTACCTGGA
>JAGKQL010000074.1:533283-588262 GCA_018398635.1 Cyprinodon brontotheroides
CACGGAGCCCGACGCCTCTTAGTTAAGTCCTCTGTCTGCGGTCCGTATTTTTTTTCCAAGTGGGGAATACGAAAAACCGTAAGGCCCCATCTGCTGTTTTCTGTTTAGAATTACTATTGCATCCTTTGACGCAGCACCAGTGTCCCATTATTTCCAAAGAAGCAACTAGAACACGTCTGCTCTCTGTTAGTTTTCTTTTCTTCGTTGCTGCTGTCTCTTCACCACAGAAATGGCGCTAACTACCCTAAATGAATTGCGCTTTTGTATAGCCGTTGATTTAATGTTACATTATAAACAATCACCACCAATCTTTCTGTTAACTTACCGTAATGTCTTTGTGGTGAACTGCGACGTGTCTCTTCAGGTTTGTTGTGTTTTTTCCAGCTATCATGTGGCCATATTCCTTCCCTTCCACTAAAATCAAGCATTTGGTTTTGTTCTCCACTTCAATGAAGTGAAAATGTATCCATATATCACATCTCCTCTTTCTCCCGAGCTCCGGGCAAAGCATGTTTTACTTTTAACTTGTCGCCGCCTCGCCTCTGTGTCCACCCGCTCCCACTGTCTCTACATAGTTAGCATGGCTATCACCGTCTCCTGGCTATTAGTTAGTATGGGATATGACTGTCTCCCTACATAGTTAGCATGCATGGCTATCACTGTCTCTACATAGTTGGGGTATGGCTATCACTGCCCCTTACATGCAGTTAAAGGCATGGCTATCACTGCTTCTACATAGTTAGCATGGCTATCACTGCTCTCTACATAGTTAGCATGGCTATCACTGCCTCTTACATAGTTAGCATGGCCATCACTGTCCCTACATAGTTGAAGCATGGCTATCACTGCCTCTACATAGCTAGCATGGCTACTGTCCTTACATAGTTAGCATGGTTATCACTGTCTCTACATAGTTAGCATGGCTATCACTGTCTCTACATAGTTAGCATGGCTATCACTGTCTCTACATAGTTAGCATGGCTATCACTGCCCCTACATAGTTAGCATGGCTATCACTGTCCTCTACATAGTTAGCATGGCTATCACTGTCTCCTACATAGTTAGCATGGCTGGTCACTGTTCTGCTACATAGTTAGTATGGCTATCACTGCCCCTACATAGTTAGCATGGATATGACTGCCCCCTACATAGTTAGTATGGCTATCACTGTTCCCTACATAGTTAGCATGGCTATCACTGCTCTCTACATAGTTAGCATGGCTATCACTTTCTCTCTACTATGGCTCTGTTCCTACATAGTTAGCATGGCTATCACTGCCCCTCCTACATAGTTAGCATGGCTATCACTGCCCCTACATAGTTTGCATGGCTATCACTGCCCCTACATAGTTAACATGGCTATCACTGCCCCTACATAGTTTAGCATGGCTATACTGTTCCCTACATAGTTCTGTATGGCTATCAATGTCTCTACATAGTTTAGCATGGCTATCACTGCCCCCTACATAGTTTAGCATGGCTATCACTGCCCTCTACATAGTTAGCATGGCTATCACTGTCTCTACATAGTTAGTATGGCTATCACTGCCCCTACATAGTTAGCATGGCTATCACTGTCTCTTTTTACATAGTTAGCATGGCTATGACTGCTGCCCCTACATAGTTAGCATGGCTATCACTGTCTCCTACATAGTTAGCATGGCTATCACTGCCCCTACTCTAGTACATAGTCTCTCATAGTTAGCATGGCTATCACTGTTCCTACATAGTTAGCATGGCTATCACTGCTTCTACATAGTTAGCATGGCTATCACTGTCTCTACATAGTTAGCATGGATATGACTGTCCCCTACATAGTTAGCATGGCTATCACTGTCTCTTTACATAGTTAGCATGGCTATCACTGCCCCCTACATAGTTAAGCATGGTGGCTATCACTGTCTCTACATAGTTAGCATGGCTATCACTGTCTCTACATAGTTAGCATGGCTATCACTGCCTCTACATAGTTAGCATGGCTATCACTGCCCCTACATAGTTAGCATGGCTATCACTGCCCCTACATAGTGTTAGCATGGCTATCACTGCCCCTACATAGTTAGCATGGCTATCACTGTCTCTACATAGTTAGCATGGCTATCACTGCCCCTACATAGTTAGCATGGCTATCACTGTCTCTACATAGTTAGCATGGATATCACTCTCTCTACATAGTTAGCATGGCTATCACTGTCTCTACATAGTTAGCATGGATATCACTGTCTCTACATAGTTAGCATGGCTATCACTGTCTCTACTGGCATGGGATATTGCCCCTGCATAGTTAGCATGGCTATGACTGTCTCTACATAGTTAGCATGGCTATCACTGCCTTTACATAGTTAGCATGGCTAATACTGTTCTTTACATAGTTAGCATGGCTATGACTGTCTCTACATAGTTAGCATGGCTATCACTGCTCTACATAGTTACTGATATCTCTACATAGTTAGCATGGATATGATTAGCTTCATATTCATACCTTTAAATTAACCTGAAAATGAAATAAGCCTATATAAAATCTAATCTAATTTTACTCAGCTTTCAAATATTCATTTGAGTTTTATTTAAAAAAAATAGACTGTTTATCCTAAAAATCAGTATAGCTTCTGCTGACTAATTTAAAGTCAATATTATAGGTCTGTATTATGTGTTGTCCTCTCAATTCAGAGGGCCCCATGCCTGTCTTCTTGCCCCAAATTTCCTAAACTCTGCTTATATATATACCCTATATAAAACAGGCTATTGAAATACCTCAACAAAAAGAAATAAATGACAACTGTAGAGTAAAAATATTTTCATTATTGTACTATAGCTTGTAACACACTCAAATAGTAATAAAGCACTCACTTGTCTTAGTAGCGGATCCAGCATTGGTAAAGACGGGCATAGAGGGGTTCAGTTTCCATGTAGTCAAAACGTGTGCACACAGCATCCAGTAAGGTAGCCTTCATGGTTTGAAGCCCTCCAGTGTTCTTCGGCTCTCTGTCTAGAAAGCGTGTCAGGACAAGAGACAGATGGGAGGACATCTGCTGCTGTGGCAGAGGCAGCACCCGATCTCGGGCTGTCATCTCTTGGAGCGGTTTTAAGGACTGTCATACCGTTTTCTCTAGCAGCGACCACTGGTTGCGGTTAATGTGGCTGGCAGATTGCTGTCGCTATCCCGCATAGGCCACAGTGCCCGCCATCTATCATCATCTTTGCACTGCTCCATCTGATCTTGAAATCTTTGTTGCAAATGCTTCAGTTCAACGTTCATCTCTTCCTCAACATCCTTAAGTTCCGAGTTTGCCTTTGGGGAGTGCTTGAAGTGGGTTACTATTTTTATCCCCTTGACGATGGCATCGCTTGGACAACCAGCTGTAAAGTATGCGCAAAACATGCCAGGCTGGGCACACCAAGCTGATCCATTGCTTTGTTCATGTTGGCCGCATTGTCCCTTAAAACTACATGAACCCTCTTTTTATCAATCTTCCAGACCCGTAGTATGTGTTCTGTGGCGTTTGTAACGGCAGTCGCTGTATGTGAGCCTCTAAACTCACGTGCATGTAAAACCGCTCTTTTGGGGTTGAAGTCTGGCCCAATCCAGTGTGCAGTTAAACTTAATAAAGATAAAGGACGGTGAGCACAGCTCCATATGTCGGTAGTGAAACTAAGCGCAGTTGCAATCTCACTTGTTTTTCAATGTAATCTTGAACGTCTTTGTAAATCTGGGGGATGGTTTTCTCAAGGATGTAATGACGGCTGGGCATGTTGTATGGTGGTTGCAGGTGTTGGATGGTGCCTCTAAAGCCCACTTTAATGACAAGAGATAATGGCTCGTCATCCAGAATTATTTCCTATGCAATGACTGTTGTTATCCCTGGGCTTTAGCACTATTAAGTGGCAGAATGTCACGCCTCCCAAATGTTTCCGCTAGGGTTAGTTGTGTAGTACCTTTCTTTTTCTTGTTGTCGGTTTTCTCTTGATGTTCTTTATGGTGATATTTTGCTAGATGCTTGATCAGATTTGTTGTGTTAAAATGTCTCACAACCTTACCACCACGCTTGACTTTAATGTGGCATGGTTTATACTCCACCTCATCATCTTTTTCGTCGTGCAGGATAAAATAATCCCACACAGCTGACATTTTCACCGCTATCTTCCAAGTCACCTGTTTTAATGGTTATGCTGGGATGCATATCTACACAGACCTGTCAGTGTGTTGAAGATGTGCCGCAAAATAGTGGAATGGATCGTTTAAGTCGGCGTAACTGGAAAATAAGGAGCAGATTTTTTTTAAAAAACTGGATAGGCAATCTGGATCGGCCTCGCCGATACGCATTTTTTTTGCAAATATCGGCGTCCGATCCGATACGTGGATTGGATCGGGACAAGCCTAGTTCAGACAGTCTTGTACATTTTGCTGAAGTTTGCATATAAACTTCTGCTGTTGAAATGTATGATAGAAAACGTATTATCTATTTGAACTGTCCTGTTGAATCGATCAGTTGTATAGTAGCAGCAATTATTATTAATTTCATGGAATAAGTTATCTGGATCCACATTGTCTTCAGTGTCCTGACTTTTATAACATACCACAGAGTTCCAGTCCAGCTTTATCCCCTTCGACAAGAGGAAAGAGGCCACCTGTTCCTCCGTTGACTTTGTCTCACTGGATAATGGCTCACCAGCTGGACAGGGCCCTGCCACCATGCCGGCGTAAGACCGGGTCTTGACACGCGGTCCGGTGATGATCACATCAATCATTCTTGTGTAGTTTTCCAAGTCAGCCACTTGGTCTTCCTAAACTACAAACCATTTGTCCTTTTCCTCATTCAGCAGTCACAAAACCTTCAACTCTTCAACCAAGTCCCAAATGGACTTTTGCTGTAGTTTAATGGCCGAGGTTTCTCCAGAAAGGATAATCCTTCAAGGCTGGATTGTTCTAGGGCCCGTGCTGGCAACCGGAATGAAAACGCTGCCGCAATTATTGCTACATTTTTAGCAAAAGATGAGGAAACTGCTCAAGACCGCTTTAGTTTTTCTCTCTCTTACCACATGGCTTCTTTTTAAATATGATGGAACAGAAATTTCATTAGATAAACATTCAGAATTGCTTCCTCATTTGCCAGACAGTCAATGTGGTGTTAGATGTAAATGCTTCAGTTTCTTTAAGTTTTTTGTGGGGAAACAAATTTAGGCCGTAATGAACTTCATATCAGGTTCCTTGAAAGGATTTTGCAAACACCTTCTGATCCATGGAGCTTCTAAGTATTTGTTCCACTCGCTCCTCAAAGTCAAGGACAGAGTTTGGTGCTTTTATGTGACGTGACCTTTTAAAACTCCAATAAAATGTCTTCCTCCTGTGTTTGTCTTTCAGACCACCTTCAGGATTATGTTGGAAAAGAGGAGGATTTCTCTGACCAGCAACTCTGTGAAATGGAGAGGAATTCCATTTTGGACCAAGAGGAACCAGAAGCTCTGCAGATAAAAGAAGAGAAGAAAGAACCAGAACATCCCTGGACAAAAGAGGAAACCATGGAGCTCCCCATAGGTGAGCAGGAAGAGCAGCTTGTTCTGAAGCAGGAGGCCAATGTTGTTTTTGACAGCCATCTTAGATTTAGTCTTCGTCTTTAGGATGAAAACTATTAATTTTAGTCACATTAAGTCATTACTATATGTGATAGTTTTAATCAGCTTTATGTTGCAGTTGATGAAACTGTTAACCTTTACATTTTCGAATAGCAAACAAATTCTTTACCAAACCGACACCTCTAGCCTAAATACTACAATTGCTTGGTATAGAATGCTGCCGTGCAGTTCATCATTGCTGTTGGGTGGAAAACTTTGATTTATAGAATTCAATTAAACTTGTTTATGAATTAATGCCCTACTTTATACAAATACTTATATACTATATACTCAAAAAAGCTGTGAAAATAGCAGATGTAGTTCAACACATCATATTGGTTAATAGAACGGACAGACAAGCTAACAAAATGTACAAAAAGGAACAGTTATAGACAAACAAGGTTTCCATCCCAAAGCAAACACTTCCTGATCTACTATACATTACATACAGAACAATAAAATCTTCATTGTTGCAAAAAAAAGCAAATAACAAAAACATTATTTCTGCTTTGGCTATTTTGGCTTTATTTCTAAGAAATTACCCCTTTGTTACCACTGCTTAGGGGTCAAAGTGGATTTAAATTCATAGGGATCTGATATGAAAAAATACAGAGGGAGAGGTATAGATAGAAACAAGAACTATGAGAGAGAAATATTCAAAGATTTTATTTTATTCCTTTATTTAACCAGGAAAAGTCCCATTGGGATTAACAATCTCTTTTTCAAGGGAGTCCTGGCCAAGACAGCGGCAAGATCTACAAAGATCTATATCTATATACCTTTTCATTTCCTTCTTTATCCATAAATAAAGAGAATGCAATGAAATATTTGCTTTAGATAAAATTTAGGGATTCTTTTTGGTAGAAATGAAAGAATGTTTAGCATCACTTCCTGTGAGCTGGAAGAAATAAAATCGCTTGGCAGAAGGTGATAGGCCACATATAGTTTATTAAGTAGCGAGGGCAGGAAGAGCCATTCTGCTGAAAACAAACCTTCAGTGTGGAGTGTAACATGTAGACTCTGACCTACACACATGCAAAGATGCAATTCTGCACAAGCCCAGCTAGAAGAGCAGAGTTTTTCAGAGTTGAACGTGCAGGACCAGAAGATTCCAGCTGATTTTTACCGCTGCTGTCATGGTCCATCTGTTGTCATGCAGAATGTGCACCGCTGCCTGCATGGTGGGCGACATGACCAAATAAGATGCAACAGCAGCGGCTGATGCTGCTTAGCACATTACAGATCAATGATACATTTTAAACATCTGACTGACCACCCGCTTTTTATTTAGCCTTTTCTCGTCTCATTGACGAAAACTCACACCAATAAGTAAATTAGGATTAAAACGAATGGTGGCGAAGTGCAGAGTGAAGACACCGCTTTGTACTTCAGTGTGTGCACATGCTCTTTTCTCTGCTCCCTGCTTGCTTGCACTTTCTGGTTCTTTTATATTCTTTTTATCTCTTAACCAAAACTACAAAAAGTTGGATTTAGATATTTGATTTATTTTCTTTAACCGTATTTTTACGACTATAAGGCGCATATAAACGTCTGTTTTTCCTCAAAATGTCTGCGGTCGCGCCTATAGTGCAGTCGCCCTTTGGTGGTGCGCTCCTATGTGTGTTGTAACTGCGACTTTTGAGACCACCTCATTGAGGAGATGATGAAAAGAGTGGCTGAATGTAAGGAGACCAGGTGGTTTTTTCCACTCATCAGTTAATCTGTGACTCCATGTGTGCCCATCTCACAGCTGATGTGAAAAACATAGTGAAACAAATGAACGCTGTGCTCGCTGTTATTCAACATTTCGACATCGGTGTAAAGGAAGCAGCAGAAGCGCCAGCAAAATCAGCGGTTACACATGCAAAGTCAATGGTTGGCGTGCGTATAGGCGCAGCAAAAGGTCCCATAGCAGCGTTTAAGCAACAGCGCCCGGCGTCAGAGGCGTTAAAGCATCTTTAGCAGCGCTGCTGCTGCTCAAGATGGAAAAATTTAAAGTTTGCTGCTGGACACGCCGCATCAACCAATCAGAAGCTGATCTGGGAGCTGAAAAGCAGCTACACGCCAGCTGATGATACACATATACAGAAGCGCTGTGATGGCTCCTCTGAAACAGTTTATTGGCGCCTAAATTAACTTAACCTGCCGACAGAATATGTTAAGCTTTTATTATCCAGTTTTTCAGGTTGATTTTTCCACTTAAAACATATTAAAAACTACTTTATTCCCACTGATCACAGCAAAATATAGCTGCTCAGGTGTATTTATTACAAAATTAATCAAACCTGGGGAGCTGGCTGTGAAACGGTTTACTCGCTCTGATGACATATGATAATGCGAGGAAAATGAAAAGGGCTGGATGGATGAGGAGATGATGGCGTGGCTGAGGCAGGTGTATGTAAAGAGAGACCAGGTGGTTTCCACGGATCACCATCTTTTTTAAATCTGTGACTCCCATGGTGCCCATTTTACAGCCAATGTGAAAAACAAGGTGAAACACGACGCTTTGCTTGCTGTTATCCTGGGGGTCTGACAAAGGAACATCTACTGCTTCGACATGGGTGACAAGCGGCCGTTCAAAGTAAGAGCTGCTTGGCGGCGTGGGAAGCGGATCGGATGACAGAGCGGAGACCACAGTTTCGGATGATAAAGTGGAAGGCAGCGCCCGGAGCAGGATACGCCACGCTTGCGCGATGGATTGTAGATGCTTGGGCTACTTGCGTGTCTGCCCGCTGGCTGAAGCTGTTTGTCTGCACTAGCGAAAAGCCCCGGCATTATTTCCAAAAAAAGGAGCTGTGCCGTAGGGAAAGCGAAACTGGACAGCGCACATGAAGGAAATTGGCATGTCTGATTTAAGCGCAGCTGTTTAATTCAGAAACAGAGGATGATGACTTTTGATGTGTTTGATTAATACTTTGTAATAAATACATGAATAAAAGCACAATCATACCTCAGTTTTTGCTCCCCGGCTTCTATTTTTCTTTACCTGAAAATCTTAATTTACCACAGCAGCCTTCTTGGGCATTGCTGTTTCCTGGTTTCACCGCTGGCTGGCAGGTGTTTTCATCTAAATAATCTAAATCTTGCAGCTATATTTGCTGTGATCAGTGGGAATAAAGTAGTTTTTAATATGCCTTTGGGCGGAAGAAATTCCTGGTAAACCTTCATAATTGCAGTCCAGTTCATGCAGGTTATCATCCTGCCTATAGGCTACTATTTCTGTCGTGGAGGTGCTCAGACCCCCACATACCAGCGGTACTCCGACTGGTAGAAATCCAGCTTCATAAAGCAGCACTCTCTAGGCCGGTAGCTCTCCAGTTTCACAGCGGCTGGCAGGTGTTTTTCTATCTAAATAATTTAAACTGCAGGCACCGGGATACCGGGTAATAAAAGTTTAACATATTCCCTCGTCGGAGGTTTCCAGGATTTTAAAGCCAAATTTTATGCGGCCAATAAACTCGTTTCAGAGGAGTGATCACAGCTGTTTGATTAATACTTTGTAATAAATATTAATGAATATAAGCACAATCATACTCAGTTTTGCTCCAGCTCTATTTTTAAACACGCAAGCAGTAGAGGTGTATTTAAAGGTAGTAGAGGACATGTACCTGTAAATAAAAAACGCGCCCTATAGTCCGGTGCGCTATATGTAACAATGTTAAATACAGAAAATGGCCCACAAAACCTTTTAGTACGGTGCGCCTGCCCTTATGGTCGTGAAAATATACGGTATTTATTTTTTATTATTTTTTCCCCGCGTGGACTATTTTAGTTTTCAGCTATTCCACACAAGATGCCTCTCTACAACAGCCCAGAGGAGGCACTTATCATGAAAAACGCTCTTAGGGAAAGACTTCAACACGAAGTGGATATGGAGAAGAACCCTCCGATTCAAAGGATGCCTACCTTCAGCATGAAGGACTTTGACAAGCTACTACTGAAAATAGCTGCCATGGAGCTGAAAATCCACCAACTTAAAGTAAACTATGATGTAAACGCCGCGTATGGTAATGAAACAACGCTGCCTGTGATTCCGAACGGGGACCACCAGCCCCGCAACTCAGCGAACAAGCAGTTCCCAGAGGAAAATGAGAATCACTGGACCACTCTGGGTGCTAGACCAAAGGATCAACGAACCCCCCACCTAGACACAGAAAACTGGCCGAGACCACAAAGAGATGTCCCAAGAAAAGTGAAACAAAAACGGGATGTTCTCGCAACAAATGATAGGAGTAAACCTGCTGGAAATGTGAGAATTCCGTTACAAAACAGATTTGCTCCACTTCAAGATGAGACCCAGAAGGATCACGATGACAATCAAAGGTATGTCACCAATCTTCACTCTAAGCTACCAGAGAAAAAACAGGCCACAGGGCCAAGGACCCTGATATTATGCAGTGGATCTATACGTGGGATTAAACATTTCTGTAACAAGAAAAACACAGAGGTGTTGATTTATACCCCTTTGAACTTTGGCCTGGAGTCTAATGTATCAGACATCCTTCCAGAGATTATGAAAAAATGCCAGACCTTGGAAAAACTCATCATACAAGCTGATGCATTTGGCGACGCAGCCCTGAGAAAATCACAAATACTGAAAGAGGATTACATTCGTCTGCTGAATTTAGTTGATGGTCTTAATGTCAAGGTGTTTCTCAGCGGCCCTCAGGGGCCCATTAATGGTGGAGATGAAATGTTTTCCAGAGTTCTGATGTTAAACAAATGGCTGGATGCAACATGCAAACAAACAACTGTAACGTTCATAGACAACTTTAACATCTTTTGGGAGAGGAGACATCTGTTCAACAGAGATGGTTTCTCTTTAAATAGGTCAGGAGCGAAACGGCTGATATCAAACATTTTCTATTCTGTGAACCATGCACCATCAGCTTTGTTCCAAAACAAAGCTCAACCAGTGCCTAAACAAACGATAAGCCCAGTAAAGCCCGAACAAGCCAAGATAAAGATGACCAAAAAGATGACACAGAAAGAGCCCACATATCAGAACTACAGGAGGATTCATCAAGCAGCTAAGTTCCTCCTCCTGACTGCCTTGATGTTCTACCCACAGCTTTCTTTAAGAAAGTTTGGCCTGTCAGATCAGCTGATTTGACTCAGATAATAAAAACGGTACTTCTGTCAGCATGTTGTCCCGCAGTCCCTAAAAACAGCAAATATCAAACCACTGCTGGAAAAAGAACAGTTTATGAACAAACTCCTACTCCAGAACTATAGGCCCATATCAAACCTCCCCTTCATATAGATTATTCCGAAAGCCGCAGCTGTTTCAACAGTTAAACCCCTTCTTACAATGACAGCCGGAATCGTTCCACAGTCAGGCTCTCATGCTCACCACAGTACAGACTGCCCTTATCAAGGTGTTTAATGACATCCTTATAAATACAGAAGAACCAAGAACCACAGTGCTGCGCCTATTGGACCTCAGTGCAGCATTCGATACTGCCGATCACTCCATCCTGTTAGAGCGTCTGGAAAAACTGGGTCGGCCTCTGGTACAGCTCTCAACTGGTTTAAATCCTACTTAAAGGATTACTTTTGTGTCAGTAGGCAACTTTTTACATCAGAGATGACAAAATCGCATGTGGGTTCCCCAAGGGTCCATTCTGGGTCCCTTCCTATTCAATATCTACATCTCTGTCAGGAAAATCTCAGTTAATAAAAAACATTAGCTATTGATAACTATGCAGACGACACACAGCTTAACAGAAACGTGTCTTACAGGTGACTATGACTTAATTGAAGCACTGAGGAAATTCTTAGAAGAAATCAATGCCTGGATGGGCCAACATTTTTCCAACTGTCATAAAACACAAACTGAAGTAATAATCTTTGGACCAATAGAGTGGAGAGATCTAAAGTTAGCAAACAGAGTCAGTTGTGAGAGACAGTTCAACCACTGATGCGCACCTGAAATCTAGGTGTAGTGCTGGATTCAGACTGGAACTCCTAAAAAGCATTGTTATCACTCAGCAGGGCTTTTCTATCACCTGAAGAATATTTCCAGGATTAAAGGATCACGTCTCTCAGCATGATCTTAAAAAACTAATCCTAATGCTTGTATTTTTAGTCGTGATTACTGCAACCGTGTTTTCACAGGTCTGCCTAAATTAGTGATATCTCAGCTTCAGTAGCAGTTAGATCTCAGAATATATGTTGTCTTTGACATTCCTCCAAAATACTCAGTGAGAAGCACTAAGAAAGAGAGCACATCACCGGGTTCTAAAGTCCTTCCACTGGACTCTGTATCTCAGAGAATAGACTTCTAAAATCCTTCTGTTAGTCTATAAATCTCTGAATGGCTTAGCACCTAAATACATCACAGACTTGCTATCAGTGTATTTCAACCCTCCAGACCTTTCAGGTCTTCTGGCTCCAGCCTGCCCTGCATACCTAACCAGAACAAAACATGGAGAAGCAGCATTTAGCTTGCTACACTTATCTGGAACAAACTTCAGAAAACTGTAAAAGTGCTGAAAGCCTGAGTCTTTAAATCAAGACTAAAACACATTTGTTTAGGATTGCCTTCACCGTTCTAGTTAAACAGTTCAACAAAAACATGTTTTCTCTTTAATCCAACAGTTTTTAATATTCTTTTTGTTTCTGCATTTTTGCTGTTTTTATTTGTTTTTATTTTTTCTACTCTGCTTTGATTCTGTTTTATCTTCCTGTATTTTAATCATGTAAAGCACTTGCATTGTCTTTGTACTGAATTGTGCTATACAAATAAATTTCCGCTCATGGGAAAACAAAATGGATAATCTCCAACTCGAACTCTCTTAAAAAAGGAGATTAGTAACTGCTGCACCATCATCCTGACTTAGTCTTTTGCTTCATTCATCGATACCGGTTACGTACCGTGGGCCTGAACGGCTAATGCCACGCCAAGACCAATACAAACAAAGAAACCTCAGCGGTAAGACTCACAGTGGTGAGACGGGCTTTGTGCATGGGGATGTACCTAACAAAGTGGCCGGTGAGTATGCATAGGGATGGGACGCATTTATGAAGTCCGCCAGAATGTGGTCTCCAGACTTTGTCGAAGGTTCTGATGTGTTTCATTCAGTTCGCTGCATCTGCTCAGAGAGTTCAGTGTAGTTAGCATCACTACACCTTATGAGCAGAAGGTGGCGGTACTGTGACACAAAGCCAACCGCACAGTCAGCTAACACAAGAAGAAGGAAGCGAAGACAGCTATAGCCGGGTGTAGCAGAGAAAAAAAAAATCAATCTGTTGTGGAGAATTGTGTGGGGATGGCGGGTGGGAAAGAACAGGAGTTGGAAGACCCGCCAGCAGCACTTTATAGGTTTGCTGTATGTGGGAGCCGCTTTGCATTTAGAGTGACCTACTATGACGGCGGAAAGAAAGCTGTGGGATAAAAGTGCAACAGTGTGCAAGCATTGTGCAACACGTTTTGCTTATGCAGCTAACAGCAACATGTCATGCTCAGACCTCGAAATCCCTCATACTGGCTGTAGCATACCCGCCCCAGCTCCCTGCTGGGCGCCCAGACCGCTTTTCGCTCAAAGCAAAGCCTACAGCCCCCACTGTGGCTTCGTCCTGGGCTCCCCTCTGAGTTCTGTTTTGGAGATGGTAGAGGGGGCATGCGGGAGATGATTAAATCTAAAAGCAGCAAAAACATACGGAAACGATCCAAATATACACGCTGATCATTTAAAAATAATTACAATCCATTATTTTTGGGGGATTTTTTCATTAATTTCATAATTTTTTATGGAATTTCTCAGTGTAACAATAAACATGTATCATAACCTAAAGCTGTGACCAGAAACTGTGAATCTAACCGAACCGGTGGATTTTGTGAACCGTTTCCACCCCTAATATATATATATATATATATGTATACAATACATATACATATATATGCATCTAATCGCTAACATCTCATACAATAGTCACACTCTAATACACACAATATATATATATATATATATATATATAATACCAGTCATATATATATATATATATATATACATGGCGCACATATATATACACATATACATATATATATACATGGGTATATACATGGTACATATAAGGGCATATATATTCACAGCTACATATACCATATATATGTATATGGCATAGCAACACTCATGCTCAATACTCACCTCTAATATACACACATATACATACCAATATATATATACATATACCATATATATATATACATAGATATATATATACCACATATACATATATATATATATATATATATATTCATGTATATGTATATATGCCAAATACTTACCTCTATATATACAATATATATACATGGTTATGGCTAGTTAGTTATTGCTGCTATACATAGACATATATTACGTATTATATATATATGTTATATATATATATATATATCAACTTATACAAAATATATATACTTTTGCCACTACTACACAGATACAGGCAGATTATGTCTGTCAGAGTTTTTGAAAAAGAAGTATTAGTCACTTCATTTGATTCAATTAAATCAATCTCAGATAATAAAATCAAATATATGCTCTTGGTATACCTTTTTTGATCAGGACCTGTCATTTAAATCCTGCTATCAAAACACAAAGTTTCTAAAGCATTTAGTTATTTTATCTCCAGAACATTGCAAAAATTTGAAATATCCTCCTCAGGGGTGATGAACTGAAAAGCCACTGATGTTTTTACTTCAAGACCATTCTCTTGTAAAATTCTTTACTATCAGGAAGTCCACAAGCTGTAGTTAAAAGCCTTCAGCTGTTTCTGAAATACTAGAGCCAGCCCCTTCTGGCACCAACAATGAATGCCAGAGCTCAAAGTCACTCAAATCACCTTTCTTCTCCCATACTGATGCTCGGTTTGAACTGCAGGATATTTTCTTAACCATCCTCCTTACCTCACCTATAATGCACTGAGTTGCCGCCATGCTCCATTGGCTGCTTAGAAATCTAAGTGTTAACAGGCAGTCCTAACAGATGTACTTTGCCCTAAAGTGGCCGGTGAGTTTACATAGTGGTATATATGTATGTATATAAGTAGAATGTATGTATATATATCTTTTATATATCAGGCTATATATATGGTACCAACTACCAGTTATAGTCAAAGGGGGTGGACACCACGGCCCACACAGAATTCTATGGCTTATAACTTAACAGGAAACTGAAAAAGCTTATAGTTAGAGTGGCTCAGGTTATCCAGGAGCTACTGTATATATATATATTGGCTGCTATATACATAGAATGTTGGAGGATATACGTATATACATATATCATCTTTGCTCATAGTAGCTATTGTTGCCTCATCTGTATGGAGGACCAACTCTGCCATATATATAATGTATAAATAAAGAAATAAATAAAATACTCTCAATAAATAATAAATAAGCATTCGATTGATTGCCCTCCATGTCATACAATAAACAAATAAATATAGGTTATAAAGTTTGGAGACATATAAATGTATATATCTATCTATTTGTTTAGCCCTATATTTATTCGGCCATGTATATATAAGGTTACCATATATTTATTTGTTACGTCAATTATATCCTTATATATATATGTATATATATATATATATATATATATATATATATATATATATATATATATATATATAATTTATATGCATGATGTAATATTTTTGTTTGTTTTATTCTTCCTTTTGTATTTTTTGACCTTGTTTTTTTCTTCAACACAATTTATTTCTGCCTATCGTTTTTACATTTTTGTATGCATTTATGCCTCATTATGCAAATGAGGAAGGGCTGTGTCTCAGAGGGTCAACTTCTGCTCATTGGTTGGTTAGCATTTTACTGCATATGTCAGATATACAGGAGGAGAGGAGAGTCTGAAGTCGAGTCTGATGATTTCTCAATTCATAAGAACACGCAGTACAGTCTTCACCTTCGCATATGTTCTCTGAGAAGAACCCAGTGAAAGTCTGGACTCGGGGAGAACGGGAGCCCACAGCATAAATATGGGTGAATTGGAAGAGAAGTACTCGTGACGTCACCACACGCTCAGCTCGTCTGAGAGAGCATTTTTCTCACTCCTGTTATTGCCTAGTCTCTGAATAATAATAAATTCTGACTTTTTTCATCTAGTGGGGGAATAAAATCCAACACAGTCAGATAAACACAAATCAAATGAACATTTTACCAAAAATAAAAATAATAAAAAATAATAACTTGCCATCATGAATTGCTATGCGGGGGCTGCTATAGACGTGCCTGCTGTAACGTTACCCCTGGCTGTCATTAGCCCACGGGGTTCGCTGGTTATCATAGATGTTCAGAGTTGAACATTTTGTTAAAATTACTCATAAAACAGGTAAATGGATATATTATATATATATGGATTAGGGGCGGCACGGGAGTGGATTTTCACTCCTGTACTGTCCCCACTCCACAGAAAAAAATTGTGTGTCCCGTCCGATCCTGGGCCAGGGTAGAAATCTAGAAATCCTGTCGAAAGTCCCACTTTCCTGGTGGAATTACTCCCACTCCCATCCGGCTCCCATTCAGAATGACTCCGCTCCTGCACCACCACTCCCATGCTCTGTTGAGGAAATCCTGGGATATAGTCCTCAGAAGCCAGACCGAATCTGATTAGGTCATAGGGGCACGAGTCTGGTGGGATTCAAGACTCTAAGCTATCGCGGCATTTCATCGCGTCCTTCTTTTTAGCGATTTGAAGGGCGGGAACCGATGTACCTCAGTATTCTTGGTTTACCCAGGATTCATTGCGAGACAAGCAAGCCGTGATCAGAGGAAAGGTTACTTGGCGCCGAACCAGTGGTGAAAATTGGAAGTTCAGTTTAATATAATCCAGTCTGTGAATATTTCCGTCTGAAATGAATGAAAATAGTTGTTTTAATGGTTATAGAGTCAGATATGTGGCGGTAATTTTTGATTTATCTAAAGGTTTTTATCTGTTACTGTGTAAATGGGTTTGGCTGGAATTAAGGACAGATTCTAATATATCTGCAGTGTGGGGACTATAAATCTGATGGGATTTTTTATTTTTTATCTTGTTGAATATTAGAATTTTGCAGATATATTTTTTTAATACATACATGGTTTAGATTTACTTATATCTTTTCCCTTTTATAGAATAGAAAATGTCTTTATTGTCCCACAGCGGGCAAATTTACAGCAGCAGAAAGATTATTGAAAATGGTCACACAAATGACGGACCTTAGAAGAATAACATAATAGGGGAAGGGTTAAAATATAAACAATAAAATCCATAGTGTTTTATGTAAAAACTGGAGAATATATAACCAATATGCAGCTATCGACATTTTTACAGTGATGGATATTTGAATGGCAGCAACATCAGAGATGTGCAGAATGACTCAACAGCATGTTATTTAACTGACTAAGGTTTCTATCATTACATTTGATTTGATTTGTTCCATAACTCCCGGTCAGTTGGAACATTTATTCCACTCTGGATTCTTGTGAGTGTAGTCTTTGTTCACTTTAACTTTTTAAAAAAATAAATAAATAAACAAACGGTTTTATACTCGGTATTTATTATTTTTCCTGCTTTGTGTGTGCAGCTCCGCGGTTGCTAAGCTACAGAGAATCTGGCCGGTAAAGCCCTTGAAGGGTGAACCTGTTCAATTTACAGCCAAAACTCTTCGGGTCTCCTTATTTTTAAGGACTTCGAAGGATCCAGTCTAGGTAGACCGCGTCCTTGGAGGATGCAGCCCAGGTTTTCGAACAGAGCCCCATACTTGTTGTTTTTGAGCGCGCGGGTGAAAACTCAGAGCGGAAGCACTGTTAAGTTTTGGGTCGTGGTAGTGTTTTGACTCAAGCATTATAGTAGGCTTAAAGGAAAAACTATGTGTGCCTTCGGTACTGAATTTTTTTCTTTCTATTTTATTTTATTTTTTGGCATCGATCCTAGTTTTTTTTTTGTTATTATTGGTTTGTATTTCGCTCCCGCCTGTTCCGTTAATGTTTAATCCTGTACCGACCCAATCACGCGGATCGTTACTTTTTCCAATACTGACTCTCATCCCATGTGGGGAATCCAGTGACCCGTGGGATTCCCGAAAAAATGTCAGTCTCTAATATGGATATATAGTGATGCTTAAAAGTATAATGATACTCTTGCCTCAAATGATCTTTAAACGTATCGCTTATTGAACAACGCAACAGAGAAAGAGAACTTTTAACTTAACACTCTGATCTCTGTGAGTTAAGAAGTTGGGCCCCCTAGGACACACTCCTTCCTAATTTAACATAATGAGGCAGAAATGTAAAAACCACAGGCAGAAATAAATAGTGTTGAAGAAATATAGAAGGTAAAAGAATACAAAGGAAGAATAAAATAGACAAAAAATATTATATCATGCACATAACAATAAATAAACTAATTAAAAAAAAAGTAATACATAAAGTTGAAGATTATAATGGACAATAAATAAGGTATTTGTTATAAAGGCAAATAAATGAAGAAGCTTATTAAAAGAGAAAAATACATTTATGTCTCAGTGTATAATTTAATTTCTACCTATATTCATTTGTTTATTGTATTTTTGGGGGCAATTATTAGTATGCATATTTATTTATTGAGCGTCTATTTATGTATTTACTTTCAAATATGGCAGAGTTGGTCCTCCATACTTCTGTTCCTGTTTGGCTGTGACACCATCCTGGAGAGAAATATGGCTGCTGCCATCAGGTTTAACAAACTCAGATTGAAATTTGCAAATCTGAATTGATCTAGCCAAAAGTCGGGAACTCTCAGTGTTTCACAGCGGCTGCTATGAATTAGTTCAATCAACTCCAAGTAGGTCCACTCAGAGTTTAATAAGTTTGAAAATAAATGACTCATTGAGTCACCATGACAACAGGCAACAGGAAGTGCCTATTTCACCACTGGAACCAGTGTTGTTTTTGAAGACCACCTTAGATTTAGTCTTAGTCTTTAGGATGAATACTATTATTAGCCTTGGTCGCATTTTAGTCATTACGATATGTGTTTGTTTCAGTAGGTTTTAGTCGACTAAAACTCAAAAAGGTTTTAGTCATGTTAGGTTTTATTATTTAGTCAGCTGTGTTTCAAAATAAAGTTAACCTTTACAAGTTCGAATAACAATCATATTCTTTACCAGACTGACAGCTCTTGTCTAGATACTACAATTGCTTAGGGTGACCAAACGTCCGTATTTCCCAGGACATTTCGTATTTCACGTCCTGTCCTGGGCGCCCCGGGTTTTTTTTTAGAAAGTGAGGAAATGTCCTGTTTTTTTTTAATTACCTTCATTGGACCATTAAATTTACAGACGCTAGGGCACTGCGCACGACGCTGCATGTGACATCACCCCTGAGTTGCTTTCAGTGCGTGGTGCCCCGCTCTTAATCAGAATAGAGAAGCGGGCTGTCAGTACGCCAACAACATGCAAAGGCACAAATGTATGTTTACCAACGATTTACAAAAGAGTTTCCCCGCTTTCAGACCGAGTCCAGACAAATGGGAGGCCTTGTGCACAGTGTGCATAGCAGGCACATATGTCTCGGTGTCCAATGGAGGTGCAAGGGATCTGAAAAGCCACCTGGACACCGAAAGTCAAGATATTCTATTGATATGTTTGTTCGCTTTTGGTACATTTTGAGTTACTTTTGCTACAAAAGAGGTCTTACTTTTTGTTAATTAGCCTCATTTGCTAATTATTTTTTCCAATAACTGCTGGCAGAACAGACACATTATTTCGTTTACATTGCTGAGGCTGAGTATCATCATATTGGGAGTTGAGAGTTATTGTTAACTTTTATTGTTAAGTGAGGGATGTTTAGATGAGACATTATTTCTTTCATTGTGCTATTCATTCATTACAGGAAAATTGTTACATTTTTTAAAAATACATTTTGAATAAAATTAATAAATATTTGTTATTGGAGTTATAGCTGTTGACTTTTACTGAAAAGCATTTTTAATAAATCAACTGTTAATATCATGTTATTGTAGGATTACCTGTGGCCTACTGTATGCATGGGAACAGAGATCCCTACTTAATCCTGTCCTGGTTTTCCCAAATGAAAAATATGGTCACCCTACAATTGCTGGCAGCCACAGTTTATCATTGCTGATGGGCAGAACTACTCGGAGCGAAGAAGAGGTTTAACTGGAGGAGAAAAAAGGTTTTAAATGACTGTCGAACCAGAGCAACTTAAAACTAACTTCACCGAAGTCATTAAAACCCACAAAGCAGTAAGAAGTGGGTTGACCGCAGTAAGGATGGCTGCCGACCGGAAGTTAGCTTTCTTTAGCTTAGCATGTTACTTCTCCTCTAATCAGCTTTCCAATCAGATGAGGCTAAAATCCACAGTGTGCATCATCAGGGAATCGTTTCTATCAGGTGTTTCCTACCTATCCGGTGTAAGATGATCTGGGGGATCCTGGTGAAATCCAGCAGTAGATGTTGATCGTCCATCTTTTCCTCCGAATTGACCAAACTCCCTTTAAACTCCGTGAATGTTTCTTCAGCAGGAGTTAACTGCTCGGTGATAAACTCTCCTTGAAGCTGGACTGAAGACATTCTCACTGCAAACACTCCCAGATTATCAGCCTCTCTACAATGACTCCACACACAAGCTAAGCTAATGCTGCTACAATGCTGTTCGATCCCTACCAGCAGCTCATTGCGCATGCAAGCAGCTACATCTACTTCCGGGTCACCCTCGATTTTTATTTTGAAAAATTAGAGGGTCTGCTTATAGATGTGGATCTAACTTTGCTGTTTATACGGAAAAAACAAACAGGATGTTTCTGAATCAATTATCGTTCAGCAATGTTTAGATAAAAAATATTATGAATATTTGTTTTGTTTTATTTATGGATACGTTTCTTCGTATGCTTCAAATGATTAAATAACAGGAATGGCGTTTAGTATGTAGTTCCAGAATTTTATTTAAAATCAGGTCAAAGAATCATTGATGGAGTCATGTGAGTGAACCAGGAGGTGTTTCTAAATGACTGACTCACTAAACTGTGTTTAAGTCGTAAGAGTCCATGGGATGTCAAGAAGGAGATGGAATCGAGTCTCAGCTGTCTGTCATGTAAATTATAAAAGTTTCAGAGCAGCCTATCAAGAATCTAAACGTTGTAGCCAGCATATTTTTATTTTCTCGAGATGCCATGCTGGATCCTCTGTTATCCCTTTAACTTGTCTGACTATTAAAGTTCATTTCAAATTGACTCTCAGTTTATTGACTGTTTTTACTGTACTTATTGTTTTAAAAATATCCAAAATCCTAGTCCACAACCATCCTTACTCACATTTTCTGCAAAATGTTCAAGTTATGTTATGTTGATATTATCCATTCCATACATCTAAAAATATCCAAGATTTTTCCATCCAAACATCCATCCATTTGAAATAATACAATCCATCCTACAATAACATCCATTCCATCCATCCATACCAGGTCCATCAAATCCATCCAGTTTATCCATCTGCCTGTAGTGTCATTAAATGTCATCCATCCATCCAGTATTCCATCCATCAGTATTCCATGTGACCCCAAACTCCATCCATCCATCCATCCATCCATCCATCCATCCATCCATCCTTCCCTTCATCCATCCATCCATCCATCCATCCATCCATCCATCCATCCATCCCATCCATCCCTCCATCATCCATCCATCCATCCCTCATCCATCCATCCATCCATCCATCCATCCATCCCTCCATCCCTCCATCCATCCATCCATCCATCCATCCATCCATCCATCCATCCATCCATCCATCCATCCATCCATCCTCCATCCATCCATCCATCCATCCATCCATCCATCCTCCATCCCTCCATCCATCCATCCATCCATCCATCCATCCATCCATCCATCCATCCATCCATCCATCCCTCCATCCATCCCTCCATCCATCCATCCATCCATCCATCCATCCATCCCTCCATCCATCCATCCATCCATCCATCCATCCATCCATCCATCCCTCCATCCATCCATCCATCCCTCCATCCATCCCATCCATCCATCCATCCCTCCCTCCATCCATCCATCTCGCATCCATCCATCCATCCATCTCCATCCATCCATCCATCCATCCATCCATCCCTCCATCCCTCCCTCCATCCCATCCATCCATCCATCCATCCATCCCTCCATCCTCCATCCATCCATCCATCCCTCCGTCCATCCATCCATCCATCCATCCATCCATCCATCCATCCATCTCCCTCCATCCTCCCTCCATCATCAGGTCAGGTCATCCATCCATCCATCCGTCATCCCTCCCTCCCATCCATCATCCATCATCCATCCTCCATCCATCCATCCCTCCCTCCATCCATCCCTCCATCCATCCATCCATCCCTCCATCCTCCATCCATCCATCCATCCATCCATCCATCCATCATCTCCTCCATCCCTCCATCCATCCATCCATCCGTCCGTCCATCCATCCATCCCTCCCTCCCTCATCCATCCATCCATCATCCATCATCAGTCCATCCATCATCCATCCATCCATCCATCCATCCATCCATCCATCCCTCCATCCTCCACTCCAGATCCCTCCATCCATCCATCAGATCCATCCATCCCTCCACTCCTCCATCCATCCATCCATCCATCCATCCACTCCCTCCCTCCATCCATCCCTCCCTAATCCGTCCATCCATCCGTCCATCCCTCATCCATCCATCCCTCCATCCCTCCACTCACATCCATCCCTCCCTAGCTCCATCCATCCATCCATCCATCCATCCATCCATCCATCCCACTCCATCCCTCCCTCCATCCCTCCATCCATCCATCCATCCATCCATCCATCCATCCATCCATCCCTCCATCCAGCTCATCTCTCCGTCCATCCATCCATCCATCCATCCCTCCATCCATCCCTCCATCTCTCAGATCCATCCATCATCCATCCATCCATCCATACCATCCATGCTTTCCATCCAATCCGGAAAGTCCGTCAGTCGCTCCATCCATCCATCCCTCCATCCATCCATCCCTCCCTCCCTCCCTCCCTCCATGATCCATCCATAATAAATCCATCCATCCATCCATCCATCCCTCCAGGCCCTCAAAAAGTCCAATCCATCCATCCATCCAATTTGTCCCTCCTATAGGGGTAAGTCCAAATTGTCCATCCATCCATCCATCCATCCATACTCCTACTCCATCCCTCCTCCTCCAAGCATCCATCCATCCATCCATCCAAATCCGGACTATCCTCCATCCATCCATCCATCCATCCATTCCTGAGGTTCCCTCTGCTCCTGGTCCATTTCCATCCATCCATCCATCCATCCATTCCATCCCTCCATCCCTCCCTCCCTCCCTCCAGAATGGCTGCATAACAAAAATATGGCAGCTAAAGAGAAAATAGTTAATTATCACCTCAGAGACCCCTTGTCCCTTTATGGCCCTCATGTCCTCTGTGCCCATGAACTGTATTTTGCTCTAAAACTTGGATCAAGGAATGTTGTGATGTTCAGCAGGGCCTGTGTTACTTAGTGTTATTTACTGAGGTGTTTTAGGATTTTAGCTTTCAGTGACTTGGTAAGGTCAGGGTCCTCTGGGTCTTCGGCCAGTACTGAGGTGATCAGAATATGGAGAATGGGTTTCGGGTAAGATATGCTGACATATTGCTCAGCTGGCAATGCATCCGTGAAGTCCTGCAGAGGGCTGAGAGCCCTTTTCATGGATTGTTAGACATCCAGGTCTTGCCATGAGGACAGCAGCTTTGCAGTCAGTAGACAAAACCTTGGTCAAGGCACATTGTTGTTCCAGGATTCTTGAAATCAGCTTCTGTGTGGACCCAGGTCATGTTTGGCAGGCTGTCACCATGGCATGTTCTGAGAGGTTTACCTCCCTCTGTGCCTCCCTTAAAGCTTCCCTTTTCTTCCAGCTAGTGGAAAATTTGCTAACAAGCTTGGACTCAGGGTTCGTATCTGAGATCAACTCACAGCTGGGATCCATGTCCAGTGTTGTCTGTGTCTGTAAACCAAAAGCAAATCAACAAATGGTCATTGTTCAGATCATGCTCCAGTGTACATGTGTAGAATAGCACCAATGCACAAGTTTCATTTAGTATATAGTGTCTTTTACACTCACTTTGGTACCGTCACAATACGAAACTAGAGATCTGCCCTTTGTTTTAGCGTGCAGGCACAGACACAGACACTGCTTAGCACGTGTACACAGATTTATATTTGGGGAGCTGGGCGATGTAGCTTCGTATAGCTTTAATTAAACTCTAAACAAAGGGCTAAGGCACCATGTTCACCAAACATTAGATTAGTAGTTACTTCGGTTCGAACAACATTTAGCACTGTCTGGGCTGCAGGAAGGATAGTACGTGTTCACTCACGTTAGCAAGCTAGGCACATGATTTAAGTACAAATATATATAAAGTTTACCTCTGAAGGGAAATTTGACCTTGTTTGTCGATGTTTAACAAAGGGTTCCATCCAGGACATGAAGATTTGGAACACTGGGACCCATTTTAAACCCCATCAGATAGCGTTCCCTCGGCTTAACATGGGGGTAACGGTATCTGATGGGGTGTAAATATCATCAGGCTGCCTTACCTCTAGTCATGGGTGTGAAGTTTTTTAAGAGGGCGTTCAGATCTGTTGATCTTTATGAAATTAATACCTGGGGATGTCTAATTCTGAAATCCTGTGTGTTTTGGGTTGTTGTAGATACCTATCTATAGATGTCTGTCCTGTCTGTCTGTCTGTCTGTCTGTCTGTCTGTCTGTCTGTCTGTCATGTCTATCTGTCTGTCTGTCTGTCTGTCTGTCTGTTCTATCTATTCATTCATCTATCTATCTATCTATCTATCTATCTATCTATCTATCTATCTATCTATCTATCTATCTATATCTATCTGTGGTACCGCCTACGCTGTGTGGAGATGCATGGGGAAACCATTATCTGATGGGGAAAGCATAGCTCGGCGTAACACTGCTATTTCCATCTGGAAAACGGCTGTTTTGCCGCTGGAGTCCTCCTCAGCTCTCCATCCTCCCCTCTCTCATGACAAAGGCGCATGATTCTCATACTCCATGAAAAAAGGTATAAAGAGCGACTATGAGAGTAACGTGCAGGGGTGTCTGGCAATGGTAACTGCGTTATAGTTACAGTAAGAGTTATAATTTGAATAACTTGTTACTAAAAACAGGTAATGGCGTTAGTAAAGCCGTTACTTTCAACGCTGTTACTCCCATCACTGATGGTTGTTTAGTGCATGGCACCTGTTTCAATGTCGCTTGTGGAGAAATGTCCTGGGCCATGAGTAGTGAGGAAACAGGAAGCAATTTTTGTGGGATGGAAGAGGGAAATAGTGACAATGAAGCAGATTGGAAGAGGGTAGCGTGAAAAAAATGAAGTGATCAATTGTACTGCAAAGACGACAAGAAAAACAGAAAAAAATTAAAATAATAGCGAAAGCTGCAGAATAACTATCTGGAAGTGAAAGATTTAAACTTAGAAATGGTTGAAAACATTTTGGGAAAACCTTTCTCAGAACATTCATGTGGAAACTGGCAGAATGACGATGACTTAATGAAAATTTAAATTATGAGGGCAAATGTGATTAAGTATTTATTATGTTGGGTTAAGTTAAACAGTTTTTTGTTTCTGCGGTGAATCGTTTCCTGTTTCCTTGCTTTACTCCATATCAGTTGGTGGCGGTAATGCACTTTTCACTAGTTTGCCAACCGCCATAAAACCTCACAAGATGAAGAACAGCATAGAAGGGAATGAAGGTTTTGCTAGCAAGGTGTACTTGACTTGACGAGAACACGAGTCCGTACTCGCGTTCTCGTGAATTGAGAGACGGCCTTGAATAATCCGACCAGACCTCGCTATGAACTGGTCCTAGATGTGCGCCTTAACACTTTGCAGGCCATGAACCAAATTATAGGGAAGCAGGTTTGAGATTACACTTCTTCTTGTGTTTTATGGCTAATTGGATCTCCAAAAAATAATTTGCCTCAAATTAGTTGTTTCCACCACTCAATACTGAAATGGAGTGTGGATAGAGGATTGAACTAATACAATGTCCTTCTATTATTACTACAAAAGAAAAGTTTAAACTGGATCTAAATCCTCAGAATAATCAAAATTATCCACTGATTGTTTTAAGATATCTCAATAATAAAGAATGAATCCTCTGATTTAGAGTCCATGTCTAAAAGGTATTTTATCCTTTAACTTTAATTTATTGGTTTGTAATCTATTGACCAATTCCTTTTTCTGATCTACATATTTAGTGCAAAACAATAAAACATGATCCACTGATTGTTATTGAAACTGATTTCATGTTGACCTCTAGAAAATGGTTCTATTATATCAATCTGAAAATAATAATACTAACTAATTATCCCATTATGAGATTCTGGAAAACTGATATTAATCCCATTAATTCTGGAAAACTGATGAATTCCTAATTAGATATCAGGTCTGCTGTCTGGATGATTGTATTTAAATGAATATAACGATGAACTAGAATCAGGACAAACTAAACTTCTGACTGGATGGATTTCTACAATCTATTCTAACGTCAATATAATCACAAACATTTCTCCTCTGTTCACTAAAACTCCATCACTGATTCTTTGATTTTATTTTTGATTCTTTGATCTTTGATTGATCACCTGATTTAAAATTTAATTCTGGATCTAAAATTAAACACCATTCCTGTTATTGAATATTTTTGAAGCATCTATAAAAATTTTAACATATCCATCATAATTATTAACTAAATATTGCTGAACCAAACTTGAATCTAAAATATCCTCCTTGATTTTTCCGTTTAAACAAAGTTCAATCCGTAGCAATATCCAGACCCTCTCACTTCAAAGTAAAATCGACATGTAGATGTAGCTGCGCATGCGCACTGAGCTGCTGGTAGGGATCGGGTAGCATTAGCAGCATTAGCTTAGCTTGTGTGTGGAGTCATTGTAGAGAGGCTGATAATCTGGGAGTGTTTGCAGTGAGAATGTCTTCAGTCCAGCTTCAAGGAGAGTTTATCACCGAGCAGTTAACTCCTGCTGAAGAAACATTCACGGAGTTTAAAGGGAGTTTGGTCAATTCGGAGGAAAAGATGGACGATCAACATCTACTGCTGGATTTCACCAGGATCCCCCAGATCATCTTACACCGGATAGGTAGGAAACACCTGATAGAAACGATTCCCTGATGATGCACACTGTGGATTTTAGCCTCATCTGATTGGAAAACTGCTTAGAGGAGATCAACATGCTAAGCTAAAGCTAACCTACGGTCAGCGGCCATCTTACTGCGGTCAGCTCGCTCACTTCCAGCATTGGGTTTTAATGACTGCGGTCAAGTTAGTAATTTTCTCCGGTTAAACCTCTTCTTCGCTCCGAGTTCACTGCAATCACAGAAAGCCGTCTCTACCATAGAGATAATATTAGAGTAGACCCCGCATTGACTGTCTCTGCGCAGACATTACGGGCGCCATCTTGGGGAGGTCATCCTGCTGCCCTAACCTGCTGCTTTAAGCAGAACAGTAGAAGGATGCCTCAGCACTGCAGCGGAGTTTAGTTTAAATCAACAGACTGTTGACATCAGGGCTGGAGGGAGAACTTCATGAAGGCATCAGAGCTTTGGAAGACATTACTAAATAAACAGCAGATATACACTACATAGAATAGAAACTCCCTTTGTTGGCCCACTGTGGGGAAATAGTGGAGTTACAGCAGCAACAGATTACAGCAAAACTGCTCACACTATGTGGACCTTTAAAAAAAAATAATAGAATAAGTGACAATAAGTTAAAACAAACAAAAAAAAACTTCCGATCTAATTTTATTTCTTAAGCACTTAAAAACAACCACAGCTGGCCAAAGGACTGTAAAGAAAAAAAAAATAAGTAAAAACATAAAACAGTATAAATAAAAGCAAAACAAATGAGTAAAAATAACATGGGTATATGAAATATAAATTTTCATGAAATAAAGAAAACATTAAAATAATGTTCTGTGGCAGTCAATAAATATATAAATACAGTTGTTGACATTTGTACAGTGTTTTTACACTATTTTTACAGTATAGTTATATAGAGATATAAACACACACTATATATATGGCCTGGGAGTTTGAGGGTTCTGCGCAGTATCTTAGTTGTTCCTAGGACTGCGCTTCCAGACAGAGACCTCTGATGTTTTACCTGAATCTGCTCTTATGTTGCTGCTCAACACATATACACTGCGTGGAGCTGTCCACCGCCACTAGATGGCGCCACCAATCACATCAGCGTCCCATAGGTGAAAGCGATCAATGTGGGGTCTACTCTTATATTATGTCAATGACTGTCACTGTGATGTTCACTAAATCATTTTAACTGACATGAAAATAGTTTTTGCTTTTAACAGCATGATTGAAGAACAAGAAATGAATGTTAATAATTTCCCAGTAAAGGAAACATCTCCCACTATCCTCCATTCTCTGTAAATCAGTCTAACATCAGTCTGCAAAGATCCTGGTCTGTCAGCAGATCCCAAATCTCTGTCATTCGGTGGTTTGATATCCAAGCAGAAAGGACAAGAAACGTTTGTAACCTAAAAACAGCATAAAGGTTGGAAATCAGCTTCTCCTCTAGAACCGACTGTTTATGCAGCCTGTAGAACAACAGGCAGAAATAGAGAAACAATCAGATTAAATTGTGACAAATGGGGTCTATAACACAGATGATAGGAGAGATTAGGTGGCTGCAATGTTGCCCCATTAAAACAAACAAACGTAAACAAACGAGTCAGAATAAATTTCCTCATTTCTGGCCTCAGATCTATCAAACACGTGTTTGATGGATGTGAATAATGTGAAATATTGTGGGAAACTGAAGTGTTGTGATCAAAAACCTCATTGTGAGCAGGCAGCATCTAAAAGCATCTGAGTCTGCAGAGTCCTGAAAGTTGGGATCCAGGTGGATCTGGAAGAATATGGACTGTAAAACACTCCAACACCTGGGATGATGTTTAAATCCATAAATTAGGATTACAGTACTTTAAATTGGGATTTCTAATTATCATTCATTGCTTCATGTGGCTGTTATGACACTGCCATGGTCTGTAACCATGTTCATAAAGTTACCTGTGATGTCATATTCCCATCTGTCTCTCAGTGGAGCCACATTATTATATTTGCATCCAGATAAACTTTAAATCATTAATGAATCTAAAAATACAGGCAATTTGCAGTACTTTGACTTAGAGACTACTAAGCCTTTAAAATGACAAACTGGCACAATTAAGGTAACCAAAACAAACTCATCATAAAATGTAAGTATGAACCTAAATTAATGCAGTTTGCATATTTTAATGTTAGATTGCCTGACCCTTCTCTAATACTCAGTAATTCCATGTACTCATTGTCTTCTGTTAGGATTCTGTTTATGGTTCAGGTATGTGCCTAATAATAATAATAATAATATCTGCCTGTTAATGTAAAGACTCATGTGTTTCCAAGTTGTTTATTTAATTATTAAGGAAAAGATTTGGAATGTAATGAGAGCACAAACAGAGTGGATCACTCTTCACAGTCAGACATTTCTCACTGTGCTTTCACTGTGGCCTTGATCTTTAAAAACATTGTAGTATTTTCATATGTCTGTAGCCAGGCATGTGTCCTCTTATTTAAAGATGTGTATGATGTATTGATATTGATGATATGGATGGCAGGCTGTGATAATGGAGTCTTTCTATAACATGCTTCTATAACCATTATTTGCTGGTAAGTGATACCATCTGTACCTGGAGCCATTTGCTCTGGTCTGACGTAAGATTACTAATTTGCAAAAAACTGTCGTGATATGTCATAGTAATTGAATACATCAATTAGAAAGTGTTATTCAAAAGTGTTTGCTCAGAGTGATTTCTTGTCAGTAAGAGAAAGCTTAAAGCTGTAAACACAGAGCTTTCTGTTCCAGCTCACACTTCTAGATAAGTAAGTCTGTATCACCTTCCTGGATTTTTAGCTGTTAACTTTCACAGATAATGTTTCCTTCTCAGTGGATCTAGATTAACTGGTGACATAAATTTTAAAAAAAATCCAAAGATCATGCAAATTTAGTGTTAGCATTCCAGAATAGAGATATTTTTCCTGGTTTCCTCTTTCAACAGAATGGGGTCACCTTGGTTAAAACAATAATTAGAAAGTAGGTTCTGCAGTGAACCCTGTTAAGAGTTTAAATGATAACCAAAATAATTTTCTTTTACTAGTGAGGTTGGAACTTCATAAAACATATTGGTTGTATGGAAACGGTCAGCCTGGAGGCTCTCTCTGGTGCTTTTTGGGCGGTTGAACACTGCAGAACAACTAGAAATATTTCAAACCCATTATTTAAACAGCAGCATTTTGATCAGGCAACAATACAGCCACCTAACTTTGAAAATACAGCGATGTTGCAGACCCCATTAGTAACAAGTTAACTAAAGGGCTGGTTATATTCCTGCAGTAATGTGTGTCCGTCATGGGATGATAAGCCCCTACACGGGATGTACCACCGAAACATAATCAAAGTGGAAGGTATCAGGAAATCCTACCAATGACTAGGGCTGGGTATTGTTCGGGGTAAATTCTCGGTTCCGGTACCAATGCCTATACCTCTTACCGACATACCGCTTCCTGAATCCATGTCTTTTTTCAAAACCAGGTTTTATAATATCAATTCAAGAAAAAGAAAATTACAATTAAACATAAAAAAAGTACAAATCTTGAGTTTTATTTTAAGCTCTGATTTTCTCCATTTCACATTTTTCCTCTTACATAAAAAAAAAAAAAATTTGGTGTCTCTAATATTCACCGTTACATTGTGAGGACCTTTTTACTTAAAGCAGTTTTCTCTTGTAGAAAAAATTTTACCATGTCTGACAAATAAAGCCCGCTGAATGGGATCCTACTGACAGCAGCTGTGCTGGTATGTGGTCTGGTCTGCCCGGTTGAAATATTGGAAGGCCGGATGAATTGACTGCACTGGATTAAGTTTTCTGGTGGATTTTTCTCACTTAAATACATAATAAAACTACTTTATTCCCACTGATCACAGCAAATATAGCTGCAAGGGATAGAGAAGCTCCTACCTAACGCTGGCTGTAGAGCAACTTTTTCATCGCTGCTTGCCAGAGTAGCGCAAAGCTTCTTCCACAAGCTACAGAAGCTGGTACAAGCAGCAAAAAATGAAGCAGCAGACGGATTTTGCTGCTCTCTTGCTGCGCCCCGTGTGAAAGCAGCATGATTCACTCCGCCTTTTCTTTTGCACTGCCCACGGGCTGCTGAGAGAGAGGATGACGTCGCTTCGCCGCGTCCGCTTCTTCTTGCAGTCAAACACCGAGCAAACTTTCTGCTATTAATTTGTTTCCTCGCGGCACTCCATGTATTGCATTGGCGCACTCATTAAGTATCAGCTCTTAATAAAGTGAAGCTACACTTTTGGACCTGGGGGCATTTTAAAGGCCCCATCCGCTTACCGCCGCTAAACTGAAGCTCACAACAGCTACTAATATGAACCCTGGCTGTAGGCGCGACCACCTGTGTATTTTTCCTGGATGACGGAATCACGTTAAGTGTTACAGCCAATCACCTAAAACTTGGTACCGAAAGACGAGGCATATTTTGATACTCTGTGACATTTCTTCAAAATATAGGACATTTCTTCAAATAATTTTTTTTTCCCACTTCCTTTCTGTCTGTTAAAACATATTGTCGCATCATCTCTTCCACCAAATAACAGAAAAGTATCGATAGCTGCATCGATAGAAGACTCGGATCGATAAGGAGTATCGATAAAAGGTATCGATATCAATAAATATTAACGATCCCCTTATCCCTAGTTTTCAGCATCGCTTGTTAGTTTTTATCACATTTAGTCGACATCATCCCATTTTTATTTAGCTCTAGTTTTAGTCGGATGGCTAAGTCAGAGCATTTTAGTCTTTATTTTAGTCCAAGAAAACATAATTTTTATTAGTTTAGTTTTTAGTCAGGGCAGTATATTTTAACCTTTTACTCTTTTGTCAGCAGATAATATTTAACATTTCCTGAAATTATTTCACATTTCAACATATTTTCTCATCTTTTTGATAAAAAAAACACAATTTTAAGATGGAAGATGTTCTGACAATGTTTGCATACTTTGAACTATAGGGCTGCAACTAACGACATTATTTTGAAAATTGTTATGAATCGCCCATTATTTTTTCATTAATCGATGAATCGACACAAAAATATTTTTTTTATATTAACCTCTTTATTCCAAAATAAACATTTTAGACAGAACAAACAAGCACACAAGTACAGGTTGCCCTCATTAACTGTACTGGTGCTATATGAAAAATTAAATGTTTGTTTTAAAACTACGCAACGCAAACTTACATGAGAAATGTAGCTGTACATCCACAAAATATAGGGTACTTTTGTTTCATAAAGCGCAAAAAGAGACAGGGCATTTTTGTTTTTAAAGCCCCTAAGGGGTTCAAACAATAGGCCCCCACATTTCAACAAAATGAGGTTTTTTTTAGACTAGAAGAGTTCTGCCTTTAAGACAGGAAAGTATAGAGCAGTTAAAGTTGCTACTTGAGAAAATACTGAACCATAGAGATAAAAAATAGCCCTGTGATTCAAATTATAAATTGTATTTTGGAATAAAAATGAGAGAACTAGGGTGCTAAAAAACACATCCTCCAAAGACAGATATTTACATGGGAATGTGGCAGATAATTAATTGACATATTACTGATCTTGCTGGATTTTATTCTGCTTTACTTCCATAAATTGCAGGATCTTCTTTACTTTATCTTTGCCAGAAGATTTAAACTTTTAAAGCCTTGCCCTCATAATTTGCAAATTAATTTATTTATAAAGAAAATATAAACGCTGCTTAATGCTAATTCAAATGAAATTAAAAGTAAAATAAGTAGCCAACCTTATCACTGTCTGTAACCTACTAACACGGTAAGGAAAGCATCAGATGAGCTACCTGAGAAACTAACGTTACGTTTCCCCACTTTAAAATGAAACAAACATGGTTACTCATCCTGCTGATCAGCTATCTTCACTGCCATTGAAGGCTCCAACATGTTTTCTTTTCAGGTGCTGCGTCATAACAGTGGTGCTTCCGCGTCATGTTTATTTGTTTTTACAAAAGTTGCATGTTACTTCACTTTTTTCACTTTACAAAGAGCAGGCTATTTTAATTATTGTGATCAATTTGCGCTCGCCAATCCCGGGCAATGCGCTTCATTTGCAGTCTGGACGCTGAGGGTAAACTCCTCACTAAAATCCTGCGCTCGACTGCAGCCAGCTGAGAGGGATTCTTGTGGGAGAGGGAGAAGGCGCGGGATGGGGGAGGCGCCTCTCACGCAGCAGCTGCCGCTGGAGGACAAGTAGAGTAGGAACGATACATGCTTTCACGTAAGAGTCTCTAAAAGCCGCCAGTGACATCGTGAAAAAGTCGCCAGATTTGTAGCTAGCTTTTTAAAAAATAGTCGCTGGAGGGGTCTGAAAAGTCGCTGAGTTGGCAACACTGCAACCGCGGGCGCTGGACTCGCTCCGCCATATTTTTTTCTTCCCCCGGATGACGGCGGCGGCGGATGACGCATTAATCGCGCGACACAACTAATCGATGATTAAATTCGTTGCCAACGCTTTTAAAAGTCGATTTTATCGATTTTATCGATTCGTTGTTGCAGCCCTATTTTGAACATTAAAACAAATAAAATACACCTGACCAAAGGAAACAAATAAATAAAATAAAGTGTCTTATGAACTTAACACAAGTGCTGGCTGTTTAAAGCTAGTTCACATAGAATAATAAAATAAATAGATTTGAGGTCAATGTTGTTTAAAAAAAAAAAAAACTCCAACTGATACAACAAAAGTGCTTTCCTGCCAGCTAGTTCACATGGTATATAAAGGTACAGTATTTAAGGTGAAAAAGGCATAGCTTGCTGGTCCTGAGAGTCAGCTTTGTATTTGGTGTGGGCAATTAAGGAAGCTTGTATAGCTGGCCTGTCATTGTTTCTGGGTGGCTGGTAGGTTGTTGGTTTAGTGGTGGTTTATCTTCAATCTGGAACAGAAATTAATACAATGTCAGGATAGATGCACAGCATAACAGGAATTCCAAGTGTATAAGTAGCATATAGGTCTGTTTTTTTCCTTAACAAAAACTAAGTCTCTGTAAAAACTACATTTGACAATCCATTTCAAACTCATACAAACAACCTAACTATCATTTTATGCAGGAATAAATTGCAGACATTTTTAGGTGTGCATGCATTTTGGTTGTATTAATATTGATGCCAATTCAAATCAAATGTCCTTGTAATAGTAATGTGCAGATAAACAGAGCAGCATTTTATGTCACCAAATAAAGACATTGGGAGTTTGCATCCCTGCAGTGGTTCCCCTAGCAATGGCTATGTTGTGTATGAAAATCTAGGTTAAAGTTGTTCTGAATTATGTGTGGCATATTATTTTTATTTAGTCTTATCCTGATAAATAGTTTCAGTTCGTTTTAGCATTTAGCATACATGTGTAGCTGCCGAGGTGTTTTGTGTTAGCTATAGTTCACTTGCAGCTCCTAGATTACCTAAAACGTCTGTCTGCTTTAATCAAACTTGCAATATAACAGAAACTATAGTTGCCCGGCCAGTATAACATATCTAAGTTAGCATAAATTTACCCTACGCTAACAAGCTAACGTAACGTAGCCAGCCTGGATACTAAATGCTATGAAAGTTAGCCAACATTAGTTAGTTTATCATTGGGACATTATAGCCGTTGATTTAATGTTACATTATAAACAACCACCACCAATCTTTCTGTTAACTTACCGTAATGTCTTTGTGGTGAACTGCGACGTGTCTCTTCAGGTTTGTTGTGTTTTTTCCAGCTACCATGTGGCCACATTCCTTCCCTTCCACTAAAATCAAGCATTTGGTTTTGTTCTCCACTTCAATGAAGTGAAAATGTGTCCATAGATCACGTCTCCTCTTTCTCCCGAGCTCCGGGCAAAGCCGCCTTAACTTTTCACACTGTTGTGGCTGCCTCGCCTCTGTGTCCGCCCGCTCCAGGTTTGAAAGTGGGTGTGTGGCGGAGGAGAAAGGATTTGAAAAAAACATAAAATAATAATATGTAATTTTCATCTCGTCTTTGTTCGTGAACTAAAATGTCCATAGATTTTAGTCCAGTCTTTATTTACCGAACTGCATTTTCGTCTCGTCTTTATTAGTCCACGAAAATTATTTCTGATTTACTCCCAGTTATTGTTTATTAGTGGGGATTTTCGTCTCGTCTAGTTTTCGTTCGGTGAAAAATGTGCGTTGACGAAAATATTTTCGTTTAGTTTTCGTTAACTAAATTAAGAGTGGTTACAGCAGATCCTTGGAAATACATCAGACATCTCAATGCAGCGGAGCGCAGTCCTAGGAACAGCTAAGATACTGCGTTGAACCCTTCAAGCTCCCAGGCCTCTGGTAGAGAGGACCCAGCCAAGAAAAAGAGGGGAAAAGCACTACTGATGGGTGAGGAAGAGGTACAGAGAAAAGGTTTGGATACACCTTCTCATTCAAAGAGTTTTCTGCCTTGTACACTCTTGGCATACTCTTGATGAGCTTCCAGAGGCAGTCACCTGAAATGTTATTCCATCAGTCTTGAAGAAGTTCCCAGAGATGCTTAGCACTTGTTGGCCCTTTCGCCTTCACTCTGCGGTCCAGCTCACCCCAAACCATCTCGATTGGGTTCAGGTCCGGTGATTGTGGAGGCCAGGGCATCTGGCGCAGCACTCTACCACTCTCCTTCTTGGTCAAATAGCCCTTACACAGCCTGAACTTTGGGGTCATTGTCCTGTTTTAAAATAAATGATGGTTCAACTAAACGCAAAGCGGATGGAATACCATGCCGCTGCAAGATGCTGTGGTAGCCATGCTGGTTCCGTATGCCTTCAATTCTAAATAATTCCCATATAGTGTGGCCAGCAAAATCTACATGGTTCCCCAATGGGAACCATGTAGACTCCATCCGTTTAAGTTAAGGTTTTCCCTGTTGTCATAGCCCCCCAATCTGTCAGAAAACGCTTTTTGAGTATTTTCTGTTAGTTGTTTATTCCCAGCTCTATACATAACCTGAGCTGTTTGAAATTCTACCAGATCTGGGAATTTGAGGAGGCAGGACGTGGAATCCTGTCTTATGAACCCTTCTGATGGCCTTTTTTTTGTAATGTGCAAAATGGTTCCAGTGAGCTTTTATAGATGTTGCCCCATATTTCCAAACAGTAACTCAAGTAAGGTAATATAAGAGGGCAATACAGAATATGTAGTGCAGCATAATTAAGAAAATGTTTAGCTTTGCTGAGAATAGCAATTCTTCTGTATATTTTTTTTTCAATGTATTTTATGAGGTCTCCAGCAATTTTGATTGTCTCTCATTATTTCCAAGATCTTAATTTCCTCAACTCTCTCTACTGTCACATTATCAGGATACGTAAATTTGTTTTACTTTCGCTCATTCCACACAACATAAAATTTTTTCCAAATTTAATGATAGCAGTTCTCTCTCCAGTGAACAAACAAAAATAAATGTTGTATTCTCAGCAGCTGCATCTGTTCTAAAAGAAATCTGAAACTGAAAGTGCACAGAATTATTCACACACTGTTCACAAAGTGCATTTCCCGATGTTCTGCACTCTAGATGAATGACTGTTTAGGTGCCAATTGGGGGTGCTAAGAATCTGGCCTCGAATCTAGCTTTTATTTTCATAGCTTCTGGTGGATTTGGCATCATATTTCCATTGTTGGTCAAACATAGACCACCATCAAACACAGCCGAGTCGGCTGTGTTTGATGGTATTTGGACGCAGATCTACTTCTCTCTGCTTCATTCTCTGACTTCAAGAGAGTAATGTAATGTAATGTAAATGTATTAACTTTATGCTTATGTTGACTGACACTAGGGGTGAAACGGTTCACAAAATCCACGGTTCGGTTCGATTCACGGTTTCTGGTCACGGTTTTTTGGTTCGATTCGGTTTATGTTGATTGTTACACCCAAATTCCCATACAAATTTTGAAATTAATTGGGCATTCCTACACAGTAATATGACTTGACTGTTATTTTAAATGATCCGCGAAATGAATGTTCATTTCCGTATGTTTTGCTGCTTTGAATTTAATCATTCGGAGCATGCTCGCTACCATCTTGGGCGCGGGATCAGAGCGGAGCTGACGTGGAGGGCAGTGGAGAGGTTGTAGGCTTTACTTTCTGCGCCCAGTTTGCCCGGAAGCGCCAGCGCAGAGGGGCAAAGGCCGGGGGTTGCTGCTGCCGGGGTGCTGTGGGGATTTGCGAGGTTAGCCTGGACATGTTGGTCATATTTGCTGGTTTAGCGTAAACAAAACGTGTTAGCACAATGCTTGCACACTGTTGCACTTTTATCTACAACTTTCTTTCCTCCGTCATCATATAGGCTCGCTCCTTAAATGTAAAGCGCCCCATACAGCAGACTCCATAGTAGTTGCAGGCGCCGCTTCTTTCCAACTCCAGTTCTTTCCCACTCGCCATTCTGGCCACGGCCTTCCGGCCAACAACTGATATTTTCCCTGCTACTACCCGGCTATCTAAGCTGCTTCGCTTCTTCTTCTTCAGTTTAATGAGGTGGTGGTTGGCTTTGGTCGCAGTACCGCCCACCTTCTGCTCCTGAGTATAAACAGCTTTTGCCTATGAGAAAAAGGAGGCAGCGCGAACCGAGCGCAACACACGCAGGGAACCAAACTGAGACTAACTGACACTGTGTCAATTAACATAAGATGGGCATACTATGTGCCTGATGTATTTACATTTGTTTGCCGATCATTAACGTGATGTTAGCATTCTATTGCTGAGAGTATTGGATTCCAGGATACAACATTTGAGTATCAATAAGTTTTTGAGGTATCGATTCTTTTGACAACCTAAGTCGAAAGCATACACAGCTACACTCTGCCAGTTTTCCCTTCTCTATTGATGTAATTGAACTCATAAACCCCCAGCTCAAAATTGGCTCCTTCTCATGAATGATCCATGTTTCAGAGATGGCTATGATGCTATATAGCTGTTTAAACTGGTTCAGACTAGAGATGTCCCGATCCAGGTTTGTGCACTTCCGATCTGATACCGATACTGGCCAATACCAGCCTATCCGAGCATGTATTTAAGTTTAAAGTTATTTAGCCTTAGTTGTAAGACTCATGTTGAAAAGGGTTTTAGTACTCTTGATAACATCTAGCCAGCTGAATTAGGTGAGATTGAATAAAACACAATGCTTGGTAACAGCAACAAACTTACCTGTTTATTCAGAGAAATACACAAAATAGACCAAATTATAACTAGCAAACTGAAGTGGAACATGCGAACAGCAAAACATTGAACAGTAAAACAGTGAAGAGTAAAAGGTGCAAGTATTACTGTAAGTTGTAATAAAAATGCAAAACACACAAGAGTGGAAAATATTCTATTAACTCAGAATCAGTACTCTGCTCGTTAAAAAAACACTTGAAAAAAAAAACAGTGCAAATTATATTGTAAAGTATTAAAAAAAAAAGCCTTATACTTCCCAATCTCCTCCACACATTGTCTCCATCTACACAGTCCCTTCAACTGTTTGCCCTGACTGCTGTCCAAGCATGATGGGGAGATTCTTTTTTACAAAGACAAGCATTTAAAGATTCTCAGGTGTCAGCCTGCTCCTGTGTTCATCAATGATGAGTGAGACTGCGCTAAAAGCCTCTCGCTTTCAACGCTGGTGCAGGGAGCACTGAGGAACTTGGCTGCTGTTGCTGCCAGGGTGGGCAGTCGAGCCTGATTGTCTCTCCAGTAGTGAAAAGGATTGTTCTTACAGTGCCCCTGGGGTGATCTGCTGCTCAGACGGACCTGCTGTGCAGTTTTCCTCCAGTATCTCGTTAAAGTAGCAGGCCAGGCTGCTGGTTGAGCTTTCAGCCTCCTTTCCTGGTGGTTGCTTTGTTTCTCAGCTTCAGCCACTCCTTCTCTAGAGGGCATGGTCTTCAGCTCTTCTTTCCATTTTCTTTCACCTCTACTTTTACTGCCTCCTTTGCCTGATCCGGTTGGTAGCAGGAAAAGCACCTTAACATTTGAATAAAATGTGATAAAGATAATATCAATTATTTTACCGTATTTTCCGCGACCATAAGGCTGAACCGCACTAAAAGGCTGAAGTCTCAGTTATGTGTGCAAAATTTCTGTATTTAATTACCACATAAGGCGCCTGACCGACTATAGGGCATGTTTTTTTATATACAGGTACATGTCCTCTACTACCTTTAAATACCTCTACTGCGTATTTAAAAATACAGCGGGGGCAAAACTGAGTATGACTGTGCTTTATTCATGTATTTATTACAAAGTATTAATCAAACCTGGGAGCTGGCCGTGAGACAGACACATTGCAGATGACAGAGCGCTGTGATTACTCCTAAATTAACTTAAAATCCTGAAACCTGCCGACGGAATTTGTTCGCTTTTATTACCGGTATCCTGGTGCCTGCAGTTAAAAATTATTTAGATGAAAACACATTCCGGCCAGCAGCCGCTGTGAACCTGGAGGCTACCCGCCTAGAGGCTGCTGTTGAAGGGATTTTAAGTTAATTTAGGGGGTCTGAGCGCCTCCAACAGAAATAGATAATCTGGATGAACTGACTGCAATTATGAAGTTTTCAGGTGAATTTTCTCACTTAAAAACATATATAAAACTACTTTATTCTCACTGATCACAGCAAATAGCTGCAAGATTTAGGATTATTTAGATGAAAAAACACTGCCAGTCAGCCGCGCTGAAGAGGTGAGGAGACGCCACCAGGAGGCTGCTGTTGAATTAAGATTCCTAGGTACAGAATAGAGCGGGAGTAAAACCGAGTATGATTGTGCTTTTATCTATGTATTTATTACAAAGTATTAATCAAAACCCATCAAAGTCATCATCCTCTGTTTCTGGATTAAACAGCCGCGCTAAATCCGACATGCCAATTCCCCCCTCTTCGCTGTCAGAGTCACTTTTCTCCCGCCGTTCAAGAGAAATAATGCCGGCTTTTGCCAAAGCTTGAACAACAGAGCCAGCAGACACGAGGTAGTCCAAGCATCTACAATCCATCTGCAAACGGTGGCGTAACTTGCCTCCCGGCGCCGCCTTCCACTTATCCTGAAACTGTGGTTCTCGCTCAGTCATCCATCGCCCCACGCCCGCCGCGTAGGCCTACTTTGAACGGGCCGGGCTTCACACCGGAGCAAAACGAAATGTTGAAGCTCCCTTTGTCAGGACCCCCGAGATAACGGGCGAAGCATAGCGCTTATTTTTTCACCATGTTTTTCACATCAGCTGTGAGATGGGAACCCATGGAGTCACATATTAAAAGCGATGGTGATGCGTGGAAAAACCACCTGGTCTCCTCACATAGCCTACACCTCCCTCCATCCATCATCTCCTCATCCATCCAGCCCTTTCATTTGCTTTAAAATCATATGTCATCAGAGCGCTGTGTCTGTCTCGCTGTCAGCTCCCCAGATCAGCTTCTCTGATTGGCTGATGCGGCGCTTCCAGCAGCAAAACTTCAATTTTTCCATCTCAGCAGCAGCAGCGCCAAGCATGCGCGCCCCGACCAAGCCAAACGCTAGCCATGGACTCCTTTTGCTGTGTTCATACCGTCAACTGTTGACTTGCATCAGAACCGCTGTTTCTGCTGCACCTGCTGGGTCAGGTTCACAGCAGTGAGCACAGCATTAATTTGTTTCACCATGTTTTTCACATCGCTGTTAATATGGCACGCACGGAGTTACATATTAACAGCAATGGTATGATGAGTGGAAAAAAACACCTGGTCCTTACATTCAGCCAATCTTTTTTCATCTCCTCAATGAGGTGGTCTCAAAAGCCGAGTTGCAACACACATAAGGCGCATCACCAAAAGTGCATGCACCGCACATTTGAGGGGAAAAGACGCTATGTACTCTTTATAGTCGAAAATACGCAAGTATTGTTTCAGCTATCTCCGCCATATTAATGTTCAATGACAACAAGTAACGCATAAAAATAGATAACTTGCATCAGATAACTGAACATTAATAATAATAATCAGCAGTCGAGTAAAAAAAATTATTTTATTTTTTGGAAGCAGTCATAGCCTAATTGATATTGACTATTAAATCTAAAGCAATATGCATGAACTGTTGTTCCATGTCAGGTACAATACCGCTGACACTGACCAAGGCACCCTCATAGTAAGGAACTGGCAGTCAGTCCTCTAACCCTATGGCTATCACTGCCCCTACATAGTTAGCATGGCTATCACTGTCTCTACATAGTTAGCATGGCTATCACTCTCTCTACATAGTTAGTATGGCTATCACTGTCTCTACATAGTTAGCATGGCTATCACTCTCTCTACATAGTTAGCATGGCTATCACTCTCTCTACATAGTTAGCATGCATATCACTGCTCTCTACATAGTTAGCATGGCTATCACTGTCTCTACATAGTTAGCATGGATATCACTGGTCTCTGCTATAGTTAGCATGGATATCACTGTCTCTTACATAGTTAGCACATGGATATCACTCTCTCTACATAGTTAGCATGGCTATCACTGTCTCTACATAGTTAGCATGGATATCACTCTCTCTACATAGTTAGCATGGCTATCACTGTCTCTACATAGTTAGTTTGGTACTAATTTCCCACTGGGATTAGCTTCATATTCATGGTAGGACACTTTATTGATTTTACTGTTGAGGAATCTTTTTGTCCAATAAACCCATTAAGATTTGGAACAAAAACGTCAGAAAACATTGCAAATGAATATCTGAATCCTTTCAAGTCAAGTAATTTTTTAATTCAAATTCAGTTAATTAAATTGAAAAACAGCTGAAATAATTTTCAAAAATCTGAAAAAAACAGCTCACAAATTCAAATACCTTTAAATTAACCTGAAAATGAAATAAGCCTATATAAAATCTAATCTAATTTTACTCAGCTTTCAAATATTCATTTGGAGTATTTATTTTAAAAAATAGACTGTTTATCCTAAAATCAGTATAGCTTCTATTGACTAATTTAAAGTCAATATTATAGGTCTGTATTATGTGTTGTCCTCTCAATTCAGAGGGCCCCATGACTGTCTTTGCCCCAAATTCCCTAAATCCGCCCCTGCTTCGAGTCTCTCCTCCGGGTTTCCTTTGATGTGCCCTGAGCGTGCATCACCCTAACCTCACGCCTGTAATAATAATAACAATGATAAGGATGATATTAATAATACATTCCCATCATCTTATATAAAACAGGCTATTGAAATACCAACAAAAGAAATAAATGACAACTGTAGAGTAAAATATTTTCATTATTGTACTATAGCTTGTAACACACTTAAATAGTAATAAACCACTCACTTGTCTTAGTAGCGTGGATCCAGCATTGTTGCCACGGCATAGAGGGGTTCAGTTTCCATGTAGTCTGTGTGTGCACAGCATCCAGTAAGGTAGCCTTCATGGTTTGAAGCCCTCAGTGTTCTTCGCTCTCACTGTCTAGAAAGCGTGTCAGGACACAGACAGATGGGATGACATCTGCTGCTGTGGCAGAGGCAGCACTGATCTCGGCTGTCATCTCTTGGAACGGTTTAAGGACTGTCACCGTTTTCTCTAGCAGCGACCACTGGTTGCCGGTTAATGTGGCTGGCAGATTGCTGTCGCTGTCCGATGCATAGGCCTGCAGGGCCCGCTTATCGATCATCATCTGCTCCATCTGATCTTGAAATCTTGTTGCAAATGCTTCAGTTCAACGTTCATCTCTTCCTCAACATCCTCAAGTTCCGAGTTTGCCTTTGGGGAGTGCTTGAAGTGGGTTACTATTTTTCTCCCATTGACGATGGCATCGCTTGGACAACCAGCTGTAAAGTATGCGCAAAACATGCCAGGCTGGGCACACCAAGCTGATCCATTGCTTTGTTCATGTTGGCCGCATTGTCCCTTAAAACTACATGAACCCTCTTTTTATCAATCTTCCAGACCCTCAGCATGTGTTCCGTGGCGTTTGTAACGGCAGTCGCTGTATGTGAGCCTCTAAACTCACGCGCATGTAAAACCGCTCTTTTGGGGTTGAAGTCTGGCCCAATCCAGTGTGCAGTTAAACTTAATAAAGATAAAAGACGGTGAGCACAGCTCCATATGTCGGTAGTGAAACTAAGCGCAGTTGCAATCTCACTTGTTTTTCAATGTAATCTTGAACGTCTTTGTAAATCTGGGGGATGGTTTTCTCAAGGATATAATGACGGCTGGGCATGTTGTATGGTGGTTCCAGGTGTTGGATGGTGCCTCTAAAGCCCACTTTAATGACAAGAGATAATGGCTCGTCATCCAGAATTATTTCCTATGCAATGAACGTTGTTATCCCTGGGCTTTAGCACTATTAAATGGCAGAATGTCACGCTTCCCAAATGTTTCCGCTAGGGTAAGTTGTGTAGGACATTTCTTTTTCTTGTTGTCGGTTTTCTCTTGATGTTCTTTATGGTGATATTTTGCTAGATCCGGGCTATTCAATTGGCGGCCCCAGGGCTGGGTCCGGCCCCTTTGGGTTTTTGTACCGGCCCCTAGAGTGTACTGTGATTATTACATACTGATAGTCTTACATAGTGCATGAATATCACTAACTGCACGTTCTCTCGTCCAGTAGGGGGCGGGATGCGCACGTTTAAGTCATGGTGGAAAAACAGGAATACAAAAACAAATACCTGTTTTCGTCGGACATATATTTTGGGAGACCGCACATGACCAAACAAAAATCACCATTCACGGCGCGCTCTAATTCAATTCTCTGACTTTTATCTGTCAAGCGTGAAGGATTGGCTAACAAGACAAAATGTCTCTCTCTACCTTAAAAAAAAGAAAAGTTGACTTGGAGAACAGGCAGTTCAACAATGAATGGAGAGAGAAATACGCGTTTATTGCAGTTGATGCGAATCCTGTGTGCTTAATCTGCAACGAGTGCCTCGCCGTGTGTAAAGAGTATAATTTAAGAAGGCATCACAACACAACGCATGCTAACTTCAATGCTACTTTCCCACCGGGCTCAGCCGCTCAGAGGCAGAAGATTTCAGGGCTCACATTTTGTTATGAGCAAAGACGTCGCATATTGTTTCGGGCCTGTACGGATCAAGAGAGAGCAACGGCGGCATCGTTACGAGAAAGAGAAAAAGCTGTTTACAGACTCGGAGATAGTCAAGGAATGTATGCTGGCATCCATTAATGAGGTGGTAACAGATGAAAAAACCCGAAAAAGCGTTATTGTTTCGATCAAGCAAATTCCAATATCTGACACGTCAAATATGAGGAGAGTCGAGTCCCTTGCCTCGGATGTTTTCGAGACACTTTTGGACAAGCTGAGGAAGGCTGAGGTGATGTCTTTGGCCGTGGATGAGTCGACAGATAACGGTGATGATGCGCAGCTGTGTCTCTATGTGCGATTTTTTGATGGAGAATGTTTTCGCGAGGATCTGCTTGGACTAATTCCTCTGGAAGGGCACACCACTGGTGAGATTTTATTCACCAAAATTGCTTCATTCTTTGAGGAGAACAACTTGGATTTGGCGCGCGTCAACATGCTGGTGACGGATGGCGCGCCCTCGATTGTGGGCAGGGATCAGGGGCTTGCCGCGAGGATGGCAGCCGTGGCTCCACATATGAGATTGCTACATTGCCTCATCCAGTGCTAAGTTAAAAGAGACCATGGACTCTGTCATGGCAATTATAAACTTTATCCGTTGCACCTCCAGTTTACAGCACCGCCTTTTCCGCCAGCTGTTAACTGACATGTCTGCTGAATACAAAGATTTGCTCATTCACAATGACATTAGATGGCTTAGCAAAGGAAATGCATTGAAACGTTTTTGTGAACTAAAAGAGGAGATTCTGGTGTTTCTCCAGTCTTCAAAAATGAAAAAAGCTGGCAAGTTTCTGTCTCTGATGGGAAATGATGATTTTAATGCCACTGTTTGCTTTTTGAGTGATGTTTTCCATCATTTGAATCAACTCAACATGGAGTTGCAGGGCAGGGATAAAACAGTCTCAGAACTTGTGGAGAAACTTCATGCTTTTATAAGAAAGCTCTCACTCTTCTCTGCTGATCTTTGTCCTGGGAAGATGCTCCACTTCCCCACATTAAGGAAATCTGGTCTGCAAATTACTGAGGTGATGTCAGGCTTTATTGACTCACTGAAAAACAACTTTTCCACCAGGTTCGATGATTTCAGCATCTCCAGCGAAGTGGTGAGATATGTTAAGGACCCTTTCTGTGTGAATGTTGAGACAGACTTTGCATTGAAAGGAAAGGAGCTAGTACCATCATTGGATGAAGCTTTTTTACAACTGGAACTCATTGACATTCAGTCGTCAGATGACTTGCGACAGTCATTGCAGCAGGCAGGTTTTGAAAAATTCTGGACTCATGTAGTCAGCCAAGAAAAATTTCCACACTCAGGGGGTCTTGCACTTTTTCTTATGACAATGTTTGGCTCAAACATACACTTGTGAGTCGTCATTCTCACACATGAATGCCAACTCACAAACGCATATCCCTCACTGACCAGCATCTGCAACACTGCTTACGCATTGCCCTGACAACATATACACCTGACTTCACTGCTCTTGCTAAGTCCAAAAAATGCCATTTCTCTCATTAGATGCAAATGTTGGCAAACTACATGCAAAGTGACAGTCATGTTAGTCAAACAAGTAATGAGGATTGATTTTTGAACAGTATGATGCAATTAACATGTTATTCACCTCATAATATGCACTTAATGTTTTTTTTTATATGGTATGGCTCAACTGAACTGAATATTGAGGTGTCTGATGCAATTTCAATATAGGCAGATAAAGGAAAAAAAATGTAAAGAGAGGTCAACTAAGGGACTGTTACAGTGATTTTTTTTCTCATGTTAGCAGGGCTAAAATGGCTGAGGTGATTATTGTTGAAAGCAGTTTGAAATGTGCCTTGATAAAGTTCACTGTTATGTTGTTGTAATTAGAAGCATACTATGCAGTTTTGTTTTTTATATTTGTTGGTGCACTTGGAATTGAAGTTGTTTGTCAGTTAAATAAATGAAAATGTAAACAACTGACAGTAGTAGTCCATGTGTGGATTTATGTGTATATGTTGTTCTGCATTTACAAAACAGAATATATTGACTTCAGTATGTTGTAATTTATTTTTTTGTTGTCGTGATTACTCATATTCTCTGGCCCCTTATTTTGCCTCAGATTCATGAACTGGCCCCAATTCCAAATTAATTGAATAGCCCTGTGCTAGATGCTTGATCAGATTTGTTGTGTTAAAATGTCTCACAACCTTACCACCACGCTTGACTTTAATGTGGCATGTTTTATACTCCACCTCATCATCTTTTTCGTCGTGCAGGATAAAATAATCCCACACAGCTGACATTTTCACCGCTATCTTCCAATTCACCTGTTTTACTGGTTATGCTGGGATGCAGATCTACATAGACCTGTCAGTGTGTTGAAGATGTGCTGGAAAATGTGGACTGGATTTAGGGAACACTGCCGCAAAATAGTGGAATGGATCGTTTAAGTCAGCGTAACTGGAAAATACGGAGCAGATTTTTTTTTTTAAACTGGATATGCAATCTGGATCGGCCTCGCCGATACGCATTTTTTTGCAAATATCGGCGTCCGATCCGATACGTGGATTGGATCGGGACAAGCCTAGTTCAGACAGTCTTGTACATTTTGCTGAAGTTTGCATATAAACTTCTGCTGTTAAAATGTATGATAGAAAACGTATTATCTATTTGAACTGTCCTGTTGAATCGATCAGTTGTATAGTAGCAGCAATTATTATTAATTTCATGGAATAAGTTATCTGGATCCACATTGTCTTCAGTGTCCTGACTTTTATAACGTACCACAGAGTTCCATTCCAGCTTTATCCCCTTCGACAAGAGGAAAGAGGCCACCTGTTCCTCCGTTGACTTTGTCTCACTGGATAATAGCTTACCAGCTGGACAGGGCCCTGCCACCATGCCGGCGTAAGACCGGGTCTTGACACGCGGTCCGGTGATGATCACATCAATCATTCTTGTGTAGTTTTCCAAGTCAGCCACTTGGTCTTCCTAAACTACAAACCATTTGTCCTTTTCCTCATTCACCAGTCACAAAATCTTCAACCAAGTCCCAAATGGACTTTTGCTGTAGTTTAATGGCCGAGGTTTCTCCAGAAAGGAAAATCCTTCAAGGCTGGATTCTTCTAGGGCCCGTGCTGGCAACCGGAATGAAAACGCTGCCGCAATTATTGCTACATTTTTAGCAAAAGATGAGGAAACTGCTCAAGACCGCTTTAGTTTTTCTCTCTCTTACCACATGGCTACATTTTAAATATGATGGAACAGAAATGTCATTAGATAAACATTCAGAATTGCTTCCTTATTTGCCAGACAGTCACTGTGGTGTTAGATGTAAATGCTTCAGTTTCTTTAAGTTTTTTGTGGGGAAACAAATTTAGGCCGGAATGAACTTCATATCAGGTTCCTTGAAAGGATTTTGCAAACACATTGTGATCCATGGAGCTTCTAAGTATTTGTTCCACTCGCTCCTCAAAGTCAAGGACAGAGTTTGGTGCTTTTATGTGACGTGACCTTTTAAAACTCCAATAAAATGTCTTCCTCCTGTGTTTGTCTTTCCAGACCACCTTCAGGATTATGTTGGAAAAGAGGAGGATTTCTCTGACCAGCAACTCTGTGAAATGGAGAGGAATTCCATTTTGGACCAAGAGGAACCAGAAGCTCTGCAGATAAAAGAAGAGCAGCAAGAACCAGAACATCCCTGGACAAAAAAAGAGGAAACCATGGAGCTCCCCATAGGTGAGCATGAAGAGCAGCTTGTTCTGAAGCAGGAGACCAATGTTGTTTTTGACAGCCATCTTAGATTTAGTCTTCATCTTTAGGATGAAAACTATTATTAATTTTATTCACATTTAGTCATTACTATATGTGATAGTTTTAATCAGCTTTATGTTGCAGTTGATGAAACTGTTAACCTTTACATTTTCGAATAGCAAACAAATTCTTTACCAAACCGACACCTCTAGCCTAAATACTACAATTGCTTGGTATAGAATGCTGCCGTGCAGTTCATCATTGCTGTTGGGTGGAAAACTTTGATTTATAGAATTCAATTAAACTTGTTTATGAATTAATGCCCTACTTTATACAAATACTTATATACTATATACTCAAAAAAGCTGTGAAAATAGCAGATCTAGTTCAACACATCATATTGGTTAATAGAACGGACAGACAAGCTAACAAAATGTACAAAAAGGAATGGTTATAGACAAACAAGGTTTCCATCCCAAAGCAAACACTTCCTGATGTAATATGCATTACATACAGAACAATAAAATCTTCATTGCTCCAAAAAAAGCAAATAACAAAAACATTATTTCTGCTTTGGCTATTTTGGCTTTATTTCTAAGAAATTATCCCTCTGTTACCACTGCTTAGGGGTCAAAGTGGATTTAAATTCATAGGGGTCTGATATGAAAAAATACAGAGGGAGAGATATAGATAGAAACAAGAACTATGAGAGAGAAATATTCAAAGATCTATATACCTTTTCATTTCCGTCTTTATCCAGAAATAAACAAAATGCAATGAAATATTTGCTTTAGATAAAATATAGGGATTCTTTTTGGTAGAAATGAAAGAATGTTTAGCATCACTTCCTGTGATCTGGAAGAAATAAAATCTTGATAGTTAGACTAAAGGATTTTTTTTACGCTTGGCAGAAGGTGATAGACCACATATAGTTTATTAAGTAGCAAGGGCAAGAAGAACCATACTGCTGAATACAAACCTTCAGTGTGGAGTGTAAAGTGTGGACTCTGAGCTACACACATGCAAAGATGCAATTCTGCACAAGCCCAGCTGGAAGAGCAGAGTTTTTCAGAGTTGAGCGTGCAGGACCGGAAGATTCCAGCTTATTTTTACCGCTGCTGTCATGGTCCATCTGTGGTCATGCAGAATGTGCACCACTGCATGCATGGTAGGGGGCGTGACCAAATAAGTTGCAACAGCAGCGGCTGATGCTGCTTAGCACATTACAGCACAATGGTACATTTTAAACATCTGACTGACCACCCTAACATTTTTATTTAGCCTTGTCTCATCTCTTCGACGACAACTCACACCCATGAGTCGTCATGTTTTCGTCATCAAATATCCATGTTTAGCTTGTCAGTTTGCGTTATCATGAAGTCGATGAATTGAGAGTCAATGAAATAATTTTGTCATTGTTGATGAAAACAACACTGCAGGAGACTGAAGATAAAGTACAGAACCGTTTCTATATGACGTGGAAAAAGCTTCACTCAGAAATCTAGTCTTGATAGACATATCAGAATTCACACAGTTGAGGGAGGGACATTCAGTTCAATTCTTCAGACTGATTGGATACCCACCTCGCATGTTGAGCCAATCACAGCCACAGTAGTAGCTGAGACGTAGATTCTTGATTTGTTTTATTGTGTTAACCGATAAATCAAATGAATTTCTTATCAAATCTGGTTTAGCGGAAAACAAACATTTTTTCCATCCAAAAATAATGTCCTTTTGTTTTTTGTTTTTTTCTAAAAGAAATGGAGGGTATTCCAGCTAAAACAGGTGCAGCCATATTTGTTTTGCTTCAGCTCTCCACCTCTGGTTGACATGAGGTTCTCAAACACATCTGTATTTCAAATAGTTCAAAAGGAACAAGTGGCTTAATCATTATTCTATTGTCATTCTGTATATCTAAATGCTTTAAAATTTAATCTCAATTCAGTTTTATTTATATATAGCGCCAATTAAACACGCCATCTCAAAGGCACTTTTACAAAGTTCACCACATCATAGTCAAATTGAGTTCAAAGAGTTCTAAAAACCAAAGCTATTGATTGCATCCCTCACGATGGAGCGAAGGCAATCCCTGCACTAAAAGGCATGCTTGTAGCGACGAGTGGAGAGGGAAAACTCCCTTTTAACAGAAAGAAACCTCCAGCAGAACCAGGCTCAGTTTGAGCGGCCATCTGCAGAGGCCGACTTAAGGGTTCAAGAAGACAAGAAGCAGAGATACTGAAAAGCAGCTGTAAAAGGCGTCTCCGCCCAGGAAACACAACCAGCCAGGCAGACGCACCAAAGCCGCCGCCCATGTTAGGAGGGGATGAAGAGGGCACATCCAGCCAGTCACAGTCAGAGAAACAGGACTGGCTGACTGGGAAACAGGCCGTGATCTCCAACATCTATGCAAAACAAAGGTGTTGATGGAAGCAGCACAGATGATAGTTCTATCCAAGATGGTGTCAGGCAGACAACAAACAAGGCACAGCTATTATGAGAAAAAGCAGAGAGAGCATAACATTAGAGATTGAACTAACAGATTCTGCAGAGTGGAAGAATAGAGATAGAATGAAGCGCAGAATCATGAAATGGGGGTCCCTATGTCTTCCAGCAGTCTAAACCTATAGCATCATAATGTAGGTAGAGATAGCTCAGGATAACCTGAGCCACTCTAACTATAAGCTTTATCAAAAAGGAAAGTTTTAAGCCTAGCCTTAAAAGTAGACAGTGTGTCTGCCTCACGGACTAAAAAACTTTGGTAGTTGTTGGTCTCCACAGGAGAGGAGCCTGATAACTAAAAAGATCTGCTCTCCCATTCTATTTTTAGAAATTCTAGGCCTCCCCATCTCTGTTTTTAGAAATTCTAGGAACCACTAGTAAACCTGCAGATTGAGGAGAGAGCGTAAGTGCTCTGTTAGGAACATAAGGGAACAATCAAGATCTGATGGATATAAGATATTCAAAAAACTCAAACCGATTGGGAGCATATGTAAAGTAAAGAGAGAATTGGTCCTAGCACTTTGATCCCTGTGGTACTCCACAGGTAAAATTTGAGCATGCATGGGGAAGATTTGTCATTAACAAGAACAAACTGAAATTGATCAGATAGATAAGTTTTAAACCAGTCTAGTGCTGTCTTTTTAATTCCAACAAAATATTAAAAGTAAGTTCCTAAAAGAAGAATATACTTGGCCAATTCGACTGTATCAAATGCAGCTTACCGAGATCCAACTGGGGCGAGCACAGATACAAGATCCATCATCTGAAATAAAAAAATATGGGTTAGTAACCTCCACCAAAGCTGTTTCAGTGCTATATGATGAGCTCTAAAGCCAGGCTGAAACTCTTTAAAAAGGTCATTATGGTGGGAAGTGATGCGCACACTTGTTTGGCTTAGCTTCATTTCAAGAATTTAAGATAGGAAGAGGAAGATTTGGACTATAGGTCTATAACTTACAGACCAAGTCATCACAAAGGATTCAAGAGACAGTTTTCCCACTCTCAGAGATTAAAACCAATCGCACTTGAATAGAGGATTCCCAATGATTTTATTTTTAACAAAGATCAATCTTATTTACTTAAAGAGAATCCCCATAAAATCATTGCTGCTAAGAGCAGGTGGAATGGATCGGGTTCAACTTGAGCTAGCGGCTCTGGGTGAGGTTTGGCAACTGTGGGTTAAAAGATATCTAGAATTATTCTTATTCTCCCTCTATTAATGAGGAGAAATATGCTGCTCTTGCTTTACAAAGGGGTCCTCTTATACAGCAGTAAACCATTTTTCCAAGACTGGAGAAAGGATTCACGTAGGTCTGTGGAGCTATATTTTCTCCAGTTTCCTAGCATTTTGTTTTAGAATGTGCAGCTCTGCATTAAAACCAAGGAGCCAGCTTTTGTATTTTGGTTTCCATTTTCAAAGGAGCTGCGTTGTCTTGGTTTAATGCAGAGAACTAGCAACCCCATCAACAAATCATCAACCTGTGAAGGGGAATAAGTTAAGCTTTTGCACTCTGCAGCACTGCTCAGCGACACAGAGGAGAGAGAAAGTGAAGCAGATTCTTTAAAATTTATAACTGCATCATATAGAAAATGATCTGCTAAAATTGAACTTTGTTCTGGGAGAGGAGAACTCCTGTTAAAGTAATCCTGAAGGTTATTAGAAAGTGGTCAGAGAGGACAGAGAGTGTGAGGAAATACTGTTACTTATTCACATTCTCCTATGCGCCGTATGTCAGCACAAGATCCAAAGTATGAAGATGAGAATGTGTGGGACTATTCACATTTTGAACAAAAGCCAATAGTGTCTAAGATAGCCGCTAAAGGCCGCTCTTAAGCTTATTGCCTCTAACAACAATGTCAGCATGGATCGTTAAAATCTCTACTATGATGACCCCTGTCAGTATATATAACACCAAATCAGAGAGGAACTCTTGAAAACTCATCTAAAATGTCAAAGTAAAAGAAGACTTTGGGATGATACAAAGTTACAAAAAGAACAGGTTTTCTTGCTGCAATCTGGATGAGGGAAATTAAGAGTTAAAATGTTCAAAAATAGTTGTAAGTTTTAAATTGCCTTGGGAGTAATCACAGTAAGTCAGACTGAAATATTAAGTACTGCTCCCTCCTCCTCCTTGCCCTTAACTTCTGGGTATGTGAAAATTTAAATAGCTTTGAAGGAGTTAAGTTCCCCATTTATGCTCACATAATCCTCTTGCTGCAGCCAAGTTTCTGTAAGGCAACACAGGTCAATGTGATTATCACAAATCAAGTCATCACAATTAGCAGACTTTTAGAGGAAAGAGATCTTATGTTAAACAGACCACATTTTCTTAAGACGCTTTGCATTACCCATTTGTTATGTTTTTTTTACCATCTTTTATCAAATCTTTCTCTACTTATTGTGTCTAAGGAGTACAATATAGCTCTGCACTGAAGTCAGCAAAGAAAGATAGAGTTGGATCGGACCAGAATGCGATGGAGCTCTGGCTTTCTGGAGTGAACCTTACTTTTCTCTTCGCCTTCTTGGATAAATGTGTGTGCATTTCCTAGTTTGGGGGTTTATTGTAGGGTTACAGTAGAGCTAGTGCCTTTCTCCAGCAATCTCTGGGCAAATGGAGCAGTAGAACCTGGACAATTCAGCAAAAAAAAAAAAAAAATCTGAAAAGTCGTTTAAACATTTCCTTAATGGTTAAGAATCTGCAGGTAATCCTTGAGGCACATTTTAAAGCTTTTATGATAAAGGTTGAGGTCCTAACCTTGCCAGATGGCCGAGCATTAACCAGTTTTTTATAACCTGTGATTGTGATTGCAGGGCATGCTGGGACATATAGTTTTAGTCTTTTTATATATAGTTGAATCAACACAAAGATGATTAAAGTGAAGTGCCCTTGATTTAACCTGCAATAGAAAGTCTTTCTGCTGTGTTTGTCTTTCCAGAGTGCCTGCAGGATTATGTTGGGAAAGAGGAAGATTTTTCCGACCAGCAGCTGTATGAACAGGAGAGGAATTCCAGTTTGGTCAAAGAGGAACCAGAAGCTCTGCAGATAAAAGAAGAGCATCAGAAGCCAGAACATCCCTGGACAAAAGAGGAAACCATGGAGCTCCTCCCCATAAGTGAGCAGGAAGAGCAGCTTGAAGATACAGGAGAGAAACCTTTCCCATGTTTGACATGTGAGAGAAACCTTTCTGAAAAAAGAACATTTGATGGTTCATATGAGAAGTCACACAGGTAAGAAGATTTATGAATGTCTGTCCTGTGGAAAAACATTTCCTTAATGGTTAAGAATTCCGCAGGTAATTTTTTTGAGGTACATTTTAAAGCTTTAACGATAAAGGTTGAGGTCCTAACCTTGCCAGATGGCAGAGCAATGACCAGAATTTGTAACCTGCGATTGTGGTGTAAGAGCTGCAGGGCATGCTGGAAGATATAGTTTCAGTCTCTTTGTATGTAGTTGGATCAACAAAAGGATGATTAAAGTGAAGTGCCCTTTCTTTAACCTTCAATAGAAAGTCTTTCTGTTGTTTGTCTTTCCAGACCGCCTGCAGGATTATGTTGGGAAAGAGGAGGATTTCTCTGACCAGCAGCTCTGTGGAAAAAAGAGGAAATCCAGTTTGGACCAAGAGGAACCATAGAAGCTCTGCAGATAAAAAAAGAAGAGCAGCAAGAACCAGAACATTCCTGGACAAAAAGAAGAAACCATGGAGCTCCCCATGGGTGAGCAGGAAGAGCCAGCTTGTTCCTGAAGCAGGAGACTGAAGATTTTGGGAGAGAATTATTTCCCATGTTTAAAATGTGGAGAAAACCATTTCTGAAAAAAAAGAACATTTAATGGTTCATATGAGAACTCACACAGGTCAGAAGATTTATGAATGTCTGTCCTGTGGAAAAATGTTCAGAAAGAAATCTGGTCTTGATAAACACATCAGAATTCACACAGGTGAGAAGCCTTTTTCTTGTATTGTTTGTAACAAGAATTTTACTGAAAAAAGTAATTTAACTACTCATATGAGAATTCACACAGGTGAGAAGCCTTTTGAATGTCTGTTCTGTGGAAAAAGCTTCACTCAGAAATATAATCTTGATACACACAGCAGGATTCATTCAGGTGAGAAACCATTTTCCTGTACGACATGTGCAACAAGAAATTTACTCGAAAAAATTAGTTTGACTTCTCACATGAGAATTCACACTGGTGAGAAGCCTTTTTCATGTACGACATTTGTAACAAGAATTTTTCTGTAAAAACTCATTTGACAGGTTCACATGAGAATTCACACAGGTGAAAAGCCTTTTGAGTGTCTATCCTGTGGAAAAAGCTTCACTCAGAAGTATTATCTTGATACACACACCAGAATTCATTCAGGTGAGAAGCCTTTTTCCTGTACTATCTGTAACAAGAATTTTACTGACAAAAGTAGTTTGACTAAACACATCAGAATTCACACACACTGGGGAGAAGCCTTTTTTCCTGGCCTTTATATTTGTAACACAAATTTCACTGAAAAGGGTAGTTTGACTACTCACGCGAGGAATTCACAATGGTGAGAAGCCTTTTTCTTGCACCATTTGTAACAAGAATTTTACTGAAAAAGGTAGTTTGACTTCTCACATGCGAATACACACTTTGGTGAGAAACCTTTTTTCTTGTAGCATTTGTAACAAGAATTTTACTGTAAAAAGTAGTTTGATTTCTCACATGAAAATTCACACTGGTGAGAAACCTTTTCTCCCTGTACCATTTGTAACAAGAATTTTAATAAAATAGGTCATTTTGACTAGACACATGAGAAGTCATGCAGGTGATAAGCTGCTCCTCCTGAGTGTTATTTTTTACAAAGGTTTTAAATGAGAAGAGTAATTTGACTATTCAGATAACATTTATTCATGCAGATCTGGAATGATTTATATAT
>JAGKQL010000074.1:602066-648833 GCA_018398635.1 Cyprinodon brontotheroides
TGTAAAGACTGTCTTTTACATCAGCCTGTTTTCAGGGCCTTTTTTTTTTGGCTACATATTTGTTATTTTTTGCTACATGCCTCCCATCAATAGCGCCATATGTTGGGGGTACCTCATAATCTGTGACCTGTTTTCATTTTAAAAAAAGAACATTGGCACAAACCTAGCCTGTATGTATTTTTTTGTATCCCATCGAGAGTATTTAAATGATTTTCAATCAGAAAAAAAATGTATGATTAAAATGCGATTAATCGCGAGTTAACTTAGGCATTGATGCGATTAATCGCGATTAAAAAATGTGTAACTCCATTGACAGCACTAATAGTATATATATATATATATATATATATATATATATATATATATATATATATATATATATATATATATATATATATATATGAGTTAACTCGCGGTAAAAGTTCTGTATCTGTATATTGGGTCTGTTCTATATGTTGTCTTCTCATCTACTCAATTCAGAGGGGCCCCATGCCTGAAAATCTTTACTAGAGATAATTTCCTAAATCCATGCTGTAGTGGAATTTGTCTAGCTTTGAAGTTCGTTTTTCTCATGATTCAACCTGTAACAACCTAAACCATTTGGCTTGGCATAAATACGGATTCAAGTAGCCTACTGTAGCCTACACATTTCTGAAAGACCCCCAACAACTCCAGAAAAAGTCGGAACAGTCGATTTAATTATAAATAAATAAATAAATGCCAGTCGATTCCCCCTGCCTCCCGCCTTATGACATTGGCACCTCTCTTCACGCTATTCTCACTGACCGTCTCTACTCTTTTTTCCACGGCGACATCGAACAGACAACCAAAAAAATGCAAGGTGATATGATGAACAGTTTACTTACAGTTTGTGCTTTTCGAAAAAAGGATGCAATTGTTTTCTGTTTTTTCGGTTTGGCTGGCCTCATGTTGATGTCCGGACTCCGGAATTGGGAACTGTCCCGCCACTACTGTCTGTCTGAGTAACCATGGAAACCAGGCTCGAGACGTAAACGCCAGAGACAGGATAACTTTTAGATTAGAATCTCTACGACGCAGGCAGCCTGCAGTTAAACAAAACGATTGCCCGTCTATGATCTGACTGTTTTATGTTGTTGTTGCAAAGCAGTAAATTAGAAAAAGCTTTTTGATTTTCTGTGAGTTTCGCCGTATGTTATTTTATTTATTTTTTTTATAAAAGTGGGGGGGACGGATTGAGGGTCATTCGAATCTGTGTACGTCAGAACACCCCTGACGTACACGCTATCTGCGCCCCAAAGTGGACCAGGCTCCTCCAGCACCACCACATCCGGAAGTAATGGAATACTGTCACTTTTGGTTGTTGCCTCCTCCTCACTAGAAAATGGAGACATCAAAATAGAGTCAGAAATGGCAATATCAGGGGCCTTGCGTGCCTGTGCACGGGTGACCACACAGGCTGGGTACAGCCCAGGGTCTGAAGTTTCTTGGGTTGTCTGGTTTAAAGGATTATCTAATACCTCTAAAGTGGGAAGTACCAGACCTCCAGCAATGTCATTCCCCATTAGTATAGCCACACCATCTATGGGTAAGTCTGGGCAGACAGCAACAGGGAAAAATCCTGTGATAAGTTTTGATTTTATATAAACCCTGTGGACTGGTCTTGGAGCGTAGCCCATCTCTATCCCCCTCAGAACAGAGTTGTATCCACATGCACTCTCATGTGAAAAAGGTAAAACATTTGAGAGAATGACTGACTGGGAGCCCCCAGTGTCTCTCAGGATGCGTACTGGCTTCAAATCAGAGGCATCAGCTGTCAGTGAGATTAAGCCATCAAAAATGAAAGGTTCAAAACAGGGATCAGGTAATTTGTCACCACAACCAGTGCTCTTATTGCGGGGTTCCTTTTTAACAAAACCAACACCTTTAGTCTGTTGCGAATTTGGCTGCGTTTTGCGTTTTAAAGCTAGAGGTTCTTCAGCTGGATGACATGTCCAGGTTTGTGACAATAGAAACATTCCCTGCTTTCTTTTGGAACTGCGGCTTTAGCCATCTGGGTATGTGGCACAGCATTAACACGTGACTTTTCATTAAGAACGAAAGCTGACTTATGAGTAAGCACATACTCATCTGCAAGAACAGCTGCCGAGGCTAGAGTGTTCACTTTCTGTTCATTTAAATATAACACCACACGATCTGGAATACACTTCTTAAAGTCTTCCAACAATATTAACTCACGTAAAGAATCATGATTGTTGACTTTGGAAGCAGCACACCACTTATCAAAGAGAACACCCTTCTCTCTAGAAAACTCAACATAAGTTTGTCCAGCAGTTTTCTTTTGCTGTCGAAACCTTTGTCTATATGCTTCTGGAACCAACTCATAAGCTTGTAAGACAGCAGCTTTAACCAGATCGTAATCTAAACTATCCTTTAAAGGAAGCGCTGCCAACACCTCTTGAGCTTTACCAGAAAACTTACACTGTAACAAAAGAGGTCAGGTTTCCCTAGGCCATTGTAAAGCACCAGCAACGCGCTCAAATGCTGCAAAGTATGAGTCAACCTCAGATTCTCTAAAAGCAGGTACTAACGAAATACACTTACTAATATCGAATGGCATCGCAGACATGGAGGTGGAACCTGGTGTGACAGAGGCAGGGGGGGCTCGATTCTGGGCCTCCAGCTCAAGCTTGCGCAGCTGTATAGCCTTATCAGCCTCTATTTCCAGCCTCCTGATCTCTAGCTCCAGTTGAGCTCTCCTGTCCTGGGCTTTTTCCTCTGCCTCCATCTGGAGACGTGCCAACCTCACCTTCAAACATGCTCCATCTCGTCCTTCTGAGCTCACAGAACACAGTGGATCATAGCGAGGAAGTGTACGAGGTGTCTTTCCCCGGTCACTCACTGCTGCCTCCACACTAGGAACATCTTTGAGATCCTTCTCAAACAAGGCCTGTTGGCTTGGCACTGCAGCAGCCTCAGGGAGATCAGGCCCTTTAATCACACCAATCCCCACCAACCTATCCACTATAAGAGCCTTTAGGTCCCCTTTAAGGACCTGTTTTGGGACCTGCAACTTAAAATGCTCCACAATTTGCAGCAATTCACACTTGCGGCAGCTATCTATAAGCTCAAGAGAAGGGTCGGCTAAAAAGCGCTCCAGACTGAATGGAACTGACATGGTTCCTGGATACAGCCAACTCAAAATGTCCCCCTTAAATCTGGAAAAAGGGATCCTAAGAGGATCCTGGACAAGCCCCCAATTATGTTACGCCCCCAAGGTCTAGGGGTCTTGGGGAAGCAACATAAATAATGTCTGGAGTAGTTCGGGGAAGTTAAAAATTATTTATTAGCAGTAAAGATGGTTAAACAGCCCCAAAACACAATATAGCTTAACTCAGTTAAAACAAAACAACAAAAAAGGTAAGGGCAAACAGATTCTGTCATGATGCGTGGTTGGTTTGCTAGCCCAAGGATGCAGAACTCACAGACTCAGAGGCAGGATAAAGTCCAATATTTATTTATGAACACCGGTAATCTGCCCTGGAAGGCAGAGAGGACAGAAAACAGGTTAAACTCAGGGATCAAAAACTAAACTGAAAACTCACGGGTTCGCTGGTTCAGACAGGCAGAGTAGCACAGGTAACGGACATGGCAAGGCGTGGCAAAACATGGCTAACATGGCAAGACATGCTACATGGCTTGGGAACACATGGCTAGGAAACACAAGGCTACGATCCGGCTCCGGCTCCAAGTGAAGCTGTCACACAGCTTATATGGGGAGAGGTTAATGAGCAGAGCTGATGGGAAACAGCTGTGCGCTCAGAACCAGCTCCCAGGAGAAGGATCCACATCGCCCTCTGGTGGGCAACCTCTGGATCCCCACAGGAAAAGAAGCTCACAGGAAGGGATACAAACAGAAACAGAAGCTACAGAATGGGATCCACACCGCCCTCTGGAGGGCAAACCTTGGATCCCAACAGATTCAAGATTGGCTAAGAGCAAATAAAATTACAAACTGCCAAAAACCAGTCAGACTAAGTTTTAACACAAAAACAAACCAAATGAAAAGACAAACACAAGCTACTAGCTTGAACAAGTCCACCTAAAGCAGACTAAGAAAAGTACATACAAAGCCAGGGCAAAGAGCTCTTTCTTCCCAAAAACAGATGCAAAACAAGATGGGGGAACAGCTTAACAAAACCCTCCTAATAGCTGTCCCCAAACTGAAAGCTTTTCAGGAGCCTTTTATAAGGTGCAGGTGGGACTCATCAGCACCCCTGATTGGCTTGACACTCTTCTGCTGGTCCAATCATGTCACTGCAGTCCTCAGGCAGCCACCAACAGAGTTCTGTCAGAGCTGAACCTGCATAAGAAAAGGCCTACACAGTCTTTAAAGGCCAGGGGCCCGTAACAACCACCAACACGTCTTCCATTGAAGAAGCAGAGCTTGGGGGCACTGCGTTGGGTTCTCCATCTCTGGTGCTGAGGTCCCTGAGGTAGTTAAAAAGCTTGTCAGTGGCAAGGCCCCAGGGGTGGATGAGATTTGCCCTCAGTACCTTAAGGAATTGGATGTTTTGGGGCTGTGTTGGTTAACGCGACTCTGCACATTGCATGGACATCAGGGGCAGTTCCACTGGATTGGCAGACTGGGGTGGTGGCAGTGTTAATTTCGTCAACGGCCCTTTCTCCCGTGATGGTGACGAGACGATAACGCACAAAAATTGTTTCAAGAAAATAAAAATATGACGAAAAGAAAAAAATTATTTGCGTCAACGAGACTAAGACAGACGAAATTTATGAGGCATTGATGAATGGACATTAAAAATGTAATTACTTATGATTCATTTGTAATTGTTAATATAAGTGTTTCTTGCACTTCATAGAAGATTACGCACTGTTGCGCCTACACGGCGCCTGTCCCACAGTTCTGCTCGCTGCTCAGTCAGTAGCAGCAGAGGGCTTATACTCATGGCTCAACTTTGCAGTCATTGTGGATACTGGTGTGCGGTTTGTTAAAAAACACATGGATGTATAGAGCCATTTTGTTTACAACTCGAAGAAAAATGCCAGAGGAAGGATGCCACCAAAGAGTCTGCGGCTTCAAAATGGCAGGGAAGAACACAGCAAATCTCAAGCATCATCTAAAAGGCTGCCATATGAAGAAGGTAAGGAACGGGTGGGCCTGTAGTGGTGGGAACGGGTGTGTGTGCGTGCACGGGCGCATTCATGTGAATGTATATATGTGTGCGCAAGCGTTCATTGCATGTGGCTGTGTGTGCGCACATGGGCCTGCATGCATGTGGCTGTGTGTGTGTGCCTGTATCTGTCTGTCTCTCTGTCATAGAAGAAAGATGTTCTACTGATACACTTGATATTAATCATTGAAACATCTTCCTCCCAACTAGATTCCTGACACAGTGACACCACAGCCAAATCAGAGGTTGTGGAAGGAAGGGAAGTCTGTTGCTGTTGGGATATGTTGGGAGCACCCCCACCCCTGATGCCAAAGAGCAGAAAGCCCTGGAGAACTTAATGGCAAAGTGGATTGGGCGTTCTGGCCTGCCTGCAAGGACCATTGAGGATGAAGACTTTGTGGATATGATGAAACAAGCTGGCAAAAGGTTCAATGTGTAAAGTGTGATTTATGTTAAAAAGAGAATCAGTGTGTGAAGAAGTTTTATCCTGCACACTGGTATCTGAATAAAATAGAGAAAAGGAAAAGCTGTGTGAAGAAATTTTACTCTGCACAGTGTGGTATATATGTTAAAAAAGCAGTGTGTGGAAAAGTTTAATTATTTACAGTTTTGACTAAAATGACAGAAATTACTAAAATGACTACAAATTGACTAAGACTAAAATTGATTTTTCTCATTGTGACTAAGACTAACACTAAATAAAAAAAAAAAGCTGATGAAATTAACACTGGGTGGTGGTCCCTCTATTTAAAGAAGAGGACTGAGGGTGTGTTACAACGGAAGGAGGGTCCGTCAAATAGTCGAATCTCGGATTCAGGAGGAGCAGTGTTGTTTTCATCCTGGCCGTGAAACACTGGATCAGCTCTACACCCTCAGCAGGATTCTGGAGGTTGTGTGGGAGTTTGCCCAACCAGTTTACATGAGTTATGTGGATCTGGAGAAGGCATTCGACCATGTTCCTCCGGGGGTCCTGTGGGGGAACTCCGGGAGTATGGAGTACCGGGCCCTTTTATAAGGGCTGTTAGGTCTCTGTTGACCGGTGTCAGAGCCTGGTCCGCATTGCTGGCGATAAGTCAAACTCGTTTCCGGTAAGGTTGGACTCTGCCAAGGTTGCTCTTTGTCACCGATTCTGTTCATTCTGTTCGGACAGAATTTCTAGGTGCAGCCAAGGTGTTGAGCGGATCTGTTTTGGTGGCCTTAGGATTGCATCTCTGTTATCCGCAGATGATGTGGTTCTATTAGCTTCATCAGGGCATGATCTACAGCTCTCACTTGAGAGGGTTCGCAGCTGAGTGTGAAGCTGCCGGGAAGAGGATCATTGCCTCCAAATCCGAGACCATGGTGTTGAGCCGGAAAAGGGTAGAGTGCTCCAGGTTGATTAGGATGTACTACCCCTAGTGAAGGTTCACAAATGAGGGGAAGATGGAGCGGGAGATTGATAGGCTGATCGATGCGGCGTCTGCTGTGAAGCGGGCCCTGTACCGGTCTGTTGTGGTGAAGAGAGACCTGAGCCAAAAAGCAAAGCTCTCAAATTACTGGTCAAACGTCGTTCCCACTCTCATCTATGGTTATTAGCCTTGGGACATGAACGAAAGAATAAGATCCTGGATACAAGCAGCTGAAATTAGTGTTCTTTGTAGGTGCCTGAATTCTCACTTAGAGATGGGGTGAGGAGCTCAGTCATCTGGGGAAGACTCGGAGTAGCGCTGCTGCCAGTTGAGGTGGCTCGGGCATCTGGTTAGGATGCCTCCTGGACGTCTCCCTGCTAGGGTGTTCCAGGCACGTCCCACCGGGAGGAGGCCCAGGACACGCTGGAGGGACTATGTTTCTAGGTTGGCCTGGGAGCACCTTGGGATTCCCCCGGAGGAACTGGCCCAAATGGCTGGGTAGAGGGACATCTAGTTCTCCATACTGAAGCTGCTACCCCCGCAACCCAACCTCGGATAAGCGGAAGAGGATGGAGGGATGGATAAAAAGACACTTCTCAGATTTTTTTCATCACCAATCATACAATAAAAACTGTTGAAGGAACATGGTGAAATATGAGTTTTTAAAGTTTTTATTTAAAATGTAACATTGTTTTTTTTTAAATAAGACTCAGAAAGCCGGCAGAAATTCCCGTTTCATTCTCCAATATTTCAATCATCTGCAGTTCATCCTCAGAGGAATGAATGAATGAATAGGAATTTATTTCAGACAAATTTTCAGACAGACAATTTGACTAACAACAATAAATGAATGACATAAAATCAATAATAACAATAACATAATGAATGAATAAATGAATAAATGAATAAAATACAGACACATATAGTGTTTGCAATGATTCTGCTTTTAGGAACAGTCTCTTCAGAAGTCATACTGGGAACTGATCCATCACTTTCAGCTCCATCACTTATCAGTTACAGCAACCCCGAACTTCACAGGCCACAGACCCTGTGGAGGCAGCCTGTTTATCTGGGTCTAATGAACAAAACTGTTCAGATCATTGTCATGTTTATTGCCCTGATAGCTGGCCTGATTGCTTTTTCGCTCACCTGCCAAACCGTCCCCGCTCAATAATTATAATTCATCTTATCCACCTGCTCCTTCTACCTTCAGCCTAGCTATCAGGTCCAGATCATTGTTGTATGTTTTTTTTTCATTAGTTTGAGTTATTCCAAGGTTCATGTTCCCATTTTTGGAGGCTAGTGGTTTCCTGTCTTTGCTCTCTGTTCCTTTTTTGGGTCGGTGGGGGTGAATCTAGTTTAAATTCCCATAATCCTGGCTTGTAGATGGAGTACAGTTTAAAGTTTCGCAGTTTTCCTGGTACTGTGTCTTGTCTCTGCCTCTTAACTGGCCTGCCTGCCTGTTTAAGTCTGAGCGTGTCTGCCTGTGCTTGCTGCTGGACTCATGGAACTCTGATTCTGCCTGAACCTCTGTGGATTCCTGGAACACTGAATCTGCCGGTTCCCGTTCGGATCAGAACCCCTCCCCGAGTTTTGAACTCTGCCTTTATCTGACCTGGCTCAAATTTCTTCCTGTTTCTTGGAGGCTGCTGCATCGGAGACACTCTGGGAGGCTCCTTGCCGCATGTCATTGGGAGTCCATCGGCTGGATCCTGCCTTACTTGGAGAGGATGGACTGAACTGATAAGCCAGGTAAGTGACTCACGTTGGTAATCATCTTCCATCAGATTATCATGGTCACTTACCTTTTTTCTCTATCCAGACTGTTAGTGAAGGGTGGTCCCCCACCTCCCCCTGCAGATCCACAGCAGCCCACTTCTGTTCCTTTCTATTTATTTGTTTATAAACATTTTGAAACTACCCACTGTCTGTCTCACTAGAATAATCTGTCCCTTCGCCCCTGCATTATGACAATCAGAGGAAGAAAAACGACATTAGAGACACAAACAAGAAACATCACAAAAAAGATTCCAAATAAAAATGTTCAAACTTCTTCTGATAGTGAGATTAAGAGCCAGGATCATTTGCCGGAGGAGACATGAAGAACCAGAAAAGAACCATTACAGAACAAGCAGCGATGATTTCCAGTTACCCAGATGCACCACAGCGCGCCACAGGAAATTCTTTCTGCCTGTGGTCATCAATCTCTACAACACTTCCCTCAAGTGATTCAGACACCCCTCCCTCTGAATATATATATATATATATATATATACACATATAAATGAATAACTGTATCTGGAGCGTGTATCTGGGATTATTAAAGTATTTCTGATTCTGAAGTAGAGAACCAGAATAGCTCCAGCAGCAGCCTTGGTATATCGCTGGAAGCTCATTGGAGGAAAAACCCTAAATGAAGCTATAGAACAGTTCCAAAACCTTAGGATCCTGAATAATCCCAGCTTCCATCTTTTAAGAAGTGGAAGAGGACAAAGTTACAAGGAATCTTTTCCAGGAGTTTCAGAAAGAAACCAACTGAATGTGAAAAAATTTCTGGAGTGAAAGAGACAGACATGAGAGACTGAACTATCTGTTCAACAGTGAGAGAGTTTCTCTGACAGGAGTGAGATTATTTAGACTAACACAGAAACACTGAGGAACCTGGATAGATGAAGAATCCAGGATAAAGAGGTTCAGTGAATGTGGTGTTGAAGGTGAAGAGGTGGATCAGTAGAGTTTCAGAAGAAACTCTGTAGAAGCGATGGCAATGCCAGCAGGACAGTCCACATACACTGCTACTCTGTTAGATACAGAGAGGGAGGTGGAGTAGATGGGTGTTCCATTTTTATTGTGCCAGGCAGAGAAACCTGTACCATCAGAGCAGCTCAGACTCCAGGAATGATCATTCCATCCAAACCCACAGTCTTCACTGTCTCCTTTCCTCCTGATTCTTCTGTAACTCACTGATATAAAAACTTTTCCTCTCCACTCTACTTCCCAGTAACAGCGACCAGTCAGACCATCACTACACAGCAGGTGAGACCAGTGATCAAATCTGGCTGGATGATCAGGATATGACTGAAGCTTCTTCACCTGTGTCACCTTCATGTTGTCTTTAGACAGTTTCAGGTTTCTGTTCACTGTGTTTGTGTCAATTGTGAGCTGACAGGAATCTGATGGAGAGAAAAAACACAATTATTGATCATTTATTGATACTTTGATGATGACTCCAGAATGGCAGATGGACAGTTTGAAGGTTGAAGATGGTTGAATGTGAGCTGCTTTGTTGCTGGCGATTCCAATAAAAAACACACTTACACTTTATACCTCAGACCTGGTTTTCAACCATCGGACTCCATTTGGCTCCCTGAAAGCGAAGGGTGGAGACCATTAGTGAAAATAGAAAACATGGACACGTGTAATAGATCAGATCAGATTCCACTCTGACATGCTGCTGGAAGAACTGGATCTGGTAACCAGACAACATGATGCAGTTCTGTACCTGTCTGTCAGGCTGCTAACAATGAAGTCTATGCTGTGGCAAAGCTAGCTGATGACTCGAGGAACCATGGTTTCATGTAAGTCAGCCAAGCTGCAGTTTGCCACAACTCTGGATCCAATTCTCTTCATTTCCTACTTTAGACATTAAAGAGTCCAAATCAATCGTTGCTGGCATTTACTGAAGGTTCTGCCATGTGCAGACATTACATGGTTCTGTTCTTCTTCACCGCAGCAATCAACAACTATCCGGAACACATATGGACCCGTCATCCATTCGGAATGGAGCCGCCTCCAGCATCTAAAAGCCGCGATGGGGAGGAGAAGTTAATAAGATTCCAAAGATCCTTGACTTAGGAGGGGGGCCAAAAAGAAGAAGAAAGGATATGTCCCAATAGATTTTTCAAATACAAAAAGAAACCCCTGCAGTAGAAAAAATTATCCCTGGGTTCTCCCTGATTCCTTAGTAGCATTAAGCAAATAAACAAAGCATGAATATATTGACGCACTGAAGTAAAGTGTATAAGATGTGGTCCATGGTTTTAGCAGAATCCAGCGCCCCAAAAATGTCAAAACCTGGTTTCTCCAAAAGCGATCAGAAAGAAAGCGAGAAAGAGGTGAGCTGGAGAATGGTGTGCAAATACCACATCCACCCAGTTTTTCAAGAAAGGTTTGTTACTTCAGTTTGTTCAAATTATCAGTAGCTTATTAACGTTTTGAGTAAAATAAGCTATCTATCTGCTGGCAACAACTTCTTAGTTAATCCCCTGAAAGTTGGAGCAGAATCACATTAATGATGCTTGCCGTTGCCAGCTACTGTTTCTGCATGTCTTAATTCTAAACATTTTTATTTTTCACCTGAATAAAAATAAATCAGCATTAATCCAGCATTTATAATGAGCCTATTAAGTGTCTATAACTAACAGAGAGGTCAAGAAACTGAACCAGAAAGCTCACAGAGCTGAGAATTTACATTTACAATTCAAAGCAGGCAACAAGAGGAAGACATAGTCTTCAGAGGGATAACATTAACCTAAGTGCTAAGAGCAGAATATTTTCATTAAATAATTTTCTTTGTTCCTTCCTTCGTCGCAGTAAATGTAGATGATCCACCAGCAGCCAGTCCCATCTTGTCAGGCCCCCACCCCATGTTTATATTAACATTTTTGGTTAAATTTTTATATTCAGATTGAATTATAGCCACTAAAAGGTATCTATAGAAAATGTTGACTCTCTAGGACAACCCCCCTCCTCATTTGCATAACGAGGCAGAAATGCAGACAGATATGTCAAAAGGGCAGGCAAGAAATGTAAATAGCGGCAGAAAGTCAACACAGCTGTGGGCAAAAAAATACAAAAGGAAAGAATAAAAACAGACAAAAATATTATAACATGCACATAAATAAATACTTAAAAATGAAGTAATTAAAAAAATAATTAAAGATTATAAAGGACAAAAAATAAATAAAGAAGCTTATTTAAAAGAGTTACTATACTTATTTATCTCTCACTGTATACGTGTAATTTCTTCTTACATTTATTTATTTATTGTAGTTTTGGTGGCAATTAATTGTATGCTTATTTAATTTATTGAGCATTTATTTATTTCTGTATTTATTTTATATATATGGCAGAGTCAGTCCTCTCTGCTATGTTTTGTCTGCAGTATTGAAGACCATGTGTTTGGCAGAGCCCATTCTAAGGATGATCTTAGTTGGAACAGACATGCCCGTTAATGATATGTCCTTTGGGTCTAGTTTTCATTCTCGCATTCTGGCAGACACGCAAACATATAGCTGAGTATCATCAAAGCTTCTGCGTGGTATTAAACCCATGGTGTCTGGCCAATTCTACCGAATATATACAGTAAAGCAGTGATTAGTCCTAGCACTAGACAAAAAATGTCGGCGGACTCTTTTCTCTGGTCCCCTCCCCTGATCTGACCAGTGATGACATGTTCAGTCAAGACATGTTGTCGCCATTCAACCGCTGGTTGTCTAGGTGGTGTCCTGAAAACAACGTGGGCTACATTAATAATTGGCAATCCTTTTGGGGAAAGCCTGGTCTGATTCGAAGATGATCCATCCCACTTTGGATAGGTGAAAGCTCTTTCTTTTCAGGAATCTGGCCATTACTCTTATTGGTCCTTCCAAAACCCTGACCACCACCCAGGGTGCAAGGACCAGAAAGCAAGAGCCAGTAGCCTTTAACAATACACATCTCTGCAGCTTCTACTGTTACCCACTCTCTACTCCATATAACGACAGTAAGTCTTGCCCACGCACCAAAATCTAATAAATTAGGCAAAGATTCCCAAAGGAGTAAATCATGATAAATTCATCTAAAACCAAAAAAACCTAATTGGGGAAAAGTTAAAAAACAATTAAATGCGGTCTGTTTAACATAAGATCGCCTCTAAAAGTCTACTAGTTAATGACTCGATTTGTGATAATCACATTGACTTGTTTTGCTCTCATGTACCCGGCTGCAGCAAGAGGGATTATGTAGAGTGAATAAATGAGGCAACTCTCCTTCCAGTTTTATTAAAATTTTCACAACCAGTGGCGAAGTTCTGGGCGCCAGGAGTGAGGAGTAGCAACAATCTTCCAGGTCTGACTACTACTGATTACCCCCAAAACAGTCCAATACCTACAACTTTTGTGAAACATTTAACCCTTAATTTTCCTGATCCAAAATCACCCCTCAAGGCAAGCAGCAAACCTCTTCTGGTTGTAACTTTGTAGGCATCCACCAGGTCCTTACTTGAATCCAGTAGATGAGTTTTCAGAGTTCCTTTCTGATTTGGTATTAAATACTGACAGGGTCATCATAGTGTAGATTTTAACATCCATGCTGACATTGAAGGCTATAGCTTAAGAGCAGCCTTTAATGCTATCTTAGTACACTATTGGTTTTGTTCAAAAGTCGTGAATAGTCCCACACAGTTCTCATCTTTCATACTTATGGATCTTGTGCTGATGATACGGCATAGAATGAAGAAATAAACAGTGGTTTCCTCGGTAACCCTGTCCTCTCTGACCACTTTCTAATAAACCTTCAGGATTACTTTAACAGAGTTCTCCTTCCTCCCAAAAGGAGTGTTCAATTTTAGTAGATCTTTATCAGATAGTGCAGTTATGAGAATACCTCCAAAGAATCTGTTTCACTTTCTCTGTGTCAACTGAGCAGTGCTTTTGCAGAGTGCAAAAAGCTAGCTTATTCCCCTTCACAGGTTGATGATTTTGTTGATGTATGTTTAGTTCTTCTCGCGCACTGCCTTAGACAACGCAGCTCCTTTGAAATACCGAAAACCGCTAAAAATAGAAAGCTTGCTCCTGGTTTAATGCATGCAGCTGCGCATTCGGTGAAGTTAAAATGCTAGGGAAAATGGAGAGAGGCAGTGTCGCTGCCTCGCACAGGCCTGCGGTAGAGTCCTTCCTAGTCTGGAAAAAATGGTTTACTGCTGTATAAGAGAACCCTTTGTAAAGCTTGATGAGTATACTTCTCCTCATTAATAGAGTAGAATAAGAATAATCCCAGATTTCTTTTTAATACAGTTGCCAAACTCACCCAGAGCCATAGCTCTGTTGAACCGCTCCATTCCACCTGCTCTTAGCAGCAATGATTTTATGTGGGATTCTTATAATAAAGATCAGATCTTATTAAAAATAAGATCATGCTGCCACCTCTATCCAAGGATCATTGTACCTTTTGAGGTAAAGTCATGGAATCTGAACCGGTTTAGACTGCTTTGATCCAGTTGAACTCTCTGAATTAGCAAAATTATTGTCTTCATCTAAGCCTTCTCAACTTGTATGTTAGATCCAGTTCCATCCAGGTTATTTAAGGAGGTATTCCCTTTGGACTTCCTCCTCCATTTTAGATGGGATTAATCTATCTCTGTTACAGGGATATAAAATTCTAAAGTTTTTAAGGTTGCTGTAATTAAACTCTCTGCTTAAGAAACCGCCTCTTGACCCAGATGACTTGGTCAATTATAGACCTATATCCACCTCTTCCTTTCTTATCCAAAAATTCTGAGAAAGTAGTTGCCAAACAAGTTTTCGATCACTTCCACCATAATGAACTTTTAGAAGAGTTTCAGTCTGGCTTTAGAGCTCATCAAAGCACTGAAAACAGCTCTGGTGAAAGTCACTAATGATATTCTCATGGCCTCAGATAATCGGACTTGTATCTGTGCTCGTCCTGTTGGATCTTAGTGCTGCATTTGATACAGTTGACCATAATATTCTTTTAGAAAGACTTGAATATTTTGTTGGAATTAAAGAACAGCACTAGACTGGTTTAAATCTTATCTATCTGATCGAACTTTTCTTCTTTGTTCATGTTAATGATAGATCTTCAACATGTTTTTTGTTGTTACCTGTGGAGTACCACAGGGATCAAGTGCTAGGACCAATTCTCTTTACTTACTATACATGCTCCCAATTGGTAGAATTATTAGATCAGCATGGGATTAACCTCCACTGTTATGCTGATGATTCCCGAGCTATATTCGTTCATATAAATCCAGATGAAGCTAACCTCAGATACATAGATTACAGGCATAAAAGTCTTGGAAGACATTACAAAAACCTGGATGACTTCTTGGTCCTTTGCTTCTGAATGCAGACAAAACAGAAGTTATAGTCTTTGGACCAGAGAGTTCTGAAAAAGAAACTGATTAGCCAGTCACTTCATTTGATGGGATTAAACTTATTTCAGATAATAAAAGTAAAAAGTAACAAATCTTGGTGTTATTTTTGATCAGGATCGTGTCATTTAAACTCATGAGACAAAAGAGGTTTCTTGAATTTCCTTCTTTCATCTACAGAAACATTGCAAAATTAGAAATCTCCCGTCCAGGGTGATGCTGAGAAATCTATTAGTCCATGCATTACTTCAAGGCTTGGACTATTGTAATTTTTACTATCAGGAAGTCCACAAACCGTAGTTAAAAAGCCTTCAAAGGCTGATCCAAAATGCTGCAGCCAGAGTTCTAACAGAAAATTAAAAAGAGAGATCATATCTCGCCCAATAATCCTGGCTTCTCTTCATTGGCTTCCTGTTAAATCAAGAATAGAATTTTAAAATCCTCCTCTTCTCACATATAAAGCCTTAAATGGCCAAGCTCCATCTTATACTCAGAGCACCTGATTGTCTTTATGTTCCTAACAGAGCACTTCGCTTCTCAATCTGTGTGGTTTATTTAGTGGTTCCTAGAATTTCTAGAAAGTAGAATGGGAGGGCAGATCTTTTAGCTATCAGACTCCTCTCCTGTGGAACCAACTACCAGTTTTTAGTCCGTGAGGCAGACACCCTGTCTACTTTTAAGGCTAGGCTTAAAACTCTCCTTTTTGATAAAGCTTATAGTTAGGGTGTGGCTCAGGTTATCCTGAGCTATCTCCCCTAGTAGTTATGCTGCTATGGGCTTAGACTTTTGGAGGGACATAGGGACCCCATTTCATCATTCTGCTTCATTCTCTGCTCATCTCTCATTCTGCAGAATCTGTTAGTTCAATCTTCTAACCTTCTGCTCTCTCTGCTTTTCCTCATCTATAGCTTTGCCTCGTTCCTGTTCCTTGTTTGGCTGTGACGTCATCCTGGAAAGAAACATCAGCTGTGCTGCTTCCATCCAACACCCTTGTTTATAGATGTTGGAGATCGGCCTGTTTTCCAGTGTGGTCCTGTTTCTCTGACCGTGACTGAGTGAGTGGATGTGCTCTCTTCGCCCTCTGACATGGGGAGCTGCCTTGGAGCTTCGTCCGCCTGGCTATGTGTTTCCGGACCCAGCGCTGCTTTTTTGTATTCTGTTAAGTCATTCCTTGAACTCCTCATAGTCGCCTTCGGTAGGATGGGTCGTCACACCGCAGGTTTCTCTGGAAGTTCTGCTGGGTTTTCTTCTCCTGTTGTGCAAGCTCTTCCACGTCGTTACAAGCATGTTGAAGTGTAGATTAGAGGGATGAGTCAATAGAGTCAGCTCGTACCCAACGGTTTTTCCTTAGATAGAAAACTTTGTAACACCGCGGATCAGCTTGATTCGGCCGAACCGCAAAGCGCCTCGTGAGCATTTACGTGCCGTGAATTTGGCGCCATATAAATAAACTGAATTGAATTGAATTATATATATCCCAGGTAGACATTATTTAATTTATCGCCGAATGTGAACAAACTGAAATCGATCAAAGCCATAGATAAGATTTCAAACCAGTCTAGTGCTGTTCCTTTAATTCCAACAAAATATTCAAGTCTTCTTCTAAAAGAATATTATGATCAACTGTATCAAATGCAGCACTGAGATCTAACAGACGAAGTACAGATACAAGTCCATTATCTGAGGCCATGAAAATATCATCAGCAACCTTTCACCAGAGCTGTTTCAGTGCTATGATGAGCTCTAAAGCCAGACTGAAACTCTTCAAAAAGTTAATTATGGTGTAAGTGGTCTGTTGTCAGACTAATTTGTCATGGTTTTGGTTTTGTTCAAGTTTCAATTTTGCAGTTTTCACAGGTGTTATTTTATATTGTGTTCTAGGTATTTTTGATTGTATTTCAGTTCTTGGATATTTCCTGTTTGCCTTCTTGTGTCAGTCTCCTTTTCCCTAGCTCCCTTCTTGCCTCTGTTCACACCTGCTCCCAATGTGCTAATTAGCCTGATCATTGTTTTTCTCTTGCATATATGCTCTGTTCGAAATCCTGGAAGCATTCTTAAAAGGCCAGATTCTAAGGGACTATTACGCCATAGCGCCTGTGCCGAGGTTCGGTCGATCTCCAAGAGTCGCCGCTATAAGCGATCTTAAAATGCGCCCTTCTTTTGTCTCGATTTGAAGGACGGTCTGATGTATCCTCGGTATCCTTCTAGGTTTACCCAGGATTCATTGGCAGACCAAGCAAGCTGTGATTTGCGTCTGTGATCAGATAGAAAGGTTACTTTGCGCTCTAACAGTGGTGAAAAATTGGAAGTTCAGTTTTTAATATAATCCAGTCTGTGAATAGTTCCCTCTGAAATGAATGAAAATAGTTGTTTTAATGGTTATTGAGTCGAGCCATATGTGGCGTGTAATGTTTGGTTTATCTAAAGGTTTTTATCTGTTACTGTGTAAATGGGTTTGGTTATAATTTAAGCGACAGATTCTAATATATCTGCAGTGTAGGGACTATAATTCTGATAGGAGTTTAATTTTTTATTGTTGTTTTGCACAATATGCTTAACTAAGTATTTGTTGTTGTTGAATATTAGAGATTTTGCAGATATATTTTTTATACATACATTGTTTAGATTGACTTATATCTTTCTACCCCTTTTATAGAATAGAAAATCCCTTTATTGTCCCACAATGGGCAAATTTACAGCAGCAGAAAGATTATTGAAAAATGGTCACACAAATGAGGACCTTAGAAAAACGTGATAAGAATAACATAATAGGGAAGAGTTAAAATATAAACAATAAAATCCTGTAAAGTGTTTTAACAATATAAAACTGGAGAATAAATAACCAATATGCAGCTATGGACATTTTCACAGTAATGGATATTTGAAAATAGCAGCAAAAATCAGAGATGTGCAGAATGACAGCAGCATGTTATTTAACTGACTAAGGTTTTCTATCATTACATTTGATTTGATTTGTTCCTGCTCCCGGTGGTTTGGAACTTTATTCCACTCTGGATTCTTGTTAATGTAGTCTTTGTTCACTTTTATGATAAAAATAAATAAAATACACAAACAGTTTTGAAAACATTTGGTTTTCATTCTTTTTCTGCTTTGTGTGTTAACTTTCACGGTTGCTAAGCAACAGAACATACAGCGGTAAAACCCGCCGAAGGGTAGACCTGTTCGAATTCACAGCCAAATCTCTTCTGGTCTCCTTCTTTTCACGGGAAACCTCCAAGGATCCAGTCCAGGTAGACCGCGCCCTTGGAGGATGCAGCCCAGGTTTTCAGAGCTATAGCCTCCTCCTGTTCAGTCAGTCTTTGCTGGTTTTTCATAATTTCTTTTGCCCCATTGTTTTGATTATTCCTCACCTTCAGTTTTTTTGTTTTTTTTGTGGATTTATGTTTTGGGCTTTTGCTTCTGTTGAACTTTGGGTTAATTAAACTTCGGGGAAACTCCTTCAGCTTCAGTCTGCATTTGGGTTCTGTCAAACCTCCACAGCCTCTGTGAAAATTCTCTGTGTGGGACTGTGCCATAAGGGCTTTATAATGAACTTTTTCTCTTTGCAACGATATGAATAAAGTGCCAACTGAGTGAAACCCATCGATATCCATTTCTTTAACTAGGGTGAATAGTTGAATACTTTTTCCCACTGCATGGTCACACACTTGTTTGGCAACTACTTTCTCAAGAATTTTAGATAAGTAAGGAAGATTGGATATAGGTCTATAATTAACCAAGTCACCTGGGTCAAGAGACGGTTTCTTAAGCAAAGGTTTAATTACAGCAACCTTAAAAGCTTTAGGTACATATCCCTGTAACGTGCATGAAAAGTGGGATTTTCGTCAATATACGGCACTGTAGATTGTCGTGGAACTTCAGGTTAGGGCGGCAGTATACGGCAATTTGCAGGCTTTTGACGAAAACTCCCGTGAAATTGTCAGAAATTGACGTGGAATTTCTTAGTAGTGTTCCCCCCATGCCTCCCCCCCATGGAATTCTAGGGAGGCTTTAACATGTAAAATGAACATGCTGTGAGCTATACAAATGCAATTCAGGGTTGCCAGGGGGGGTTTTACCCCCCCTGCAACCCTGGGTAAGAAAATCTCTGGATACAAAGAGATCAGGTATAGCCTCTTACATTTTAGGCTTGAATTGATTTATTTAATTAAAGTACAGAGACCAAAACAGATCTTTAGCTGACAGAGCAATACATTTAGAGCAGTAATTAATTTTTTTTAAATTTGCATTTAAGATAAAAAATAAAATGTTGTCTGTCAATATGCTCAATTCACAATTACTTAAGTGGAAAAGTTTCAAGAAATGAGTCTGAGATGATTCACTTTATAACATGGCGCATTATCCTGTTGGAAGTAGCCATCAGAAGATTGGTACACTGTGGTCATAAGGACATAGGTCAGCATGCTAAATTGGTTTTAAGTGGCCCAAAGTGTGGCAATAAATATCCCCAAATAGATGGTAGAAATAGATCAGGCTCAGTATAGCCTAATTATAGACTCTTACATTTTAGCTTGAATTGATTTATTTAATTAAAAGTACGCTAGATTACTGTGTATGCAAATGTTATGAAAAAAAAATACACAAAATAATTTACTTCAAAAATTAGTTTTAATCAGAATCAGTTGGCTGTAATGGTTAATTTTTTTTTAGATTTCCACTTTTTTTGTTGTTATTGAATATATAAGAAAACAATAACAATCTCAAATAACAAGTCAATAACAAATATTTCAATACAAGAAGAAATATCACAACTCCTGCTTTTGAAAAAATAAAATTAAATGCACAGGCTGGAACAAAGTATAAAATAAAATAAAATAAATAAAAATAAATAAAATAATAATAGTAGTTAAGTAAATTAATCAGTGGGGACTACCAACTGAAATTCTTCAATTAACTCAAACAATTTAATTGCATTTAAATTCTGCATCTTTCTCAGACATCTTTTGAAAAGGGAAAGTTCATTTTTGAGAGCAGAGATTGAGAGGGAGCATTTTGCATAGCGACATTTATGGATATAATACTTTGTTACAATTATTAGAATATTGATTAAAAATTCCAAATTTTTTTTCTTTAATGGATAAACCTGAATTGAATGTTTTGCCAGAGGGAAATAAAATCTAAATTTATTGTTTTAGTTTTTGGGAATATATACAAACTATGCTCTAATTTCTAGATACCGATCTGTTTTTACTATAATTTAATTTGACAAACCGGGTCTTCTCTACATTCTTTTTTCTGTTTGGTGCGATTGCAATAGCGGGTCTTGATCTGACGGACCGGAGGGGAGCAAAATAGCTCAGCTCCTCGTGATTTTGACGGTGAAGGACTGGAGAAGACGTACATTGGGCGGTGACGAAAGCGGAGGATGTGGAACAGCTCTCATTGATTTACATGACAGACAAGTAATACAGATAGTAGGATGGACATTTTATTAGAAATAAATCATACACTGTTCAGAATACGAAACATGGGGCTGATAGTTACATTTTTGTGTGGGTTCCAGCACATATTGGGGTGGAAGGAAACGAGAGGGCAGATAAAATGGCAAAAAGGGCAATTAAACATTCTATTAGTTTTATAGTTAAAATAAGTAAATCAGAAGGAAAGAGTATTATTAAAGAGAAACTTATGGAAATTTGGCAAAAAAGGTGGGATGAAGATAAAACAGGAAGATGGTTTTATAAAATTCAGAAGATGGTAGGAGAAAGAAGAAATGGAAGAAGAAATAGAAAGGATGAAAGAGTGATAACAAGGTTAAGATTTGGTCATACAGGACTTAATCATACACTTTTATAAAATACAAAAACATAAAACGGGCAAATGTGATTTCTGTGATAAATATGAAACCATAGAACATGTTATATTAGAATGTCATAAATATGAAAAAAGAGAGAAGATATATGAGAAGAGAGTTTGAAGACATTAAGGAGAAGGTTAATTTATTAGATATACTGAGGAAAAAATTTAGGGAGTAAACACATACAAATAATTATTCGATTTCTAAAGAAAACGAAAATTATTCCCTAGAATTTAATTATAGTAAGTGTGTTTCTTGTGAGTGAAGGAATGATATACAAAGCTGTGCACAAATATGTTTATATTTTTAAGTGTGGAATGTGTGGAATGTATGTTTAGAAGCAGTTAGGGTAGAATGTATCAGGATCAATATTTAAAACCATCACTCGCGAACCACACTCCATACCAGTAAGTATGTAATGCTACTAACAGTTTGTTGCCAACCGCCATAAAACTCTAATAAAGAAGAAGAAGAAGACAGACAAGTACCCCGTAACGTGAGCGTTTGGGCGGAGCGCTGACGGAGTATGTGGAATCTGGGGTAAATGAGGACAAATACACGCCCCGCTGGGTGCTGACGCCGGACAGTGCAATGAAAATCCGGACTGTCCGCCTCTAAAGCCGACATCTGGCCACCCCACCGCAGTCGGAGCAACTCTTTATATACGAACTCCGAAGAAGAGAAGACGGTGCACAACGCCACGCTTAGCGGTAAATATATGATTACTGGTAGCTATGCTAAAAGCAGCCTAGCTTAGCTAGGCAAGCTAAAGACAGCCTAGCTAGCTAGGTAAGCCAAAAGCAGCCTAGCCTAAAGCTTTACTTAAAGTGTATTTTTGTGATTCACAGGAAGCATTATGCCGCCTTAACAACTCGGAGACTAATTGCGCTATGAACCGGAGCAGGGGCAAGGTTTAAAGAATATGCTTTCATTCTGCAGTAAAAGGACATGGATACTGATGGGATACCGCACCATAGCTGTACTTTTTTTTTTCACAGATTACAGTCAGCCTCACAATGAGGCTGTTACCCCTATTTGCTCGGATTTGCACCGATGTTGATAAAGACCACATTGTGTGTAAGGGACTTGTTTTTAATGTTTTCTCCTTCCTTGTTACTGTGACTCCTTGCGCTAATTTTTTATTTTTTATTCATACCACCTCATTTAATTGTTTTCCAGCTGCCTGTAAGACGATATGAGACGGTATGCAGGGAGCTTCAGATACACGCTGCTAGCCAGCACGCCATGCGGCGGAGGCCGCGCTAGGCTATCTGCTCGGAGTCGGGCCAGACGAAAAGAGGGTAAGACTTTTATTTGCGACTATTTTTCGGTGCATTGATAGATGTGTTGTGTCCATATGCAGTGCGCTGATTCATGTTTTTTCAGCTGCTGAAGGCGCAGGCAGAGTGTGCTGGCAGATGAGGGAGTGGAACTCTGAAGTCCGGCCACCGCCGCACCTCATGTCCGGAATTTTAAGAAGATGGCGCCGCTGCCGGGCGGGTGTTCTGATGGATTGTACGGTCGCCGCCGCCATTTCAGAGAGGCCGGATCTCACTGAACTCTGTGTTAAGCTGCAGTCCCGTTAGAAGCGATGTCGTAAGTACAAGGCCACGCCATTGCAGGCGCCTGCACATCGGACCTGCCTCGGAGGGAATGCTGCTCGTTACCTCCAACCCCGAGGAAGCAAACGGACCGCTCACTGAGTTGTAATTTTTAGATACAGCATGTGTTTGGATACGCGTTGTATATAGTTGTGTGTGTTTTAATAAAGCTCTTTCTTTGCATAAACAGCTTCCTGGCAAATCTTCATTTCCTGTATAAATTCATTCATGTCCTTTTGATGGTAGCATAATAATTGTGTAGTAGTGTAGGATAACATAAATACACAGCATATGAATGAATAAATATATATATGAATGAATAAATATATGAATATATATATATATGAATGAATAAATATATATATATATGAATAAATATATATATGTGTAAATATATATATATGCCAACCAATCACGGTGCTTAATTTCACTTTGTTTAAAAAGAAGCGGTTCCCGGCCCAATAATCAGTGCAAGAAAAATTAAAGCCTGTATGCGGGCTAATGCGGTGGTTTTGGCTGCCAATCACGCAGCCATTCTCATTTGTTTGAGAATAGTGGTTTCAGCCAATACTGAGAAGGTTATTCAAGCCAGACCTGGCCAGTCCGCCGGGTTTGCTGCATTCATATGCTAATTAGGGCCATTAGTACAGCTGATCGCCTTCCACCTATCGTGCCATTTTCGTCCGCTTCCCACAACTTGTGGCACTCGACAAACGCCGACAAGCACGGGTTGCAAATTGCCGGAAACTGACTTAAAATCAGGCAGATCTGGCGGAGTTTACGTAAGTTTACGGGGACCTTAAAATCTCACTTTTCATGCAGTGTGTAACAGCGATAGATTAATCACATCTAAAATGGAGTACTAGATCAAAGGGAATACTTCCTTAAATAACCTGGTTAGAAATGGATCTAACATACAAGTTGAAGGCTTCAAGACAATAGTTTTTTGAACTCTGAAAGTTGAACTGGATCAAAGCAGTCTAAACCTGGTTCAGATTCTATGTCTACCTCAGATACTGCCTCACGTTCCAGAGAAAAACCAATAGTTGTTAGAGTGCTAATGATCTTATTTTTTTAAATTAATCTTATTTATAAAAAAATCCCATAAAATCATTACTGCTAAGAGCAGGTGGAATGGACGGTTGAACAGAGCTATGGCTCTGAGTGAGTTTGGCAACTAGATTAAAAAGATATCTAGGATTATTCTTATCCTTTTATTATTATTGAGGAAAAATATGCTGCTCTCGCTTTACAAAGGGTCCTGTTATACACCAATAAACAATTTTTCAAGACTAGGTATTACTGTAGACCTGTGGAGTGTAATTTTCTGTGCTGTTCCCAGCATTTTACTTCAGATAGCTCTGCATTAAATCGAGGAGCCAGCTTTCTATTATTAATGTTTTTCTTTTTCAAAGGGACTGCATTGTCTGAGGCAGTACGCAGAGAACTAGCAACCCCATCAACAAAATCATCAACCTTTGAAGGGGAATAAACTAAGCTTTTGCCCTCTGCAGCGCAGCACTGCTCAGCGACACAGAGGAGAGAGAAAATGAAACAGATTCTTTAAAATGTATAACTGCACTATCTGATAATGTCCTGCTAAAGTGAAACCTTCTTTTGGGGGAGGAAAACTCTGTTAAAGTAATCCTGAAGGTTATTAAAAAGTTATCAGAGAGGACAGGGTTGTTGAGAAATACTGTTATTTCTTCACATTCTATGCTATATGTCCAAGTTCCAAATTATGAAGATTAGAATTTTTGGGACCATTTACATTTTGAACAAAGCCAATAGTGTCTTAGATAGCATTAAAGGCTGCTCTTAAGCTATCGCCTTCAATGTCAGCATGGATGATAAAATCTCCCACTATGATGACCCTGTCAGTATTTAATACCAAATCAGAGAGGAACTCTGATAATTCATCTAAAAATTCAGAGTAAGGACCTGGTGGATGATACAAAGTTACAAAAAAGAAGAGGTTTTCTTGCTTTGGAATTTGGATAAGGTAAACTGAGGGTTAAATGTTCAATAAAGTTGTATTTATTAACTGCCTTTGGAGTAATCAGTAAGTCAGACTGAAAGATTGTTGCTACTGCTCCTCCTTGCCCGGGTGGGGTCTTTCACATTTCTTTCACGGGGCCCAAAATTCCTGGCAGCACCCTGAGTGTCTCTAAAGACCTGTTCTATAGTTGTCATGTTTCAGCCCAGTTTGAACTCATTCTTTTCATTTCATATTTTTAATCAGGCAGGAGGAGGACACCATCCTGTCAGGTTCTTCATCTTCAGTTTGAAGAGCTCTCAAATCATCAAGGTTTATTTAGTCCAACATCTACACTGAGATTACAGCTGATTGATAATATTAGAGACAATCAAGCAGGTTATTCAGCATCTATCAGCTCTGCTTCCTGGAGAAGATGAGCTCTAGCAGCTTCATCTGCTCAAAGATCTTCTTCAAAGACTCCTGAACTGTTCAAGATTTGAACTATTAAAGTCTTCTGCTATGAAAGGAGCAGCATCCAGCTGAATATAGGCAGCTGTGTTAGTTACTGATGGAAACGTTCTGACCCAGAATGATGGTCAGAGCAAGTAAACTGATGGACAGATGTTACTGATGTGTTAATTCAGAATAGGAAAGTCCTGATGTTCACACCATCAAACAATCTGTTACCCAATATGACACGCACTCCACCATCTGCTGATGTTCCTGCCTTTGCTACTTTGTCCACCCAGTGAAGGGAAAAGAATTGGAACGTATCACAGTGATATCCAGAACCAACAGGGTTCTCCATGTCTCAGAGAAGCAGAGTAGGTTCAGATCTCTGATGTTCTGCTGGAACTTTACTCTGGACACATATGATCCAGTTTGATGTCCAGAAACTGGGAACCAGAAACCATCATCCACTGGGAACTGGTTCTGACCCAAGCAGGTTCTCCTGTCTTTGCTTTGTCACAATTTGTGTCCTTCTGCTTTGTTCTTTGAAGTGAGGTGTAGCTCTGGAGGCCATCTGGAGTCTACAGACTTTCCAGGAATTGGTTAGTAGATGGTTCTAGAAGAACCAAAACAGTCAGTTTTCTGGAAGTAGTTTGGTTAGAAAAGTGAACATGGATGTTCCATCAAAGCCCAGCCGGGTCAGAGGGACAAGGACAACGTTTCATCTTGGTCACCATGATTCAAAATCAGAGAATGAAACAGATGGTGAACTAACGGCTGTCTGTTCAGCTGAGAAACTAACCACTCAGAAGGATTTACCAGAACATCATCAACGGTGCATTTAAACCATTTGAATTTGTGAAACAGGGAACACTGTTCCTCATTAGAACCCAGAAAAAACAGTTTGATGAATATTCACCTGAATATTTCCAGAGTAAAGTCTGAACCAGACAGAAACTTCTCCCCCGAATCTTGAAGATTGTTGTTCTGCAGGTCAACCTCTCTCAGGCAGCAGGACTTGGACCTCAGAACTGATGACAGAACTTCACAACTTCTCCCTGAGAGGTTACATGATCTAAGTCTGTGAGAAAAAAAGAAACAAGTCGAAGAAGAACAAACAGATGTCATTTGGACAGAAAAACGTTATCTCAATCCACAAACAGTCAGGATGTTCAAAGTTTGCTCTGATAAAAATAGAAACCCTGTATAGGGTCAGTATTTATGTTCCACTGTTCTGACCCTTGCAGGACCCTTGTGGTTGGGTTGGGCCTTTACCTTTCATATCCAGCACAGATTACTGATATGGGGCCCCTGAGGACCTGTAAGGCCCTTAGTTTCTTAACCCCGACTGCCTACTTACTAGTCTCCGCCCTCCTCCACAGGTACGCTGCTGCATTTAGCTTTGGAGTTGATTGTGCTGCACTGTCCAACACTTCCACATCCATCCTCCACTCATGCTCACCATAAGCCCCAGACTTCACTGACTTTCATACTTCATGATGGAGACTTGGATCCTAACCATAATTTTTGTTTAATGAATTGCTTTTCTAAACTCTTAGACATGGTGGGTGTCCCTTTTGTTGTGGCATCTGAGTCAGGTCAGAACCTCACAATATATGGAGGAAAAACCTGGGAATGTTTGACTACTTTCTACAAAGTTAGAAGTTTAGATATGACTGGAAAAAGATTAGAAAAAATCCCAGATGGTGATAACAGTGTCATGTTATAATATTTAAAGCTCAGCAATACTCAGCTTATTGCTGAGTTTTAAACTTAAAATGTAATTTAGACCTGGTAATTCCTTTGCTTTTTCTGTTAAAAAATAAAACAAATGATGACTGATTTAAGCTTAATTACTTTAGCTTTTCTAAATTCTTAAAGATATAATAACAGCTATTGCAAAAATAAAACATGCTGCTTTTTTCTCACTTTGACAAAAGAAAAGAGATGCTTCATATTTAGTTAGTGAACCATTTGGACCTTTTGGTAGAACCAGAAATGATTGTCTGAAAGTCAGCAGCATTCAATCAGCACTAGAAGCTTCTAAGGACCTAAAGCCACTTCAAGTCAAAGGAAAGGAAGCAATTGCATAATGCTTGATGGCCAGTTCGCTGATATCATCATTGCTAATAGAAAAAGTTAACAGATCCATATTTATTGCTCATTCTGTGTGACAAGTAGGAAAATAAAAATTGGACTGTAATGAATGATAGTTTTTACTAAAGTAAAGTGTCACTACCTCAAAACCTTGGACCCAACATTTAGGCAGAAAGATTAGGACAATTTTCAAACAGGCTTTATTCAAAAATTACAGTGAGCGGCTGGTCATCAGCGGAGCAGGTATCCCGATTCTCTGCAGGGATTTAAAACTCAGGTCAGTGACTAAGAAAAAAAGCCCAGTATTTGCCCTGGGAGCAAAAAGTCACTGATAGGAATCCGGGAGAGAGAGATTGTCCGCCACTGGTGGAAATAGTCACTTCCAGAGTTCAGGGTTATGACAAGCTGATGCTAGATGATGCAGAGGAGGCAACAGTGTAGATGAAGGATTATTCAGAGTTTGACAGACCAGAGAGCCGAAGAGGTACCGAATGAAAATCCAAGCCGAGGTCAGTAGCGCAGTCCAAGTTTGGTAAACTAAACAGTGCCAACTTAAACCATGCCATCAGATCAGCGAAGCAGAACCACGGCCAGAAGATCCAGGATCTTTTCCACAACGCCAGCAAAACCAGGAGGATGTGGAAAGGCATTCAGATGATCACGGACTACAACACACCCTCCCCTACCCCCAGGTAGATGCAGCCAACACAGACTTCCTAAATAAACTGAACAAATTCTTTGGAAGGTTTGAGGCACTAAACAGCCCTCCAGCAGTGAAAGCTGTTCCACACCAGGGGGAGGAGGTACTAAACCTGGACGTAGATTAAGTGAGGAAAACTCTGAGGAGAGTCAACCCAAGGAAGGCCCCAGGGACTGATAACATACCTGGGAGTATAAGGAGTGTACAAATCAGCTGGCTGGTGTCCTCACAGACATTTCTAACACCTCAATGGACCGATACGTAGTGCCAGCATGCTTCAAGTCTGCCACCATTATTCCAGTCCCAAAGAAGCCTTGAGTCATCTCACTAAAGGATTACTGCCTGTCCCAATGACTCCAATCATGATGAAGTGCTTTGAAAGGCTGGTTAATGAACACATCGTCTCCAGTCTGCCGCCAACATTTGACCCGTTCCAGTTTGCCTACCAACGCAACTGGTCAACTGAAGACGGCATCTCTACTGTTCTCCACTTAAGCCTGTCATGCCTGGAGGAGAAGAACACCCATGTGCAGATGCTGTTCCTGGACTTCAGTCCAGCTTTCAACATCATCATCCCACAGCATCTGATGGGCAACCTGGAAAAGCTGGGCTTCAATCCACCCCTCCGCAATTGGCTGCTAAACTTTCTCACCAAGAGACCTTGTCAGTCCAGGTTGGACAGAACACCTCTGATGTCATCTCTCTAAGCATAGGCTCCCCTCAGGGCTGCGTCCTGAGCCCCCTGCTGTTCACCCTGATGACACATGACTGCATCCCCAATCACATCGTGAAGTTTGCAGACGTCACCACCATGGTGGGCCTCATCAGAGACGACAACGACCTGGACTAAGGAGAGGACGTGGAGCAGCTGGTGGGCTGGTGCAAAGATAACAGCTTGATCCTGAATGTGGAGAAGTTGAAGGAGATCATCTTGGACTTCAGGAAGAACCGCCTATGCACGCCCACTGCTCATCAACAGCTCAGCTGTAGAGATGGTCAGCAGCACCAAATTCCTGGGGTGCACATCACAGACACCCTCCCCTTGAATGTAAACACCACCTCACTGGTCAAAAGGACACAGAAGCTGCATGTACTTCTTTGCGGAGGAGGATGAGGAGAGCCCACCTGGCCCCACCCATCCTCACCACCTTCTACAGAAGCACCATAGAGAGCATTCTGACCAGCTGTCTCACTGTGTGGTGTGGAGGCTGCAGCGCCTCAGACTGGAAGAAGGTGAGGAGAGTGGTGAGAACAGCAGAGAAGATCATGGGGGGCTCCTCTTCCCTCCATTAAAGACATTTTCATCCCAGCGCTGCATGTCCCGTAACATCATAAATGACCCCTAACACCCCCCACCATGGACTGTTTTCCTTGCTGCCCTCTAGGAAGAGGCTTCAAAGCATCGAATGCAGGTCCAGCAGATTCCATAACAGTTTCTTCCCCACTGCCATTAGACTGCTGAATGTTTTGTAAAATGGGTTAATTTATTGTATTTTTATTATATTTATTGTATTATTTAAAAAAATGTTAGAGCTGTAAATATAGTCATATGCAGTGATGGGAGTAACGGCATTGAAAGTTACGCCGTTACCAATGCCATTACTTTTTTAGTAAGGAGTAATCTAACTAATTACTTTGACTGTAAGTATAACGCAGTTACAATCGCCGACACCCCGTTACTGCACATTTTTTTTCATGATAGGACTAATGCGTGCCTTGTCATGAAAAAAAGGGAAGATCGGATTGGCTGATGTATAGTGAGATTACGTCTGTCAGTTGGGTAGGTGAGTGTTTCCGCTGGCAGGTGTTAATGTACAGCACACACACAGAGATGGAGAGTGAGGATGACTCCAGCAGCAAAACAGCCTTTTCCAGATGGAAATATCGGCACTATTTCAAACTCACCAAAGTCATTGTTAAAAATGTGCACGTCAATGCACATTATGTTGCGGAACAAAACATTTGTTCACGTCTTGTGTTAGCAACTCCAATTTAATGAAGCACCTGTGGACGGCTCACGGTTCAACCAAATTAGTGGCCCAAGAATACACAGGTAGTAGGGGGGCGAGTGTTAACAAAGGACCCGCTGACAAGGTAGGACCCTCCCCGAGCAACGAAAACAAAAGCTGGACTTTAGTGCCTCTGCTCCCCAGAAAATATCTCAGACGGAGCCCTATGGCTTGATAGGGAGATACGTTGTGGAAAGCATGCTTCCGATATCAACAGTGGAGTCGGACTCCTTCAGGGCGTTGATAGGCAAAATCCCAAGAAATGCAGGCAACGGTTTGCCCTGCAGAAAGACGTTTACAAAATACATTTTCACCGAATATGCTAAAATCAATGCTGAGCTAAAAAAAGAATTCGAGCAACTGGAATACTTGGCTACCACAGCAGATATATGGACAGCACATAACAAAAGTTACCTAGGAGTAACGGCAGACTGGATGCATCCAGCAAACTTGCAAAGAAAAAAAGCTGCCCTGGCATGCAGAAGGTTCAAGGGTCATCATACACACGAGAGCATTGCCACAGAACTTGACAACATCCACTCGTCTTATGGCATTTCACACAAAATAACAGCAACTGTCACTTGCAATGGCTCGAATTTCGTTAAGGCATTTAAGAAATATCAGTCAGTGTAGGAGGATGACTTTGTGGATGAAGAAAATTATGATGTTAATTTTGTTGACATAAATGATGTCTTACAAGCCCGTGTTAAGGAGGAGGATAATGTGATTAATTTACCACCACACTACATGTGTGCATCACATACACTGAACCTTGTGTCATGTTCTGACATTGAAAGGTGGATTCTCTCCAGACCAGAGAAGGAAGTTTACAGAAGTGCAACTGCAAAATGCACAGCCTTGTGGATTAAGGCCAGCCGTTCCACAGTCGCTGCAGAGACAGTAGAGGATGTGGTTGCAAAGAAGCTGACACTGTCTTGCAGTAACATATGGAATTATTTCTATGATGCTCTAGCTAGGATTTGCGAGACTCCCATACTGGTCCTAAACACCATCTCATCCAAGTTTGGCTTGAAAGCAATCACAGCAAAAGAGCATCAGCTCCTCAAGGAATATTGCATTGCAATGAAGCCACTGACAGTCGCCCTAGATATCCTCCAAGGAGAGGACAACTGATACCTCGGCACACTGCTACCTACCCTGGAGACCTTGATGATGAAAATCCTTGAGTTGAAGAGTGGGCTTCAAATACATGTGGACCTTCCAGAGGCAAATGTGGAGGTAAGAATATAATTTCTGTCCATGTTTTTTTATTGTGTATATTGTGTATTATTATGGAGGACAGACTCTGCCATATTTAAAAATAAATACAGAAATAAATAAATGCTCAATAAATAAATAAGCTGAAAATGAATTGCCACCAAATATACAATAAACAAATAAATGTTTATTTATTTATTTATGTGCATGTTATAATATTTTTGTCTGTTTTATTCTTCCTTTTGTATTTTTTACCCTTGTTATTTCATAGCCACTATTTATTTCTCCCTCATATGCAAATGAGGGGGTAGGGGGTCCTAGAGAGTCAACTTAGTATCTTAACATTGGCTGTAAACAGTTTGGGGCACAATGGCTGTGACACTGTTATGATCTTGGTTCTGTTAAGTTTTCTTTGAGTTTTTTAGTTTCATGTTGATACATGTTTTTCTTTGTTTTCTAGTTTTATCAGTTTAATTCCTAATTTGTTGGGTTTGTGGATGTATTTGAGTTATTAGGCTTTTCTTTGTTGCCCTCTGTTGTCCTCTTGTGTTGGTTTCCTTTTCCCTAGCTCTTTTCCTAGACACCCCATTACACACCTGCCCCCAATAAGCTTGTTAGTCTTCCGTTTGTGCAGTCAACCATAAATACCCTGCCTGTGCAGTTCCTCAGTACTGGTTCCTCCTTCTCCTCGTCTTTCCCTGGCTCCTCATATTATTTTCCTGATATCTCCATGGTTATGGTTAGTTTGACATTTTAAGTTGGATTTTTGGATTCCTGCCTCTGTTAACTGTGATCATATCATTAAAACTGCATGAACTCACCTCTGCCTCCCTGCCTCTGAATTTGGGTCCTCAAACCTCAACCAAACATTGATTGACCCGTATGGTTTTGCTTACTCTTTTTTTTTTTTTTTTTCAATTTCTTCTACAGATTTTGTAATCCTCCCCTAGTTTCTAAACAGAAAAATCCTGCATGACTTGAGGAGGACAACTTGTTATAAAGGTTTTCTGGAAGGTTTTCATTCCGTTTACAGACCCACTGCAACTCCAAGCTTGGAAAACTTTTTAAGGGATGGCTGTAGCTAGGTTTGTGGACTAGAAGTTTTGCTACTAGAAGGTTTAGGGTCCTTTCCCAACTTTATTTGGGCAATAAAATAAATCCCAAGTGTTAAGTTTCCTGGCTGAGTATTGATGAGTTAATAAGTGTGAACATTAGAGAGACTGAGGGGATGAACGTGACCAAGATTTAAAACACTTTGAGAGCCAAGCATGATTTGGAAAGAGCTTCATAAATTTAGTCCTTTAATTCATGTTGTTCAATTAATAAAGACACTTTATTACAGATTCTTTAAACTTGCACTAAAAACTGTTCCCATGCTCACTAAATACATCACATTAACAATAAACATAAATGTAGATAATAAATTTGTTCAGACCTGAGAGTTTCCAGTTTGCAGTTTGGACTCTTCAGTCCAGGATTCAGCAGCTTCACTCCAGAATCCTGCAGCTTGTTGTTACTCAGATCCATCGCTCTTACATTACAAGACTGGGAGCTCAGAACTGAGGCCAGAGTTTCACAGCTTCTATCTGAGAGGTTGCAGTCATTCATTCTGAAATGGCAGAGAGAGAAATAAAGAACTAGGAATTAATTTTAAAAAAGTATAATAAAGAGAACAGAGCAAACAGTTTGGTAAAATAAAAATGTAGCATGGCTTGAGCAAAGCTATACCTGTCCCTGAAAAAGATCAGTATGTGATACACAATTCAATCTGAAAAACTAACACGAAGAGAAAAGACAATTAGGAGAATTTTATTGATACAATAACTTTGTCTTTGGTGCTCAGACCTCGGTCGGAAACATAGCGCTGAATTTTGATAGATATGCCTCAACAGGAGTAAAAGAACAGGGCTGTTTCCCCCCCAGGCCTGAAACTGGTGGTGGAGTGGGGAGATAGATGAAGTTGGTCAGTCTGTAGACTGCTGGTTAGTGAGACGGTCTGCTGAGCTTTATGGGGAGATCCAGTGGATTGCATGAGCTGATACTAGGGAGCTTCACTCAGGGACCTGGAAGATGGAAGTCTGGTTGGATAACATAGGTTTAGAGAAGCTGTCCATGATGAGCAAGCATGAAGCGACAGTGGAGAGGAAAAACTCCCTGTTGGGAAGAAAACTCTGGCAGAACCAGGCTCAACATGGCGGTCTTCTGCCGGACCGGTTGGAATGAGACAGGGATGCATGACGCTCAGATTAAGCTTTAGCTACGATGGTGGAGGAGGGGCTGGAGGTGGGTTGAAACTGTTTCATCTGAATGAAATCACATTGCATCCGCTGCCTGTGCATAGAATAGACAAGTGCTGATCAGAGGCCTTTTAAGATGAACTTTGGATGCTGATTGGGTTTCGTGGAGGAGAGGTTCAAAGCTGATTGGCTGTGTCGCAAGTGGTTGTAGGAGAGCAATGAGTTTCTTCAGTTGAACTTCCGCCTAGGCTCCATATTTCTATGTTGTGTGACCTCTTTGACCATAAATGTATGCATCAGTCCATAAAAACTAGGTTGTAATATGGAACACTTTACTGCTGCAAATTATAAAAGCCATTTTTTATTATTTACCATTTTTAAATCTGCTCTAAGTATCTGTTTATCTTTGGATGCTTTAACAAGAGGACCTCTGAGGATCTGGGCCCTCATGTTAGAAAGGTTCATATGGCCTAAAAAACTTTTGAAACAATGAAGAATAATTTAGCATGTACTGGAATTAATGTTGCCTGAAAGAGTGAAACCTCAGGCAAAGGTTTTGATTTAGAAAAAAAACAAAAACTATAAAGCACCAGAGCCTGTATATATTAACAAAGGATTGACTTAATTTTATTTTATTCAATACAGAAGGCATCAAGTCAGTTGTTTATTTGTGGGTTGGAGCTTTTATGAATTCAATCTTATTGGTTACCTGAATCACACTTGGCCCGAAAAAATACAGTAGTAGAAAAGAAAAAATCTACAGTCGAATGTAAACTGTCAGTATTTCTCAGTTTCGGTCTGTAAATGTGGGTTAAGAATCAAAGTACATGTTTTTTCTAGCAGGGTCACTTTAATTTTTGATTAAAAAACAAATAGAGATGGATCAGCAGAATGAATCTGAACAAGTGAGGTGTGAAGATTCATAATGTTAATGAAATATAGAAAATTGTTCATGTCCATTATGTGTGAATAATGCAAAAACAGTGGAAAGATAGCAGCCTTGGCTCTGATGGAGGGCAGAGTCTCTGCTTAGAGATGCTTGTGCTAAATTAATTTAAACTGATTCAATCCTAGATCCAGCCATTTGGGTCTCAGGATATTTTTCTTAGGAATGGGCAATGTTTGTATTTAGGCTGACATTGGTTTGGGTTTAAAAAAAAATCCAGTGTAATTAATATCAATGTAACGGATTTCTGTAAAAAAATCAGAATCTATCATTGGGTTTTAGTTCACCTGTCCCTTCATCTGAAGCTGCATTAGCAGAGGCTAGCTGGGAGTCCTGTGTTCGGTTAATTTTTCAAGTTGCAGCAAAAAATTCTTTCTGTGCTCTCTAAGTTTATCACAAACACATTCAAAATAAATGTAGTTAAAAAAGGGCGATGTTTAAACCTTAGAGTTTCCAGTTTGCAGTTTGGACTCTTCAGTCCAGAAGACAGCAGCTTCGCTCCAGAATCCTGCAGCTTGTTGTTACTCAGATCCATCTCTCTCAGGTTAGAGGACTGGGAGCTGAGAACTGGGGCCAGAACTTCACAACTTCTCTCTGAGAGGTTACAGTCACTCAGTCTGAGATAAATGAAGAAATATGGTTGAAAAAAAAAAAGTGTATTAAACGGAACAGATGAAACAGTTTAATAAAATAAAAACAAGCGTTCACCGAAATCAGTTCAGTTTGTCTGCCTGAATTCTGGTTTCCATGTTCTGATTCATGACATCTATGAATTAAACCTTATTGGTTAACTGAATCACACTAAGCCCAAATAATAATAGGAAAGAAAAATGAATGAGGACAGAGTCTATGCTTAGAAGTGTTTGTGCTTATTGAATTTATACTGATTGGATCCTACAGGTAATCATTTGGGTGTCAGCAGATTTTTCTTCAATAGCAGCAATGTTTACATTCAGCCTGGCATTGATTTGGGACAACATTTAATTGAAATGCACGCTAGCTAATGTATTTCTGTTAAAAAATCAGGAACCAATATTGAGATTTCGTTCAGTCCACCCATTCCTTCATCTGAAGCTGCATTTGCGGAGTTTAGTGATAGCTTCAAGTCTTGTGTTAAGTTTTTTTTTTTAAGTTGCATTAAAAAAATGTTCGAATACTCACTAAGTTTGTCAAATAAACATTCAACATAAATATAATTATGGAGAAGAATTATGTTCAGACCTGAGAGTTTCCAGTTTGCAGTTTGGACTCTTCAATCCAGAAGACAGAAGCTTCACTCCAGAATCCTTCAAATTGTTGTTACTCAGATCCGTCTCTCTTACATTACAGGACTGGGAGTTTAGAACTGAGGCCAGAGCTTCACAGCTTCTATCTGAGAGCTTACAGTCATTCAGTCTGAAGAGACAGAGAGAGAAATGAAGAACTATGATTGAATAAAGCAAAAACAAATTTATATTAAATAGAACAGATGAAACAGGTGTATAAAAAGAAACTTAGGAACCGGGAAGCAAAGCAATGCTGAAACCCATCAAAATGTGATGGAGACACCAGAGCACTATGGGACAAAGAGGTTTTAAAGTGCTGCACTATTGTTTGTCCACTCAAGTTGAAAAATTGAGGGGCACAGTGGAGCACAAATCTGTGGCTAAGTGGGGGCAATGAGAGGGGTAAAACAATATTACAACAATATACAATATTAAAATACCATTTTAAAGCCAAACATGCCAGCTTTGTCCACACACTATACACTTTGAATAAGAAATATTTCTGCAGGGCAGTTTTTTGTTCAAAAGGGAAAGGACAGAGGTTCTAGCACTACATAGTCTGACGGACCAGGTCCCTGATGTAACAATTGTTACATAGTCATCAATCTTTAGTAAACAGTAGGACATTATTGGCACAGCACATTTCAGCAGCGAGGCAAATCAAAGTGCTTTACATAGTAAAAACATAAAAAATAATGTGATGTAAAATATTAAAATAATTAAAATCCTCAGTCAAATACCCAGCAAGTCATCAAACCATCATAATCGTAAACAAAATATAAAGATGATCAACCACATGCACATGATAATCATAGGTAGATGATCGATGTGTAGTAAGATATTTTTGATTAAGCAAATTTTTACCCAGATTTGTTTGCACACACATGAAGGACTGATAATAAAAATATAAGAAAAGTGACAAAATAAACACATACAAAAACAAAAATAAGATAATAGGTTCCAAAAACCATCAGCCCATGATGTTGTTTGGCAAATCACACTTACACTTTGAGGGACTCATCGTCTTTTATAGCCACTCTTTTTGTTCCTAGTCTCTAAAACACATACACTCACGGCCACTTTATTAGGTACACCCTGTCCAACTGCTCGTTAACACTTAATTTCTAAGCAGCCAATCACATGGCTGGCAACTCAGCGCATTTAGGCATGTAGACATGGTCAAGACAATCTCCATGCAGTTCAAACTGAGCATCAGTGATATGGGGAAGAAAGGTGATTTGGAGTGACTTTGAACGTGGCATGATAGTTGGTGCCAGAAGGGGCTGGTCTGGAGTATTTCCAGAAACTGGTAGATTCTACTCGACTTAATCACGACAACCATACTTTAGGGTTTACAGAGAATGGTCGAAAAAAAAAAAACATCCAGTTAGCGGCAGTTCTGAGTGGGCAGAAATGCCTTGTTGATGCCAGAGGTCAGAGGAGAATGGCCAGACTGGTTCGAGAGCTCGATAGAAGGGCAACAGTGATTCAAATAACCACCCGTTACAACCAACTGTGGGCAGAAGAGCATCTCTGAAAGCGCAGTACGTACGTCCAACTTTGAGGCAGATGGGCTACAGCAGCAGAAGACCACACCGGGTGCCACTCCCCTTTCCAGCTAAGAACAGGGAAACTGAGGCTACAATTTGCACAAGCTCGCCGAAAATTGGACAATAGAAGATTGGAAAAACGTTGCCTGGTCTGGATGAGTTCCGATTTCTGCTGGCGTATTATTCGGATGGTAGGGTCAGAATTTGGTGTCTACAACATGAGCTTATGGATCCCATCCCGCTGCCTTACGAATCCAGCGGTTCAGAGCTGGTATGGTGGTGAGTGTATCAAATATTTACGGCAGGGAATATTTCTTGGCTCTTTTTGGGCCCCTTGGTACCAATTTGAGCATGGTTGCAGCGCCACAGCCTAATACCTGGAGTATTGTTGCTGACCATGTCCATCCCTTTATGACCACAATGGCGCCCTAACTTCACGATGGCTGCTTTTCAGCAGGATAATGCGCCATGTCATAAAGCTGGAATCATCTCAGGCTAGTTTCTTGAACATGACAATGACTTCACTGTACTCAAATGGCGCTCCACAGTCCGCAGATCTCCAATCCAATAGAGCATCTTTTGGGATGTGGTGGAACGTGAGATTCGCAGATCATGGATGTGCAGCCCGACAAATCTGGGCGGCAACTTGTGTGATGCCATCATGTCAATATGGACCAAACTCCTGAGGAATGCTTTCCAGCACCTTTGTTGAATCTATGCCACAGTTAAGAATTGAGGCAGTTCACGAAGGCAAAAGGGGTCCAACCCGTTACTAGCATGGGGTACCACTGTTAAGTGGCCGGTCATTTGTCGGTACTTACAGAACTTTGTCTGAAGCTTTGACCACTGGCAGCAGTGGGAGAAGAGCCTCCTCTGAAGCAGAGTATTTCTTCAGGTAATCCCACAGCTTCTCCCCTGAATCTTGGAGGTTGTTGTCCTCCAGGTCAACCTCTCTCAGATGACAGGATTCGGAGCTAAGAACTGATAACAGAACTTCACAACTTTTTCCTGAGAGGTCACAGGATCTAAGTCTGAGAAACAAGTCAAAGAACAGCAAATAGATGTTATTTCGGTCTAGAAACATTTTCTCCAACCATGAACAGTCAGGATGATCAAAGTTTGTTTTGTTAAAAATTGAAACCCTATATTGGGTCTGTAATTATGTTCCACTGACAGGTGTAGGAACCTTGGGGTTAGGAATGTATATTTATATCCTACATTGATTACTGTTGTAAGAATGTTGCATGTGCAGTAAAAATGTGTGACGCAATATTTAATGTATATTTTGGCATCTTTAAAAAAGAGTGTTGCATGAAAGTGAGATAAACTGCAAAAATACTTCTTTTGAAAGAAAAACTAGATATAACCTCCACAACAAACCTAAATAAATGATAAAATGATTGCAGTCAGCATAATTTAACTCAACAAGCATCAAACTGAGTGATTTTACATCTTTGTTTTAGTTTTTATGAATTAAACCTTATTGACTAAACTGAATCACATTTAGCCTGAAACAGTATTAAAAAGAAACTTCAGTTGGATGTAGAATGTAAATATTCCTGTTTTTTGTGTGTAGATGCAGAGCTGTCTGCTGACAAAGTAGCAAATTCCATGTATTTTCTCAAAGGTTCCCTTTAATTTTTGTTAAGACAGACATTGTGATGGATCAGCAAAGCAGTTCTAAACCAGTCAGGTGTGAAGATTCATAATTTTGAAAAGCTGTAATGAATCACACATGTCCAAAATCTTACTGGAGAACATCCAAAACAGAAGAATAAGGAGAGAGTCTAAGTTAAGATATGCCTGAACAAATTATTATTATACCAAAAAATTGGCTTCAATTTTAGGCAACTGGACTTTTGCGCAGTTTTTCTGAAACAGTTTCAATACCTACATAAGAGTCTATATTGGTTCTGTTGGCTTGGTCTAGAGCAACCTGTAGTTGGAGCTCTGTATTTTTAAGCACCTGGAGGCCCATCCTTCTAAACCCATTCCAAGTCAAGTGCAAAATAAGAACCAAGCCATCATTCTCCTGTGTTGTTGAAGTCTGTTGTTCCCAATATGTTTTGTATTTGGCCATAAAGAAGTCTTGACAGTGGTTTTCTTGCAGGGTAACTCTAAACCGCTAACTTAAATCTAACTTAAATAGAAACATGTCTCTGGATGCCTTTTATAAGCTCTCCATCAGATTGCTTTCCAGTTTGACATAAGATTTCATGTGATGGACCATTTTTACAATGATTGAATCTTACAGGAAATCATTTGGATCTCAGCAGATTTTTTTTTCAGTACCAGTTCCAGTGTTTACATTCAGCTTGACATTGCATTAGTTGAGTAATTCAGTTAAATTTAGAGCTATGTAAGTAATTTATGTCAAAATATCCAAATTTTGATGTAAAATTCCAGTTCAGTCCATCGTTCCCTTCATCTTAAACTGCACTAGCAGAGTTTTTGTCAAAGCTGGCAGTCCATAATGTTTCGGGGAAACTAAACATCTCAGTACATAACGCTCCAATGCTCACTACGTTTATCACATAAACATTTAGCATTATTTTAGTTATAAAACAAGGCTTCAAATGTGTCCTGGACTTGTGTACAGACCTGAGAGCTTTCAATTTGCAGTTTGGACTCTTCAGTCCAAAAGACAGCAGCTCCAATCCAGAATCCTGCAGCTTGTTGTTACTCAGCTCTATCTCTCTCAGATTAGAAGACTGGGAGCTGAGAACTGAGGCCAGAACTTCACAGCTGATCTCTGAGAGGTTACATTCATTCAGTCTGAAGAGACAGAAAGATAAATGAAAATCTAGGAATGGACAAAACAAAAGATTGTATATTAAACAGAACAGATGAAAAAGTTTGATCAAATAAATACAATATCTTAAGCAAAGCTAACCATGTCCCAGAAACAGATCAATATGGGATAGTCAAATTTCTGTGTTATGCAATCCTGTTTAACCTTTAAATGTTGCTTCAGTCTGTAGAGACTGAGCTGCAAATAGAATACTTTAATGCTGCAAATTGGAAAAACCTCTTCAGCAGCCAATATTAAATCTGCTCAGAAGATCTGTTTATCTGTGGCGGTTGTAACAAGAGGATCTCTGAAGTTCCAGGGACTCATGTAAGAAAGTTGCATATGCACTAAAAAGCAATGAAGAATTATTTAGCATGTACTCAAATTAATGTTGCCTGAAATAGCACTACTTCATGCAAAGGTTTTGATTTGGAAAAACCAAAAACTATAAAGCACCAGAACCCACATAAATAAACAAATTAATTGACTCCATTTAGTTTTATTTTTTATACAAGGAGCATCAAACCTGTTATTTTTTCATGGGTTGGAGCTTTTATTGATTAAACCTTATTAGTTAACTGAATCACACTTATCCCCAAATAATAAGAAGAAAGTGAAAATCTTCAGTCGAATGTAATATTTAATTTTCTCCTAACAAAGAAATGGTGGTGGATCGGTAGAGTGATGTTAAACAAGTCAGATATGAAGATTCACAATGTTGACAAGATATAGAAAATTATACAAGTCCATAATGTCTAAAGGCTGCAAAAACTGTCGAAGGATAGCAGCCTTGGCGCTGCTGAAGGACAGCAACAATGGAAGATGAGGACAGAGTCTATGCTTAGAGATACCTGTTCTAACTTAATCTATACTATATATTTTTTTTCAACACCAGCAATATTTACATTCATGGCATCTTTTGGGTGAGCATTTCATTGAAACGTACAATGATGTAATGTATTTCTGTAAAAAAACAAGGAACCAAAATTCCTCTTAAATTTAACTTCATCTGAAGCTGCATTAGCAGACTTTAGTGATAGTTGAGAGTCTTGTGCTTGGTGTACACTTTTGAAGTTGCAGTAAAAAAAATGTACCAGTACTCACTAAGTTTATCACATAAACAATCAACAAAAATGTAATTATAGAAAAGAATGATATTTTCAGACCTGAGAGTTTCTAGTTTGCAGTTTGGACTCTTCAATCCAGAACACAGCAGCTCCACTCCAGAATCCTTCAAATTGTTGATACTCAGGTCCATCTCTCTCACATTGGAGGTCTGGGAGCTGAGAACTGAGGCAAGAACTTCACAGCTTCTCTCTGAGAGGTTACAGTCATTCAGTCTGAGGAGGCAGAGAGAGAAACGAATAACTGTCATTAAATAAAGTAAAAACAAATTTATATTAAACAGAACAGATGAAACAGTTGTATAAAATAAAGAAAAAAATTAAGAAACTGAAGCAAGGCTATGAATGTCAAAACCCTTAAACAGATCTAAATGTGATGGAGATACCAGGATACTATCTGACAAACAGTTAAAGTTAAAGTGCTGCACAAATGTGTGTCCACTCAAGTAAAAATAATTGAAGCCATTGCAAGTGGGGTACATCATGTAAAATAAGTGGGGAGGGAAAGGAGAGGGGTTTTGTGGGGTAAAACAAATACAATGGTGACACTCTTAGCCCCCGGTCCACACGCACAAAACAAAATAACACGTAAATGTTAATATTTTCCAGAACGCTTGTCGTGAAAGATCTGAGACGTAAAGTACCAAATGTGATCGCCCACACCAATGCATGAAAACGCTGCAAAATGTATGCCAGGCCTGTGGGTGGCGCTGTGGTGCCAAAGCAAATATAGGCTTAATTTAAAACATGCTACATGCGCATGCTAATATTTATATTATGGTTGCGCCCCTGCGGGTCCATTTCGCGGGGTTCAGTCAAATTCAGGTGCTGAACTATGTCATCGATATTGCTCTGTTCTTCTTCCGGGAGATATTCCAGAAGAAGTCTCTGTTGTAAGCCCCGACAGCAGGGTGAGTAGCATGAGTAGCAACCATTCAACACAGTACTGGGCGCCATTGTTGTTGTGATACTGTGTCGCCGCGATGCGCAGCTTAGAGGTGACGCTTTGCCGAAGCATGCGTAAAAAAAAAAAAAAAAATGCGGTTAAGGCTTAAAGATGGAAACGCTGGAAAAACCAAGCTTCAAAATCTTCCCACTCTGAAGGCTGAATAAAAAAAAAAAGATCGCTTTTACAGACCCCTAAACGCCGGCTTCGTGATGGATGAGAGGCTGGTTTGGTGAAAATTTGTGCGCTTAGGCCAGGGGTTTGGCTTCGTGTGGACGGGGTTTTAAATTACCCTTTAAAAGCCAGAAATGCAACCTTTTGCCACACACTATACACTGTGAAAACAAAATATTTCAGCAGGGTACTTTTTTGGTCAAAAGAGAAATTGCACAGGCTCTAGGACCACCTAGTCTGTGTGTCCAGGTCCCTTATGTAACAATTATTGCTACATCATCTTCAATCTTTACTAAGTAAAGAGTTATTTGGTCAACACATTTAAATAGCCAGGCAAATCAAAGTGATATACATCATAATGTGAAATAATGTGAAGTAAACAATTAAAATAATTAAAAACCTCAATCAAACACACAGCAAATAAGCAAACCATCAGACTCATCACACACAGACAGACACACACACACACACACACACACACACACACACACACAAATAATAATAATAATAAACTAAGTACACATGTAAACATGGTAGATGATCAATATGTAATATTATTTTTTGATATAACAACTTTTTATCTGGATTTCTCACCAAAATGAGAAATGAGATAATAGGTTCTAAACACCAACAGCACACAATGTTGTTCTATAACAAAGTTAATCATATCACTTTACTTTGAGGGAATCATCATCTTCTATTGACACTCTTTTGTTCCTAAACACATATTCTTTCAGTACTTACAAAACTTTGTTTGAAGCTTTGACCACTGGGAGCAGCATGAGCAGAGCCTCCTCTGAAGCAGAGTATTTCTTCAAGTAATCCCATAACTGCTCTCCTAAATCCTGGAAGTGGTTGTTCTCCAGGTCAACTTCTTTCAGAAAGGAGGACTTGGAGCTTACTAAGTTAAGAACTGGTAGCAGAACTTCACAAGTTCTTCCTGAGAGGTTACAGGATCGAAGTCTGAGAGAAAAAATCAAACAGTTGAAAGAAAAAAAAACAATTTTTTAATTGGACAACCTTTTCTCAATCAATGAACAGTAAGGAGGATCGAAGTGGTTCTGATAAAAATTGAAACCCTAGATTTGGTTGGTAATTATGTTCCACTGATTCCTGCAAGTCTGATTCCTGGTTGGGAATTTATCTTACATATCGAGCACTAATTTCCTATGTAAGAAAGGTGCTTAAACACTAAAACCTTGTAAGGATATTTAAAGCATATTTCGGCATGTTAAAAAGTGAATGTTGCATTAAAGTGTTTAAAACTGCAAAAATATTTCATTTTGAAAGAACAATTATATGATGTTGGCACCGATGACTGGCTTTATTGCTCATTTCATTCACCTGTCCAATTCTTCCCGGTTTTCTCATCACAGCTCATCTTATCCATCTGTTCCTGTTTCTATTCAAACTGATGCTCCCGGTCATCAGTGCAAGATTATTCTTGAACCCTTGGTGAGTAAGTGAGATTTTCTAGCATTTCTAATTATGTTCTGGGTGCCTCATCCTTACCCTTTTCTATGACTTCAGACCTTTAAACATACCATACCATACCAACTTTATTTTATAAAGCACTTTATGCTACCCAACAGGACCTGGAAAGGTGCTGTACACAATCATAAAAATACAATAAAATTATAAAATAGAGAAAACACGAGTGTAAAATGGTTTATTAGTATACGAAAAGAATGCAAAACAAAGTAAAACCTCTCAAATTGTGCCAAAAGCCAAGGAAAAAAGATGAGTCTTAAGAAGGTGACTTAAAAACAGCAAGAGAAGAGGCCTGTCTTATGCCTTCAGAGGCAGATTCATTCCACAGCTTAGGAGCTGCCACAGAAAAAGCACGGTCTCCTCTGAGCTTGGCATTCGTGTCTTTGGGGCCCTCAGAAGCAACTGATCAGCTGACCTGAGGGAACGGGAGGGTGTATAAGAAATGTAACAGCTCAGACAGATAAGAAGCAGCTAAGTGCGCTTATTACAGAGTTTGCAAAAACGGGGCAAAAGAATTTTAAAATTAATCCTAAAATGTACTGGCAGCCAGTGTAAGGAAGCTAAAACAGGGGAAATGTGGTTTAATTTTTAAACATGTCTCCTCCTGTTCTGATCTGTTTGACTGACCTGTCTTCGGAGTCTGTTTCGGATTATATTGTGGACTGTACCTAGATCTAACTCTTGACTTCGCCCTCTGGATTATCCTGCCTTCCTTTGTCTGTTTGAATCTGATCTCCTGTCAGTTCTGTGTCCTACAAGGCTTCCGTGACTGGACCTCTCTGCAGCAACCACTGTGTCTTGTTAGCTGGTATCAGCCTTGTTCTCTGGGCACCAATTGTTCTCTAAACCACGTTAGTGACTCAAGCGATCAGATCATCTACCGTCAGGTTTACGTGGTCTCTAACCTGTGTTTTAGCTCTGGGCACCTCAGGTCTGATCCATCATTGCTTTAGTAAGTTATCCCGCTGTCTGTCTGGTCTGAACACTGGGCCCAGAAGAAAGTCTTTGGGAACCACTGCTCTAGGGCAACCTGTAGTTGGAGCTCTGTTATTTTTAAGTACCTGTAGGCCCATCCTTCTAAACCCATTCCAAGTCAAGTGCAAAACAGTAACCCAGCCATCGCTGCCATGTGTCATTGAAGTCTGTTGTACCGTGTAGCTTTTGTGTTTTGCCATAATGAAGTCATGACTTAGTGGTTTTATGACGGGGTAACTCTAAACCTCTGACTTAAATAGAAACATGTCTGTGGATGCCTTTTGTAAGTTCTGAAAAAGATTGCTTTCCCTGTTTCACATTTCATGTGATGGACAGTTTTTAGAATAATTGGATCTTAAAGGTAATCATTTGGATCTCAGCAGTTTTTTTCCAATATGAACAATGTTTACATTCAGCTTGACATTGTTTTAGTTGAGTAATTCAGTTAAATGCAGAGGTATATGACAAATTTATATCAAAAGATAAGGTATTGATACTTCCGATTCAGTCCACCTTTTCCTTCATCTAAAACTGCGCTAGCACAATTTAGTCATAGCTGGGAGTCCAATATGTTTTGTAGTAACTTTTAAAATCTCAGTAAATAATCCTCCAATGCTCATTAAGTTCAAAAGATAAACATTCAGCATAAACGTAGTTATAAATAAAGGCTTCAAATGTGTCCTGGATTCATATAAAGACCTGAGAGTTTCCAGTTTGCAGTTTGGACTCTTCAGTCCAGAAGACAGCATTTCCACTCCAGAATCCTGCAGCTTGTTGTTACTCAGTTCCATCTCTCTCAGATGAGAGGACTGGGAGCTGAGAACTGAGGCCAGAACTTCACAGCTTGTCTCTGAGAGGTTACAGTCATTCAGTCTGAGGAAAAAGACGGATAAATAGATAATAAAATAAAAACAAGCGTTCACCAGAATCAGTTCAGTTTCTCTGCCTGAATTCTGGTTTCAATGTTCTGAGCCCTTACAATTAAGAATGAAACCTTATTGGTTAACTGAATCACACTAAGCCCTAAATAATAATGGGAAGAACAGATAAAACAGTTGATAAAATAAAGCTGAATATTTTCTTAAGCAAGACAACATATGAAATAGATCAATATGTACTTTGTTTTACAAGTTGAAGATGTTTCGCTTCCCAACAAGAAAGCTTTCTCATTTCAAATGACAGAGTCCCAGGCATTTTGAGTGGCCCAGGAAAAAAAGCCTTGTTATGGTTCGGAAAGCATGCAAATTGAACCAAAAAAAGGTCCACCCCTTAGTATTTGGGAGTTGTTGAGGACATTTATGTATTTTCTCAAAGGGCCATTTAAATTTTTCCTTTAAAAGAATGTTGGTGGATCAATTGAGTGATGCTAAACGAGTTATGTGAAAAGATTCGTAATGCTGATGTGATATAGAAAATCATACATATCCATAATGTGTGAAGGCTGCAAAAACACAGTGGATAGCAGCCTTGGCTCTGCTGGAGAACATTACACATGTAAGAATGAGGATAGAGTCTATGCTTAGAGATAGCTGTGCTAATTTTTTTATACTGATTGGATCCTGCAGGTAGTCATTTGGATTTCAGCAGATTTTCTTTAGTACCAGCAATGTTAACATTCAATCTGGCACTGCTTGGTTGAACATTTCAGTGAAACGCACAGTTATATAAAGTATTTTTGTCAAAAGAATCAGGAACTAACATTGAGTTTTGGGTTGGTCCACCTTTCCCTTCATCTGAAGCTGCATTAGAAGAGTATAGTGATAGCTTGTGTTTGATGTAACCTTTTAAAGTTGCAATAAAACATATCTTGAAGCTTACTAAGTCTTTCACATACATATTCATCACAAATGTTGTTAAAAAGAATGATGTTCAGACCTGAGAGTTTCCAGTTTGCAGTTTGGACACTTCAGTCCAGAAGACAGCATTTCCACTCCAGAATCCTGCAGCTTGTTGTTACTCAGGTCAATCTCTCTCAGATTAGAGGAATGGGAGCTGAGAACTGACGCCAGAAATTCACAGATTCTCTCTGAGAGGTTACAGTCATTCAGTCTGAAGAGATAGAGATAGAAATGACAAAAAGAAATCTGTTTATGTGCGCTCTTCAAACTCACATCAATTCCATGCATGCCAAAATCCTAAATAAAAAGAGCATTTGGCTTAAACACATATCTATGTCTGGGTGGACTCAGCAGATTTTTTTTAAAGACAGAATTCTCTCAATTTCAATTGTTATATACATTTTCTGAAAGTAATTTGGTTTTAATAGGTTCTGAATCATAGGAAATTTAAAACCATAGAAGTGACTAGATATTTGATTGGATTTTTCTTTTTAACAAGCAGAATAGGCAGGAATAGAATAAGCAGGAACAAATTCAACTATGTAGAAAATCCCTTGAAAATGATCAATAATGGGGACATTTTAGGTCAGACTTTGCCCTTTTGTGACAACAGTGCAATTTCTAAAAGCCTTTGGAAGTTGTTGATATTTAGACAGACAAGTGTCCAGCAGTTGTTGCGAAAATCTTTCATCAAAGTGAAAGTTGAGAAATTTAAATGATTTAAATTCCTAGCTATGAGGTTTAATAAAGAATCTTGAAAACATACATATAAACATATGTATACACACACACACACACATATATGTGTATATATATATATATATATATATATATATATATATATA
>JAGKQL010000074.1:653833-698592 GCA_018398635.1 Cyprinodon brontotheroides
AACTTTGAGGCAGATGGGCTACAGCAGCAGAAGACCACACCGGGTGCCACTCCTTTCAGCTAAGAACAGGAAACTGAGGCTACAATTTGCACAAGCTCATCGAAATTGGACAATAGAAGATTGGAAAAACGTTGCCTGGTCTGATGAGTCTCGATTTCTGCTGTGGCATTCGGATGGTAGGGTCAGAATTTGGCGTCTACAACATGAAAGCATGGATCCCTCCTGCCTTGTATCAACTGTTCAGGCTGGTGGTGGTGTCATGGTGTGGGGAATATTTTCCTGGCACTCTTTGGGCCCCTTGGTACCAATTGAGCATTGTTGCAATGCCACAGCCTACCTGAGTATTGTTGCCATTGACCATGTCCATCCCTTTATGACCACAATGTACCCAACTTCTGATGGCTACTTTCAGCAGGATAATGCGCCATGTCATAAAGCTGGAATCATCTCAGACTGGTTTCTTGAACATGACAATGAGTTCACTGTACTCAAATGGCCTCCACAGTCACCAGATCTCAATCCAATAGAGCATCTTTGGGATGTGGTGGAATGGGAGATTCGCATCATGGATGTGCAGCCGACAAATCTGCGGCAATTGTGTTATGCCATCATGTCAATATGAACCAAACTCCCTGAGGAATGCTTCCAGCACCTTGTTGAATCTATGCCACCAAGAATTGAGGCAGTTCTGAAGGCAAAAGGGGGTCCAACCCGTTACTAGCATGGCATACCTAATAAAGTGGCCGGTGAGTGTAGGTTGACTGACCATAGAACCATCTCTTTGATTAAACAAATTCTGAGATGAAAGTCCTCACAGATAATGTAGCTAACAAATTATTCACACTTTTAACATTAAGTAAAACAAGAAAATAAAATCAATGAAAATAGTTGCTGAATCAAACTCAAGGTCACACAGAGTTTACTGCACACACAATGCCTTGACAAATTCAGACACAACCCAGCAAATAAATACATTTCTTGCTTATTATTTCTTTTATCTCACTGACTACAGTGAGCTTTAACTGTTGGAAAAGCAGTTAGCAAAGAGATATTCAGTTTATGAAGCATTCTTGATTTTATTTTGTTTCATTTGTTTATAGGCTTCATAACCCTAGGTAGAGATCAACATCTCTGTGCTTCTGAACAATTGCACTTTACAGCCATGGGTTTATAAGTCGCCAAAAATGTGCCGGACACATAAAAGGATAGCAAAAACTGGCTTAGGCAAAAGAGCCAAAATGTTTTTTCCGCCTTTCATTTGCAGCCACAAATTGCTTGCAAATTGACTTCTTGTCCAATAAATCAAGTTTATCTTTATGTACATGACAGACAGCAACATGATTAAGCCTGTTTTGAGTCATTGTAGACCGGAGCCAGGTTTTGAGTCTTCGAAGCGTGCTGAAACTTCTCTCTGCCTCAGAGGAGGAAACTGGGACTACCAAAAGCAACCTGACCAGAGTTTCCACTTGCCCAAAAAGTCTACGGACCTCTGCAGGCAGTCCACCAATGATCCCTGCAGCTTCTGCGCTGTTGCTAAATGAATAGTTCATTCTAAACATAGAAAGTTGCACTGAAAGTAACTCTCTATTCAACTCTGGGTATTTCCCAATGACTGCAGCATCAATCGTTCCACTGAGCAGTGTCTCTTCCAACTTTTGCAAAGTCAGCAAGTCATCCTGGTTAAATAGCCCAGTGAGCTGTGCATCTAAAACATCCAATACTTTAAAGAATTCACCTCTGTAGTGGTACTTGGTACATTCAGGTTGAGGTGTCTTAGCTCCTTCAGTGAAGCGATTTGGTGGTGGCCTTCTCTGTGTAACTGTGATAGGTTTATCACCCAAAGACTAAATCTCAGCCATCGCCTTTTCAAACAGAGCATTGAAACTTTCTTGATTTCTTTTAGCCTTAAGTGAAGTCTGAACAACTTTCACAGCAGTCCTCATTCCAGCAATGGTTTCAGTTCTCTTCTGGAAAGAGATGCTAAGGCATTGAAGCTCATCAATCACAGGTGAGGCAAGGATGAGACCCAAAACAGTTTTACTTTTCCTAAACTGCCCCAGCACTCCATTAGCAGTGGATGCTGTGTTTGAGGCTCCAGAAGCCATCTCCTGCAAGCTAGCCAGCACTGACCCATACTGTGACAAAACATCTCTGATTGCTTTGCTCCGTACTGCCCATCTTGTGGGACAGAGGGGTTTTATTGCAGTGCACGATGGATTCTCTGTATGTGCTGTCGCTGCATGGATGGCCTCAAACTTCCATGACTGAGAGAAAAGAAGCTGGTTCACCCAATCCAATGCGTCTCTGATCAGAACTGAGGCTAAGCAAGCTTTCTGTGCACTTAAATTAGTGCAGTGTGCTCCTCAATGAACAAAAAGTGCCAGTGGCTGCTCTTGCTTTATCAGTGCCTGTTCACCTGCATGCTTCCCAGACATATTGGCTGCTCCATCATAAGTTTGACCTCGTAAACCATGCATTGGTAAGTTTAATCTGAGCAGCACATCTTTAACAACAGCAGCAAGGCTTTTTCCTGTTGTACAAGCCAATAAACTCTTCATGGGGCTTCATGTCACTGTCAAATGCTGTCAAATGCACTGTTAAATGCTTTCTTGTTCTTTCCCAGAAATGTCCTGTGTTCCATCCATAATAATTGCAAACTGAAAAATTGGTAGGTTTCTGATTGTATCTGCTATTTCACTGACAATACTATTGCTCATAGAACACAAGATTTTATTCTGTATCTCTGGACTTATGTAGTCTTTCTGAGACCTCAGCAACCACTTAGCCAAAAGGGCATCATCTTCTGCCAGATTTTTCAACAGCTGATACAAATTGCTGTCATCATCGTCATGCCCTCTCAAAGCAAGTCCCTGCCGTGCCAAATATTTTATGGAGCTCACATTTTTTCCAGACAGTGCCTATTGTCACCTTGCTGAGTTGCCAAAGCACTGGATAATTGAGCATTTATAGGATGACTTTTTTGTGCAGTCACAGAAACAGCATGACGATGTGTGTGACTATTTTCATGTGCTTTAAATTTTTGGAATGCTTTTTTCCAATTTTTAAATCCAGAAGTGATAAAGGCGGGTTCGGACTTTAACAGGTTTGTCCTGTTAAATTGCCATCCAGTAAAAACACAAAATTCCCTTTTTCAATAGAGAGATAAGTAAGCCACCTTATGTCAAAAATGATTGATGACATATGACCTTATGACCTATGACCTTATGACCTCACCCCTCCCCCCTTCCAGTCCCCTCCCCAACAAATGATTGATGACTTATGACCTTACCCCTCCCCCACAAATTATTTATGACCTTACCACTCCCCCCACAAATGATTTATGACATCACCCCTCCCACAAATGATTTATGACCTCACCCTCCCCCACAAATGATTTATGACATCACCCCTTCCCCCTTCCAGTCCCATCCCCCACAAATGATTTATGACCTTACCCCTCCCCACAAATGATTTATGACATCACCTCTCTCCCCTTCTGGTCCCCATCCCCCATCCTTCCGGATCCCCCAAGATTTATGCTTCCCTCATAAGACATCAACCACACATTTAACTAAAATTAGGCTTTGAAATGTGTTTAAACTATTCCATTTTCCATTAACAAATCTTATTTTATTTTAAATACAGATGTCCTTTCATCAAGCCTCTGTTTACTTTCCTAAATGGATTTACTCTCACCGATCAAGCTTTCTTTTGTGTAAAGACCATTGTTTAATTCATCATTAAAGTCTGTGATCCAAGGTTTTATAAATCACTGCTATGTTTATAATATTTGTTAGTCAAAAACTTAACCTGACTTCCTCATAGGTTTTGTTTCTTAAAGGGTTTTAAAGTGTGTTCATATTACTCTATACCTTTTCCATCCACAAAGCTTGCTTTAATTTAAATACATATGTCCTTTCATTAAGCTTCTTTGTATTTTTATAAATTAATCTACTGTCACTTTCAACCTAGGATACAAACATTACTATTCAACCTGTTGCATCCATAGTCTAGTCTGCTAGATATTGCAAAAAAAGTAAAAAAATGACTCTGTTCCAACAAAGCCATCAACCCTGGCTGTAAACGCACAAATTTTTCACCAAACCAGCCTCTCATCCATACAAAAAACAGCGTTTCAGGGGTCTGTAAACTTTCATTTTTTTATTCAGCCATTCAGAGTGGGGAAGATTTTCGAAAGATTTGACGCGCTTCCATCTTTTTAAGCTCTAACCGCATTTTTTTACACGCGTGCATATCATAAGCGCCACCTCTAAAACACGCGATGCGCAGACACAGTATCATCACAACAACAATGGCCCAGTTACTGTGTTGAAAAAATGGTTGCTGCTCATGCTACTCACCCTGCTGTCGAGCTCCTACAACAGAACCTTCTTCTTCTGGAATATCTCCAGGAAGAACAGCAGCACATATTGACGACATAGTTCGTTATTAGCACCTGAATTTGACTGAACCATTTAACTAAAATGGACCCGCCAGGGCAACCACATGTATAAATATTGGTGCGCATGCCCAACATTTCAAATTAAGCCTATTTTTGCTTTGGCACCACAGCGCCACTTACAGGCCTGGCATACAATTTATTTTGCAGCGTTTTCATGCATTCGTGTGGACGATCACATTTATTTTACGTCTCCGTCTTTACGATAAAGCTTGGAAAATGCGGATAGAACCGCTGTTTAGTACTTTTTTTTCATTATTGACTTATTGTGTGGACTGGGCCTTACATCACAAACACAACTCGAATTGCTAACAGAAAGTTTCCTTTCTTAAATCAATCCAACAAACTTTTCTATCCACAAAACCTGCTTTTATCATGCTTCAATGTATTTTCTCTATTTGTCTCTTATTCTATGATCAGCCCCCATAAACCTTAATAAACCATCCTTCCAGAAACAGTCAGCCTTCAGCCCTCTTTTGTGTAAAGACCAATGTTTAATTCATCATTAAAGACTGTGATTCAAGGTTTTACAAATCAGGCTATGGTAAAAAAAAAAATGTGTTATTCACAAACACAACTTGAATTGCTAGCAAGTTTTCTTTCTTAAATCAATCCAACTAACTAACTTTTCTATCCACAAAACCGAAAAAGAACAGCTTTAGATGAAAATCTTTTACCATTAAACCATCGCCTTCCTTCTAAAAATGTTATTCAATCTGGTGGCGGGGGAGGAGCACAAACCCTAAACAGAGAAAATTTTAACAATGTGGAAATTAGGGAACGGCTTTCACTAAATCAGAATGGTTCAGAGGGAGATTTAGCAGAAATATTCCTCAGCATGATGAATGTTTTATCCAATCTGGTTGAAATGAATAAGACCGATCGCTTATAGGAATGATGTCATACAACTTGTCACAGGAATTAATCGATTCTGATGGATCTCATCAGCCAAACTTTAGTGTCAACACCAATGGGGAAGCCAGTCATGGAGGAAAAAATAAAATAAAATAATACTTTGGTACAAAAAAATCATAGTAGACCAAGAATTAATAAAAAGGAAGAGAAGACATTTAATTGCGATTAATGATGACGGCGATCAACTTTGCTTTGCAAAAAATTTAGCCTGTTTAGCATATCCGAATCTCTCCCTCACAGAGGTTTGTCATCAAGCTATAGCATGGCAAAGGCAGGCAGGACTTTCCGATCAAACACCAGTTTCCTTTTCAGATGCCAAAACATTTGAAGAAATCTTAAACAGAAAAATTGTGATATATTATCGCTCAGTAAAGGAAAGCCCTCTTTCTAAATTTGAGACAAATTTTTCAGACAGATCAAGACCCCTTTTCTTGTTTCTATTCAACCAACATTATTATGGAATCAAATCCTTAACAGGTTTTCTGGGTGCAAAATACATATGCGATATTTGCTTTTCCCCTTTTGTAAATAAAGACAGACATTCCTGTCAGGGTTATTGTCCCATCTGCAACGATCCAGGCTGTACTCAGCTTGAATCCTCACCAGTTTTTTGCCCCGACTGCAATCTGACTTGCCGCAATCAGACCTGTTATGCGAAACATAAAATCAAAAAAAGAAAGACCGATAGCAAAAACATGGGCCAGTAATTGTGAGATACATAAATTATGTCTAAAGTGCGGAAGAAAATATTATGCCCCCATCTCTACTCATGGCAAACGCCATGTATGCCTACCTCGAAAATGTCACATATGCGGAGAGAAAATATCTCCAGATTTGGGTGAGGGAGAGCACCAGTGTTTCATTCAACCCTGTCAGAAAGATGAAAAACTAGAGGAGAAATTTGTTTTTTTTTTGACATTGAGACCTTTGTTAATGAGGAAAGCAAACATGTTCCTTTCCTCGTCTGTGCAAAAGATTCATCGGGAAAAGAATGGTCCTCCTTTGGTCTGAAATGCGTTCAAGATTTTATTCTCCACTTTCGAAGACCAAAGTTTTCCAAATTTGTCTTTTTGGCGCACAACGGTAGATCTTTTGACTATTATTTGGTTCTGAATGCCATGGTTCAGATGGGTATAAAACCTCGCATCATTATGCAAGGTTGTAAAATTCTCAGTTTTATCGACCCAGACTATGGTTTAAATTTTATAGATAGTCTTTCATTTCTACCTATGAAACTCAGTGCCATGCCGAAAGCTTTAGGCTTTAGCGATAAAAGTAAAGGTTTCTTTCCACACAAATTTTCATCCCAACAAAATTTGAAATACGTCGGCCCGCTTCCCCCACCACACGCCTATGGAATAGAAAATATGTCACCGCCTGAAAAAGAAAAGTTTTTGAACTGGTACAAAAATGCTTCTGCTTCCCCATTCTCTTTTGAAAAAGAGGCAATGTACTACTGTAAAAACGATGTTGAAATCCTTTCTCAAGGCTGCAAAAAATTTAGAGAGCAGTTCTTTAGCGATACCCATATAGATCCTTTTTCTCGCATTACAATCGCCTCGGCGTGCATGAAGACTTTTCAGGCAAATTTCCTGACTTCAAATACGTTGGCAATACCCGATCCGCTCGGGTATCGCGGACAGACAAAGCCGTACTCAAACGGGTCGATCGAATGGCTGGAATACTTGGCTTTTTCCAGAAACATCTTCATCCAACACGCCCTTAATTTAGGGGAGAAAAGAGTAGGGTCGTATTTTTTGGACGGTTACGCCGAAATAGGCGACGTCAAGTACGGATTTGAATACTTTGGCTGTCTGTTCCACGGTTGCCCTTCCTGTTTTAATCCTTTGTCCATTTGTCCGTTAAGAGGCGCGAGCTATGAAGAAATCTTTGCAGCCACCCTCCAAAGAAAGCAGATTCTGGAATCGCTTCATGGTCTAAAACTTGAAGTCATTTGGGAGCATGATTGGGAAGAGAAAAAAAGAAACTGCGCCGCCATTAAAGAATTTGTTCAAAACAGTTCCCTGCCTGAACCTCTGTTCCCCAGAGATGCTCTGTTTGGAGGCAGAACCAACGCCGTCACGTTGAAATATTCTGCCGCTCCAGATGAGATTGTGGCTTACCAAGACGTCATCTCGTTATATCCCTCCGTTATGAAAATGCACTACTTCCCTGTAGGGCATCCAAAGATCATTTACGACAACTTTGATGATCCCACAAACTATTTCGGGTTCGTCAAAGCTATCGTTTCCCCACCACGAGGTCTGCTCTTTCCAATTCTTCCCTTTAAGACCGAAAAAGGTAAATTGGTTTTCACTCTGTGCCGCACCTGCGCTCAGCTCAATAACCAGAAAGAACCTTGCAATCACAACGAAGAAGAAAGATCCCTAACGGGGACCTGGGTTTCTGTCGAGCTTAATAAAGCCTTACAGCACGGGTATAGGGTTGAAAAGATCCTCGCTGTATGGCATTTTGAAAAACAAAGTAATGACATTTTTGACCAATATATAAATACTTTTCTAAAGTGCAAACAGGAATCATCAGGTTTTCCTGTGGACGTGAGCGATGAAGAGGGGAAACAGCGTTACATGGCAGATTTCCTGAAGAATGAAGGTATTCAACTAGAATATTCAAAAATTGAGACAAATCCGGCAAAAAGACAAGTGGCAAAGTTATGTCTCAACAGTCTTTGGGGAAAGTTTGCTCAGAAAAATGATCAGACCCAGACCAGCATCTTATCAGAACCGCAGGAATTTTTTGAACTGTTGTTTTCAGGGAACAAACATGTGAAATATTTTCACTTTCTGAATCCTGAAAACGTGCTTGTTCAATGGGGATGGACAAAAAAATCTATTAGTCCCCCAAACAGAACTAACAACGTCTTTATCGCAGCGTTCACTACGGCCTACGCTAGATTAAAACTGTTGAGTTACCTTCAAAAGCTGCAAGACAGAGTTTTGTATTTTGACACAGACAGTATAATCTACGTTACCAAAACGGGTCACACTCAGCTGGAAACAGGGAATTATTTGGGGCAATTAAGCGATGAGTCTTCTCAATAGTTGAGCAATGTTTCAATTATACATCGGAAGGGATGAGTAGCGCTGGATTGAGAAATAAGTCTATCTCCCAAGGTCACATTGCACCGACTAAAAATGGTATTTAAAGGAAAATTAATTAATCCGACGGGAGCGTCCGGAGCTAGGTAGCTACCATCCGCGTTAGTAATTTTGAGACGTAGATGGATCAGTGTGTCGTTTAGATCCAAATATTTATCGCCTTCCCCACAGATAAAAAATTCGATACTGTAAGAGCTGAGAGAGGATGAATTTCTGTATAAACCTTATCTTCTATAGACAGTTGCATTATTGGAGCAGAAAATAAGTCCAGTTCCGTCAAACTGCATTCCGGGGACTTTTGATGCAGTAGAGCCATGTCTTCTCCTCCTCACTGAAAAATATCTCCTCTCCTGACAGACTTCTTGCTCTTAGCCTTGCTTCTTCCTAATGATTTCTTTTTTTTAAAGCTCTTGCGTTTTTGAAAGTTCCAAACACGTTCTCCAGGTGGCTTTTTGTTTCATCGCGATAAAAGCATCAGCCCTGAACTGTCCTGCTCATTTCCCGATATCTTCTTCATAGCTTTTCAGATCACGTCTCAGGCAATGCCGCTCGCCGCTCTTTTAAGATGAGGTTTAGCTATAGAAAATCCGCTTTTAAAAAGGGGTAAGACAAATCTGAATAATCTTGAAAATATCGCCCCATCCCATCACTTCATATAATAATGGAGCCGCCATGAAATCTCACCTGATTTTGTGTAATAATGTATAAACCGGTAACTGTGATTCAATCCGGATACTTACCAGCAAGGGCGTAGGAATATGTTTACAATTGGGGGGGACACATGTCGGAAATCTGAGATTAGTAAATATTCAACAGAAACATATATCTTAGTTCAAGTCGCATCCTTTCATTTACTTTTTAATCTTTTACTTTTATTCCAGGAAATTGATGTGTCTTGTAAAAATAATGCATTTAAAATGTACATAATGCATTTGTTCGTAAGAGTGAAACGCCTTTATCACTGGCAAGGCCGGCTGGGGTCTTTTTGTGCTTAAAGGGGAGTATTTCAGGCCTTCCATTGCCAGCGCCATTTAATTAATCCACTTATGCGCACTAGAAAAATCGAATATTTCGGTTACATTGAAAACAATTCAATTAGACCCACACAAGTGCAAAGTTTGATATGTTTTATTTTGGTCAAACTTGCAATAATGGTCAAAAATGAATTTATATAGGTTGACTGACAGAGGGAGCTGACAGTGTGTTGAAGAATTATGGACAGGGCTGCTTTTGAAGCACGGGTTCAAAAACGTATACCAAAAACCCTTTGTGAAATCCACCATCTTCCATTTCTGTACACCCTTGTCCCTAGTGGGTCAGGAGTTGCTGGTGCGCTAGTCTGTCCCGACCTTTGTAGAAATGGCTGCTCTTTAATCTAATTTGCAGTACAGAACAGAGAAAACTACAGAGTTGTCAATGTGCTAATCTGTTTATAGTCTTAAAAAAGAGGAGCCAGCAGTTTATCGAAATAAAGGTAGCAGAAGTTAATTATTGGTTAATTAGTGGTTGCAGCAAGCCGTATGCGACGCGGCCGCTGCTAAAGAATTAAAATTAATTCTCCTGTGGTTTTAACTAACGATCAGGAGCGCGACAGGTATAACATCTGTCCATTTCGCGCTTAATCAAAACCATGCAAAATAAAAATCCTTTGTAAAACGCACGCCCAGACCGGGCTAATTTCAACACAAGTTGTGTTAGGTGACTGTTACTCACACTGACGTTTCTCTTTTTAAAAATCTGAGTAAGTCCTACTGCTGTTTCAGCCTTTTAGTTGGTGGTGGCAATGTACTTGAAATGAGATAAAAAAATATATAAAAACATTTTGGCTAGCGTGGCAAACACATCTAGAGAAAGTTAGCAGTTAAATATTGGATGAGTGATCAGACCAAGACTACGGAAGAGGATTAGGCCACTGGAAAAAAAAGGAAAAAAAAAAAAAAAAAGTTATTTGACTTTTTTACAATTTTTTTTTCAGTTTAATTTGACTTTAAAGGTCAGAATTTTGACTTTTATTTTCAGAATTAAGACTTTTTTCTCAGAATTTTTGGATCTTAATGTAGATGGGCATCATGAAGGCAGAGATGTGGAGCACTTTCAGCTTCACTGACAAAGATGTGAGTTGTTTGAGAGAGCCAGTGACACATTGGCGAAAAATGACAGAATTAGCAACTTTTTACGTGCCTGGGGTCCCCTCATTAATGGAGGAGCAGAAGGTCATTAAAACAAGAGAGCTAGTCTCTAAAACAGACATGGCTATGGCTTTATCTTCTAACATGTTTGTTGTTAAACATACTTTTGTTATATTACATTTGCGTTGTGTTTTCCAAATAGTGTAGAAAATTAATGGTGGGTTTATAATGTTTACCTTTATGAGCAGGGACAGGAAGCAGAGAAGTGTAGCATTACCTCCAACTAGTTAAACTTATAATTATGAAGTTATTCAACAAATTCCCTCCCAAGTAAAAAGTGCAACTTTTATTTATTTATTTTTTTACCTCACAGATTTGTGGATTAATTTCAAAATTATGTAATCCTTCCAAATTTCAAGTAAATCTGAAGAATTTTTAAAACCAATATCTACATTATTTAACATTTAGTTTATGTTTTAGCAGTACTTCCCGTTATATTTCTTTTTAGATGTATATTTTAAGCATTTTCTTGCACAGCAAGCTCAGCAGATTTGAATTGTGTGCTTGTGTAAACACAAATAGTCAATCTTTACCTAAACATATATTCTGGTTATTTTTAGGTAGACCTTCTTGTTTTATATATATCTGTATAGTCCTCCCCACCAAAAAAAACTGTAAACTGATTAAGAAATATTAATCATCTGTCCCGATTTCTCTGAGAAAAAGTCAGAATTCTGAGATTAAAGTCAGAAATCTGGGAAAAAAAGTCAGAAAAAAATGTCAGAATTCTGGAGATTAAAGTCAGAAATCTGAGAAAGTCAGAATTTAACTTTTCCAATGTTAAACTAAAAAATTTTTTTAAAAAATCAGTAAACGTTTTTCAGTGGCCCTAATCCTCTTTCCTACAAGACTAAGATGCCTAAACCAAAAGATTCAGTTTCTATATATGAAATTGAACTGACAACAAGACGTTATAAATAAGCAATATTCGCCAGCAGCATTCCCCGACAGACCATTTTACCTCATTAACAGAGTTTCTGACTTTCACCAGCCATCGCTGTTTCCACTCACAGGTGCTCCAAACGCCAGCAGTTCACAGAGGGGAGTACAGTGACGTAACGCTATGCTGCGCCTTCAAAATAAAAAGCGATAGTTAAAAAATTGTCAAAATCTAATATTTTGCGGTACAATTTTTTGGGGGGACATTTCCACCTGGCTTTTATATTGGGGGGGACATGTCCCCCCCGTCCCCCCCGCTTCCTACGCCGCTGCGCGCCATGGTGTGATTTTTTTTTATTTATTTGCTTCTCTCCGATGCAGCAGGGTAAAATAGTTCAGAAGGGGAGTCTATGGTGAAGTGACGATCTGAACGTTGTTCCCAGAAATATATATCTTGAATGATCGGGGTAAATTACACGTTGTATTGTATGTCTCTTCTCCTCATATGCTTCGAAGAGACCGGTCTAAAATGTAGTTTAACAACAGTCTTTCCGTAGCTGAAATTAATCGGTACGTTTTGATCGGATTTTATTTCTACGTGGATATTTTCAATATGATTTTTTGAAACGGGTAAATAGTGAGGAGGATTGAAATGTTGTGTGATAATATCGCCGTATTGGCCTTCTATTTTCACGGTACGTAAGAGAGGGGCATAAGCGTCGCCCACCACCTGTGGAGCAACTACATCGCTGCAGCAATACAGAAGATCCATACCGCCTTTTAGATCAAAAGGGTGAGGAAGGGCTCTTTTACTAGCCGAAATCCATTCCCCCGGCTCTGCCCCCAACATGTATGCTATAGGAGGATGAAAACGTATATTGTACCGACCCCCTGCTTGACAAAATATCCTTTTTTCGATCATATTTAACTTTAAATATATATCACTTTCTATTTTTCTCAGATGGTTTTCAATCTCCGTTTTGAATCGTGACATGTCCTCATAATATCGGTGCGATATATTCTGCCGGAAGAACTGCTCCCGTCCAGCTTCCCGCCATTCAAAATAGGCCGATTCGGCAGGGACATTTAACCACGTGTGGGGATATGAAATCTCTACCAAGGCAACCTGCCATCTACCTTCTAAATTGATATGCCGCCCCAAATGTATGCGGAAACTAGATCCGGTATTATTTTTAAATACGTCCACGCTGCTGTTAGACGGTAATGTAATATAGAATCCATCGTCATCCCTCACCGGATCCATGGTAAAGTGTAAAGTGTCTGAGGTGGGTTCAATGCAGGGTTTTTTTTATACATCGCTCAAGTCTGCCGCTCTGACCAAATTTTTAAATTTCTCCGGCCACTTCTTCCATTTTACAAACACTTGTTTTTGACCTCTGATCGTACGTCGTTTTAATATCTTCTCCACATGGTATACCTTGTCTTTGGGTATTTTGACTCTCTGTATTTCTTCTTCGTATTTCTTCTTTGTAAAAAGACCCCTCGATCTGCTCTACATCATAGTTCGTTAATTTATACACAGGTGGAGAACGACCGATGCATTCGGATATGGTGAAGATGTCATCCTTAAAGCTTTGTTCATATTTCTTATCAAACACCCCTCTTAACTTTGAAATTCTAACCGGGTCACCCTTCTTAAATTTCCTCTTTGTTGCCTTCTTTCTTTCTCTCCCCACCTTCCGACCGTAAAGATTCCTTAGAACTTGGTCTTTATTTTCAAAGGAAACCTGCATCGGGGTCATTTTTATACTGGAATGATAGCTGTGATTATAGCTTTTTACAAGATCTTGAAGCACATCCAGATATCTCCGTGTGTTATTAGCGGTGAAATATCGCCACATTCTTGTCTTGAGTGTACGATTAAACCACTTTATGACGGAGGCCTTCAGATCGCTGGCTGTCGCAAAGTGGATAATTCCATATTTTTTCATTAAGGCCTTGAAGTCTTTGTTAAAGAATTATTTGTGGGGGAGGGGTTAAGGTCATAAATCATTTGTGGGGGAGGGGTAAGGACATAAGGTCGTAAGTCATCAATCATTTGTGGGGGAGGGGACCAGAAGGGGGGAGGGTTGAGGTCATAAGGTCATATGTCATCAATCATTTTTGACATAAGGTGGCTTACTTATCTCTCTTTCAATGCATCATAATATAGCCAGGGAAATTCCTTGTACCACTTTTCTTGGAAATGTGGTCTGTTGGCTAGAGCTTGAGGGTCTATGAATTTTGGATGTGGCTGATTTGGCTCTGTTCTCTGTCCACTGACTTCAGAGTCTCTCAGCTGTGTGCCCCTAGTCTGTTCCCTTAGAAGGAAATGAACAAACTCTTAATCAGCACAGATTAAAAAAAACATCAGCATTAATTCAAAACCCTGATTTTGCCTGACTCTCGCCTGAGCAGCACTTTGAATGCATCAAAAAGGAAAGGAATTTTACTGTGAGATTCTTCCTCGTCCGTGGAAGGCTGGCATTTCCAAGGCAACCGTGGCTTGGTTTCTGCCGCGCAGAGGGTTCTCTGCCACCGGTCCGCCACTCGGGAAAGTTCAGTCAGTTCGATGCTACAGCAGAGGGCTTGATATGCTCACGAGTTGAAGAGGATGGATTTTAGGAGGTGGTCCGCAAAAGAGCGTCCTCTCAGCCGATTCGTCTAAGGAAAGGGGAAAATGAAACTCACTCCGCGGTCAGTTTCAAAGGCTTCTGTTACCCCAGTTTGTGCAGTCGCTATGCATGATGGAACACTGCGATCCGTGACTTTTGACGCAGGAAAACAAAAGCTACTTCCAGTCAGCTTTCTTCTGGTATTTCACGTGAAACGAGTATCTCCTATCGGGTTAAAAACCCACCGGAAAAGAGGGAGAATTATGTCTGCTTCTGGCTTTTAAACCATATGTGACACGGGAGCACTTCCTGTGGAAGTATCGGCTGATTTGTCTGTGCCATGAGTGACAAGGTGGAACTTCCTGTTGGAGTATTCGGCTGATTGGTCCATTTGAGGTGGCCGCCTCCCACAGTGGGCCGGGTCTTCTTTGTTCTTGTTTTGGAGGGAATCCTTTGTTCTCCTTTGTGGGGAAGAGGAGGGGGATGGGTTTCAGGCGGCTAACAAGGGGGATGGTTTAGCCCACTGATTTAGCTCCATGTTGGTAATATACCTCAACAAAAGTGAACTGAAAACAACACGTTATAAATAGGCAATATTCATAGCAGCATCCCGACAGACCATTTTACCTCATTCACAAGTTTCTGACTTCTGTGTCGCTGTTTCCCTCCCTTCTGAGTGCTCAAACACTCAACAGTTCAGAGAGGGGAGGGGGAGTACAGTGACGTAGCGCTATGCTGCGCCTTCAAAATAAAAGCACGCTAGTTAAAAAAAATGTCAAAATCTAATATTTTGCGATACAATTTTTTGGGGGGGACATATCCACCTGGCTATTATATTGGGGGGGACATGTCCCCCCTGTCCCCCCCGCTTCCTACACCGCTGGCCACTCGTCTCAATGTCGGTGAAGAAATCAACTGATCGCTGTTTCTTTAGAAGTCCTGGGTAAAATTAACATCTCTGCCAAAGTAGCAAAGATGGGGTTCCCATGGAGATGGGGCTTCTTTTGCGTTTGTTGCTGTTTTTGTGCAGTATCTGTTTCAGTCCAGAGGTGTTCCAGATTAATATAAACTAGTTGATCAGGTTGCTACAGGATTTGAATCAACAATTTGCCGGTGGTTAATTATTAACAAAAATGAATTAATTAAATGCATCATAATGTTCAAAAATTAGGTAACTGGACTCAAAGTGGTTTTGAAGCTGTGCATGGACAACTGGATGTCTATGTTTGGACAGTATAAAACCCTGGTATCATCTGTCTTTTTATCTGTTGCTGTTTTTGCTGCCATATTAACACTTTGTGGATGTTGCTGCATTCCTGCATAAGAGCTTTGATTCAAATAATAATAACTACAACCATAACCCCATTACAGCAAGATGTGCACACCCTAATGTACAATGAAGAATCTGATTCTACCAAACCCCTGTTGGAGGATGAATCTGTTGAAGCACTGATGTTTGTCCTGATCATTCTTGTTGTTTTTGCTATTATTTTACTCATTTATATGTTGATGTATTCTATGTTATTTACAGTTTTTTACTCTGTTGTATTTTTGGTTTGTAATTGTTCCGTTAATGAACAAAAGGGGGAATTTGTGGAATGGTATTTTTGTTTGGCCTGTTTGTAAGTGGAAGCAGGTTTGAAAGGAAGTCAGGATTCTCACGTCCTGGTGTGAACGGGAAACAATTGTTATCTCTGTCCTTTGAAGAGTCCCCTTTTTATGGAAGGGTGAGAATGTTGCAGCCTCAGAACATCGCTGATGCAGAGAAAATAAAACGTTTTCTTCCTATAATATCAACTCTCAGCGCTTATATTTTTTTTAACTCAACAACATCATCAGTTATTTCAATAGATTCTCAACAAGCAACACTTGTACTTGAAATAATAGAGGTATAAAGATTATCTATAAATCACAATTTGCTGGATAAGTGTCCCATTAAAGTTAGTATAATATAATGATGAAGTTGTTAAAGTCATGAATAAGAATGTAACTGAAAGTCCCTGGATTCATGATATACTTTGGATATGATCTTGAAGCTTAGCTTTATATCAGCACAGAATTTTATGATTATTAGTGTGGTATTTGCTGTGCTTCCTTCCCCTTTGATAATAATGACATAATTTTGTGACAGATAAAATAATCGTATTGAGTTCTTTTAGATCATTTTTAGTCTGTAAATCAATATTAGTCATGAAATAATAGCTAAACATTATTTTGATCAGGATAATAGTCACGCTTTCCTGGTTCTTGTACTTGGTGTAAGAACCAAAATTATGTTAGTACTTACAGGACTTTGTTTGAAGCTTTGACCACTGGCAGCAGCCTTAGAAGAGCCTCCTCTGAAGCAGAGTATTTCTTCAAGTCAAACACATCCAGATCTTCTCCTGATGTCACTAAGATGAAGGCAAGAGCTGACCAATGAGCAGGAGACCCAGTTTATCTGTGGAGAGACTTCCTGATCTCAGAGACTGTTGGATCTCTTGGACCAGAGAACGATCATTCAGTTCATTAAGACAGTGGAACAGGTTGATGCTTTTCTCTGCAGACAGGTTCTCATTGATCTTCTCCTTTATGTATTGAAGTGTTTCCTGATTGGTCAGTGAGCTATTTCCTGTCTTTGTTAACAGACCTTGTAGGAGGGTCTGATTGGTCTGCAGTGAAAGACCCAGGAGGAAGCGGAGGAACAAGTCCAGGTGTCCAATTGGACTCTGTAAGGCCTTCTCCACAGCTCTCTTATGGAGATTTGTTAGTTTTACTGTCTTACATAATTTGGACTCAATAGAAATGTTTTGTTGTTCTTCCATCAGATTGACTCCATCCTTGATGAAGTTTCGATGGACATGAAGAGCAGCCAGAAATTCTTGAACACTCAGGTGGACGAAGCAGAACACCCTTCTCGTGGTTCTGGTACAGCCCTCTCTCCTCTTTGAAGATCTGTGTGAACACTCCTGAGTAAACTGAGGCTGCTCTGATATCGATGCCACACTCTGTCAGGTCTGATTCATAGAAGATCAGGTTTCCTTTCTGCAGCTGATCAAAAGCCAGTTTTCCCAGACACTCAACCATCTTCCTGCTCTCTGGACTCCAGTGAGGATCTGTCTTAGCTCCTCCATCATACTTGATCTTCTTCACTTTGGTCTGGAACACCAGGAAGTGGATGTACATCTCAGTCAGGGTGTTGGGCAGCTCTCCTCCCTCTCTGGTCTCCACCACATCCTCCAGAACTGTAGCAGTGATCCAGTGCGCAGAAGACCGGAACGCGGGGGCACATTATTCTGGATGCTTCTAGATCTGTTGATGTGGGAGATAATCCTGCTGGCCTGCACCTCATCTCTGAATCTCTTCCTGAAGTACTCCTCCTTCTGTAGGTCATTGAACCCTCTTACCTCTGTCACCATGCTAACACACACTCAGGAGGGATCTGGATTGGCTGCTGCAGGTCGCGGTGGTTATCCAGAGGAGAGGAGTAGGAAGCAGTTTCCCCCGGGATGAGTGTTAGTCAAAGGCAGAATGTTCCACTGAGAGGTGGACTCTGTAACATCAGTCAGGATCTCCTTGTTCTGGAAGTCCAGAGGAATTCGACTCTCATCCAGAAAACCATCAAAGATGAACAGAACCTGGAAGTGATCAAAGCTACAGATTTCTTTGGTTTCAGTGAAGAAATAATGAACAAGTTCCACCAAGCTGAACTTTTTCTCTTTCAACACATTCAGCTCTCTGTGAAGGTGAATGGAAATAAGGAACTGGATGTTCTGGTGGGCTTTGCCTCAGCCCAGTCCAGAGGAACTTCTTTGTTAAGACTGTTTTCCAATGCCAGCCACTCCCTTTGTCATCACTGTTCTGATTGGCTGATCTCTTCCAGGTGGGACTTTAAAGATGTCTTCTTGTCTGATTGTTGCTTCTGGTCTGGTTGGTTTCCTGGATGCTGTTTCAATCTGTCTGACCTCATGTTCATCATTTGATCCCCCCAGTCCCTCCCTCTGTGATGTAGAGCTCTGTATAGATCTGGTTCAGAAGGGTTGGACTCCCTGCCTTAGCGATTCCCTCAAACACAGACTGGAACCTCTTCTTCAGACTGGATTTAAGTTTATGTTGACGAACTGAGGATAAATGCTCTGAAGGAAGAAAGAATATCATTAGCCTAGAAACGATTCCTATTAGTAGACCATCTGTTCATTCTGATCTTCTGACTGGAACAAATTAATCATTTATCCATCAGGTTTAATCATTTTAGAAATCCTCTTACTGATAAGCAAACAGTCAGCCAGCTCCTCCTGCTTCATCCTCTTAAGGAAGTTCAGAGTGATCTTCACCAAAGCCTCTCTGCTGCCCCTCCTCTGCTCTTCATCCTCACCCTCCATCAACCTCGTATCCTCCCACTGACTCTTTGAGCCTTCTGGGTGATCTGGACTCAGAACCTTCTGGATCTTCTTCAGCTCGTTCTTCACAAAACAAACAATGTTTTCCTCCAGCAGCTGAATGGAGAAAGAAATTATAGGACACATTAGACTGAGATCACAGAGCCAAACATCAGATCCATGTTAAACAGACTAACAGTCCTCTGGTCTACAAAGTGCAGGGTGGAGATGACTGTGAATAGAAGCCATAGACAAGTAGTTGTAGTACATGTACAGACCATAAATATGGATTCCAGCTGGGTTTGAAGCTGCTGGGAAGATGGACCACTGGAAACCTCTGAGTTCTGCTGGTTCACTCTGTGGAGGAACCAGGAAACATTAACCCACATTCTGTAGAACAACTCACACATAATGAGATCAATGACCTTGTAGTGTCCTGCTCAATAACTATAAATTGGCAGACAGACAGGAAGCTCCTGATCAGAGTTTATGTTGCCATGGTAACTGTGTAAGAACATGGCCAATTTTGTTTTTCAAAGCAATATAGTATCAGTTCAGTTGTTCCATTTGCTGAGAAAGATCCATTAACATGAAGCAGAATGTTCAACAGAGCTTCAGTTTAGGACATTTGAATTTAATTTAAAACTTGTCTTTGTTAGATCAATAGTTTCCTATGTCAAAACCTTTTGTTAGTTAATTTCTATTTATTTTCAGTGCCATTAAACATGTTTGTTAAACATTTGTTCATATATCTTGGATTATTCACCTCCTTTAATTCTTCGATTTAAAAGTTGTCTGATTCAACATATAAATTAAAATTAAATGAGAAGAAGAAAAAAAAAACAACAACAGGAGCACACATTCAGGAACAAAACAATCCTCTAGAGTCTGAACTGAGAACATTATTCTGCCACTGGTGTCAGCTGAAATCTGCCTGACCCCTACTGGACCAATAGGTGGACTACAGACACTAAGAAACACCTCCAACAATGTTTACCCTCACTGGAGACTAAAGTAGTGGAAAAAACATCCAGAAAAATCTAAATGTTTCATTAAAAGGAATAAGATGTGGAATCAGAACATTTTAAACTGAGTTGGTTCATTTTCAAACAGTTAAAACATTTAGACAGAGCTCACCTCTTTGTAGCTGACGGTTGGTCTGATTTAAAATCGATATATTCCTCCTTTGACCAGTCACTCTTAAAGGAAACACAGCTGGGTTCTGGTTTAAGGTTCTGTTGGATCCTGAAGGAAAAACCCTGAATTCAGTCTCAGTCTAATTATGTATTTAAAGTTAAAGAGTGATGCCCAGAAATCTAAGTTTCCCCACAGTAGCTCTAGTTTAAAGTGCATCCAAATATTCCTGGTTTCATTGTAAACCATATATTAATGATAGATTGATAATTAGCTCTGATGATAATTAAAAAGCAATGATGTGTGGGGGGGTTTGAGAGCTGAATTTTTAAAGAGGTCACAAAATTTACCAGTCACCTTCAATCTAACCTAAATACGTAAAAGGGTCTGAGACTAGTTTAAATGGTAATGCAGTGAGAGGGTGTTGATGTTCAGCACAATTCAGAAGAAAAAGCTCACTTTAGCCAAGAATCAGCTTATAACCAGAAATGCCACTAAATTGTGTTAGGATGGATGGCACAGCTGGAACTGAAATTTTCTGCATAAAGACTGACCCTCAGCTCAAAGTCATTTCTCACAACCCCAAAAACACAGTTGTGAGATCTAAATGCGATGTGGAGAGGTGTTATTTCCATGGCAAAGAGCAAGGGAGACATGGGTTATCTCTGCCTTGTGCCTCTTAAAAGTGGAAAATACTCAGAATGAATACCATTTATTTTAACATAGGTGAGTGGCGAGGTGTATAGGAGCTTAATCCAAGAATTAAAAAGTCAGCCAAAGCCAAATTTTTCCAACACACAAAAAAGATATGCCCACTCAACTCTGTCAAATTCTTTTTCAGCATCTAAACTAATCACAAGCTCTGGGTCTCTTGACTTGGAAGAATTATACATAACATTAAATAAATGCCAGATAAACCCTTTCTAGTCTAAATGGATTATTGATGGTAAGAAAACATCCAATCAAATAGCTTAGCTAAGATTTTATAGTCAATATTTAGTAGTGAAATAGGGCGGTAAAAGCTGCACGAAGGTGGATCTTTTTCTTATAGATGCTTGCAAAAGAGGGTGGGGGAATCCAGTCTCATACTCATATTGTGCATGTTGGGACTTAAGTAACAGTTCCTCAACCTCCACTGAAGACAGGCGATCAAAAACAAAGCCTGGTTTTGGCTTAGAAAACATGCAAATTTAACCAGAAGAACAGGGCCGCCCCATACGAGTGGGGGTCATTTGGGTTCTCTGTTATTTCCTTCTTTGGAACTTCTTCTATTACATTCTTGATAACTGCTGCTACTACACACAACTGATCAGTTCAGTAGCGCAGTTCAAGTAGATAATGAATTTTCTATCATACATTTCAGCAGCAGAAGTTTATGTGGAAACTTCAACAACATAAAAGACTGTCTTAATGAGTTTAAACAGCCATTCAGCATCATAACCATCTCTGAAACATTGATCACTCATTAGAAAGGAGCAGATTTTGAGCTGGATTGATATGAGTTCAATTACATCATTAGAAAGGGGAAAAGTGTGGGAGGTGTAGTTGCATATGGTGAGAAAAACTTAAAGTAGAAAATATTAGAAAACATAGCCAGAATTACAAAAAAGCATTTGAGTGTTTAAGTTGAAACATTTATGTCAAAACATGTCTTTGTTAGCTGTACGTACAGAGATCCTGGGTCCAATATGGAAATATTTAGAGAATGGTTTAAGCAAAGATACAGAGTTACATCTCAGAGGGTGTTCTTCATCTGTGGGGACTTTAATATAGATCTACTTCACTTAAATAACCATAAACCTACTGAACAGTTCATTAAAACCTTGTACAGTTTGAGCCTTTTTCCTAAAATCACTAGACCTAGCAGATCACACTTAACAGTGCTACATTAATAAATAATATAGTTACATATATCTTAGATAACAACATATAACTTGAATTAATAGTTCAGCATATTAGTGATCATTTGCCAGTCTTTGTTGTCAGTGAAAATTCCTATATAAAAAATAACGAAAAAATCAATTCACAGTTTAAAGAAGTGAGACAACATGAATCCCTCAAATCTTTCAAAAATGCACTTAACTGTGAGTCTGTTTTGCAAGAAGATAATGTCGATAGAGCATATGATAATTTTCTGAATATAATATAAGTAATACATGATGAAAACCTGTCCATCAATAATTTTCTCTCATAAAAACAAATACTCAGTGATGGGCAGTAGCGCCGCTACATGTAGCGAAGCTTTTAGTTTAACTACATTTTCCAGTAGCTTCACTGTAGCGTCAATGCTTTATTTATCAAGTAACTTTCCTGTAGTGACGTTATTGTTTTGATCAAGTAGCGACGTTGCGTCCACAAACGCTACAAAATCCAGGGCATAACTAAGAAATTAAACCAGGTTTTCTATTTCTGAAACAACAATCGGAGGGGGGGGGGGGGGGGGGGGGGGGGTTGGTATTCAGCGTGTGTGAGCTTTGATTGACACTCCATCAGACTCTCCTCTGGCTGTGATTGGTTGTTTTGACTCGTCCTGAATTATTCTTTCCAGATTGAAATACAGTCAGTAGGCAGGACCAATTGGAAGCAGTTTTTTTCAGAAGCTGCACATCACATAAAATGGCTGTTCAAGTATAGGGACAGTTTCATGTAGCCAATAGTTTTATAAAAAAGATTTTTAAAAAACTACAGACTTCAGCTTTAAGGCTTATCATAGAGATAATATTTTTGAAAAGAGAAAAGCCTCCCGTATATATAAAAAGTAAATACATTTTCACGTAAATAAATGCTCAATAATTAAATAAGCATTCACTAATTACCCCCAAAATACAATGAATAAATATATGTAGGTAGAAATTAAATGATACAGTGAGACATAAATGTATATATATTTAATTAGCTTCTTTATTTTTCAATCTTTTGTAAACAGTTTCATTTGTTACTTGAATCGACTGTGTTTAATTCGAGGTCTGAAGCTTTCCAAGGAGACCCTAAAGAAATAAGATGCCTTTTGTAGGGTTTTGCTTTTCCTAGAGATGTCCATTGAATGCAAACTCATAGCCATGTCTTGATGTGTAGAACACTACACAATACCTTTAATTTGGTTCTAATAACAGCAGATTGTTTAGTATTTTGTCTACTAGTAATTACTTTAGTTTTTATTTTTTATTCTGATCATAAAGCAATGTTTACATTGTGTTATGTTATTGGCTGATCTTTAATAAATGTGTTAACGAGTGTATCAGACTCATTTTGGATTGACATTAGGTTGGTACAATGTTAAGTAGCTTCTGATGTAGTTAAGCTACTTTTAACACATTAGTGTAAATTAGCTTGCTATAATTCTTTAGGTGGTAGCTTTTGTATAGTGAAGCTTAATTTATTGTTGAGTAACTGATAGCTTAGCTCACTACTCTGGACAAGTAGCTTGCCCAAAACTGCAAATACTCAGAAGCTCCATTGATCACAAAGCATTCATAAAATGCCTTCAAAAAGAAAACTATACAGATATTTCATAAGGCATAGGTCTTTGGAGGTAGAGAATAAATATAAGAATAAATTAACTGGTATTCTTGGATACCAACAAGTGAATAACAAAACAAAAATTTCTGCAGTTTTTTATGAATAATGATAACAATTTTGAGGACATTAATGACGTTGTTCATAATTTCTATATTTTGTGAGTGTGGGACCAAAACTGGCAGAAAAAAATCCCAGATCCTACAACAACTGGAGCTCTGAATGAAACATTGATCAGCGGAAATCCTCATTCAATGTTTCTCACTGCTGTGAGAGAAGGGGAAATTACAGATATTGTCAATAAATGTTCCATCAAGAGGTCAACCGACTGTGATGGAATTGATTTAACAGTAATTAAAAGGTTAATTGAGGATATTATTCAGCCTCTGACTCACATCTGCAATTTATCATTTCAGTAAGGTAAATTTCCACAAAAGATGAAAATTGCCAAAGTTATTCCACTTCATAAATCTGGGGACAGACACCATTTCACAAATTATAGGCATGTTTCCCTACTTACATAGTTTTCCAAAATTTTGGAGAAATTATTTGTGGATAGATTAGATACATTCATTAATAACCATCAATTGCTTTCTGAAAGTCAGTATGGATTTATGTCAAAAAGATCTACAGCAATGGCCGTCATTGAATTGATAGAAGAGGTCACCAGCGCCTTAGATAATAAGAAATCTGCAGTTGGTGTATTTATTGATTCATAAATAAATAAATCACAAAATATTTATTAAGAAATTGCAGTTTTATGGCATCTGGGGAGTAGTACTACTCTGGATGAAAAGTTATCTAAGCAACAGGAAACTATTTGTGCAAATGGATGACTACCAGTCATCATGCTTGGACATTTTTTGTGGTGTCTTCTAGGGGTCAGTACTGGGGCCAAAATTATTATTCCTTTATTTTAATGACATCTGCAAAGTGTCTAGAATTCCTAATTCTTCTTCAAACTATCATGTAATTTGGAGGACCCCAAGTTTATGTTGATTGAGAGCTGTGAAAGTAAAACAAATTTACGTTTCCCGATAGATAATGTGACAGTAGAGAGTTAAGGAAGTTAAGTTCTTGGGAGTAATGATAGACATATTCATATATTCGTATATATATATAAAAACTGTTTTTCTCACTCCTCGTGGGGTGGTATGTGTCATCCTCAAGCTCGGGTCCTCTACCAGAGGCCTGGGAGTTTGAGGGTTCTGCGCAGTATCTTAGCTGTTCCTAGGACTGCGCTCTTCTGGACAGAGACCTCTGATGTTTTCTGATGTAATTCTCAACTACCTTAGGAGGTGTCTTCCATTTTTACCTTGGGACTTCCAGCCCATACTCATGGCAGATGTTCCTGTACACTATGACAGCTACCTGGTTATGGCGTTCCTGCCTGCATTTTACACCCTGCTGTTATGTGCTGTATTGTTTCAGAGGAATCTTTGCACAGTCTGCATCATGGGGTCCTGCCTGGTGTGGTAGACCCCAGCCTCTATTGATCTTGTACTGAGTGCCTGTACTTGTGCTGCCATGATTAGTGCCTCTGTGTTGTCCTTTAGTCCAGCCTTTTCCAGCCACAGGTAGGATTTTTTGATATCAGCCATTTCTTCTATTTGTCTGTGGTACACGCCGTGCAGCGGCTTGTCCCTCCATGATGGTTCTCCTTCCTCTTTCTTGTCCTCACTTTCGGTTTTCTCCTGCCTGAGATATTCGCCAAGCCATTTGTCTTTGGGGGCCATCTTCCTGATGTATTCCTGGATCTTAGTTGTTTCATCCTGTACAGTGGTCTTGACACTCACTAGCCCTCGGCCTCCCTCGCTACGCTTGGTATAAAGTCTCAGAGTGCTAGATCCCTCCATGCATTGTGAGGAGCTTTCTTGTCTTGATGTCAGTAGCCCCCATCTCCTCTTTTGGCCAGTTTATTATACCAGTGGGGTATCTGATGACTGACAGGGCATATGTGTTGATGGCTTGGATCTTGTTTTTCCCATTCAGCTGACTTTTCAGGACCTGCCTTACTCTTTGTAGGTATTTAGCTGTGGCAGTCTTTCTTGCTATCTCCTCGTGGTTTCCATTAGCCTGTGGCACCCCAAGGTATTTGTAGCTGTCCTGAACATCTGTAATGTGGCCTTCTGGTATTTCAACCCCCTCAGTTCTGATCATCTTCTCTCTCTTTGAGACCATGCGACCGCACTTGTCCAGTCCGAATGACATCCCAATGTCGTTGCTGTAAATCCTGGTAGTGTGGATCTTGATGTCATCCATGTAGAGGAGGCGACTGATGATTGTTCCGCTTCGGAATTGGTATCCGTAGCCAGTCTTTGTGATTGTCTGGCTGAGGGGGTTCAGGCCTATGCAGAACAGCAGCGGGAATAGTGCATCACCCTGGTATATGCCGCACTTGAGTTCTTGATGCTCTATCCACTAGTAGGTGGTGCTTGGCTCCTCTGGTGTTACTGCCTATTCCCTTCTGGGAGGGGTGCATGTATTGAGCCATGTGCCTTTTCATCTTAGCTGCTATGATGCCTGACAGGAGCTCCCATTTTGTACATAGGCAAGTTATTGGCCGGTATTTGGATGGGATTGTTCCCTTCTGGGGATCCTTCATGATCAGGATTGTCCGTCCTTGGGTTAACCATTCTGGGTGGGTCCCATCCATCAGCAGTTGGTTCATTTGTGCTGCGAAGCATGCATGAAGTGCGGTTAGTTTTTTTTTTTGCCAGTAGGTGTGGATCATGTCAGAGCCTGGTGCTGTCCAGCTCTTCATACCTGCCGCTCTTTCTTGGACATCTGCCGTTGTAACGGTTACTGGTTCTTGTTCTGGGAGATTGCTGTGTTCTGTTCTTAGATCTTCTAGCCACTGAGCATTGGTGTTGTGGGATGCCTCCTTTTTCCATATGTTTCTCCAGTACTGTTCAGTACCCAGTGCCCTGGGTGGATCTGATCTTGAATTACCCTGCCACTGTGAGTACACTTTGGAAGGGTTGGTGGAGAACACCTGGTTTATTTCTCCCTTGTATCTCTTTTGGCGGGTTTGTTTGGCAGTTTCTAGAGCCTCGGGGATCGATCCTCAGTGAGAGCTGACTAACCCCCAGATTCCACATACTCTTTCATGGAAATCAATTAGAGCTGTTCCACATCCACCGCTACTCCTCCGCACGTCTCCGTTCATTATGGTGTTCTCCGGCCCATCGCATACACAAAATACGGAGCTGAGTCATTTCGTTCCCGCCCGTCCGCCAGGTCAAGATCCGCGAATTCGCATGCCCACTGCACACACACATACTAGATCCACTAAAATGTATACTTAGAAAGAGAGAGTATATATATATGTATATATAGTGAGTGAGTGAGTATGTAAAATGGGTTATATATATAGGTATATATATATATATATATAAACTAACACCATTATTTGAATGATTGGATCCAAACTATTGGTGGTTGCTCACCAACGGTGGCAGCTGCCTCCATCAAAATATTTATTTTATACCATGCATAAAACTTTAATCAAACCATTCAAAAGAAACTTCTTATTACAGGAATGGTGTACATGCTGAGTTGGGGAGTAGAGAACAAGTTCATTCAAAAGCAGTTTTTTGCATTATCCTTATCCCCGTTATTAAAATCTGCAAAAAATATATATATATATTTGGGCAGAAATTGAACATATGCTGGATGATGGTGTGGATTTTTTTAATATGTCATATTGTGAATGAGTGACTCTAATTCTAATTCTATCTTCTACCGCTATTAGAAATGATTTTAATGATGCTAATATATCTGACAAAATTGTTTTTATAAGTATTTTTATTAAAGAATTATAAAAATACTGAGCAAACATATTTAAATAATTTTTAGTGCCAATTAAGGCCTTGATTTGGTAAAAAAAATGAATGACTTGTAATTATTTTTACATGATCCTACGAACCCCCATTTCATGGCAAATGATGTTTTCACTATCTCTTGGAGAAACTCAGAGCGGAGCGGATCAGGGAGCCACAGCCGAGGATGGAGTGCTGGATCAGGACCTAAAGTCTGAGTCAGAAAGTGAGCACCTCATTGTAAATTGTATTTGCCCATCAGTGGTAAACACTGCCATCTCCGTGTTGCCTTGATTTGTCCAGCCTTCTCCTCCATGGGGGCTCTGCTTTGTGGCGTTAGGCCACAGGCATCTCTAGGATCACTGTAGCTGTGGCATTGGTCTCAGTTATGTCTTTAGTGGGCTTGTTGTTGTTGGGGACCCTATCTATGTGTGTTGGGATGATGATATCTCCCTACAGCAAGGGGGGGAGTAGACAACAGGTCACAACAACAGGTCAGTAGGTCAGTAGTTTTTAGCTGTGATAGGAGCTGCCGTTTGCGGATGTTACACTGAGTTAGTAGTTGTTTCTTTGTTAATGTCGATGTTGGTTGTTGGAGCTGCCATAATTCCCATAGTCTCTGCAAGTAACCTCTCTCACTGGGGATATTTCTATAGTAGCATTTCATCAGTTCCAAGTCTTCTGTTCTAGTCCATCTATGTTTTGTTCCAGTAGCCAATTTGTCAAGTTGTCCTGGTTCCCTAGCAACTGACAAGGACCTTGTTAACCCAAGCCGGTATGGCAACTACCTGAGGTAGGCCATTAAGCACAAAGGTCCACCTTGCACCGGAGCCGCTCGTGTGCCAATTTTACTGAGCTATCCAATTCGACTCCAGTTTTCTGGCGCTGATGACATCATATACACACTCTGCTTGGAGTTTTTAAAACATATAAATATAAAAAATCTAACTGCGGATGCTCTGGGGAGAGACAGTGATTCGCTTCTACATGTTAAGAATGCTGGTATACCATATATATATAATTGTATATATAAAAAATTGTACATATATGTTTATGTTTTTTGTGTCGGAATAGAGCTTATTAGTCAAGTCACTTAATTTGGATGGGGATTAAACGGATCTCAGATAATAAAGTAAAACATCTTGGTGTTATTTTTGATCAGGACCTGTCATTTGAATCCCACATCAAAAAGGAAAAGAGCAAAATATAAGAAATCTCCTGAACAGGGGTGATGCTGAGAAACTAGTCCATGCATTTGTTACTTTAAGGCTGGACTATTGTAATTCTTTACTATCAGGAAGTCCACAAACCGTAGTTAAAAGCATTCAGTGGATCCAAAAATGCTGCAGCTGATGAAAAATTAAAAGAGATCATCTCTCCTATCCTAGCTTCTCTTCATTGGCTTCCTGTTAAATCGAATAGAATTTAAATCCTCCTTCTCACACCATAAAGCCTTAAATGGCCAATCTCCATCTGATATCAGAGATCTGAGTTGTTCCTTATGTTCCTAACAGAGCACTTCGCTCTCAATCTGCAGGTTTACTAGTGGTTCCAAGAATTTCTAAAAGTAGAATGGGAGGCAGATCTTTTAGTTATCAAGCTCCTCTCCTGTGGAACCGACTACCAGTTTTAGTCCATGAGTCAGACACCCTGTCTACTTATAAGAGTAGCCTTAATACTTTCCTTTTTGATAACTTTTATAGTTAGAGTGGCTCAGGTTATTCTGAGCTATCTCTGTTATTATACTGCTATGGGCTTAGGCTGCTGGAGGACATAGGGACCCCTTTTCATGATTCTGTTTCATTCTATCTCTATTCTCCAATTCTGCAGTGTTTATTAGTTAAATCTCTAACGTTATACTCTCTCTGCTTTTTCTCATGGTGGCTTCATCTGCACTGTTCCTGTGTGGCTGTGACTTCATCCCTGAGAGGGGTGTCGCCTGTGCTGCTGCCAACATTTTTGTTTATAGATGATGGAGCTTGACCTATTTTTTAGTATAGTCCCGACTCTCTCTCGCCTCTGACTGTGACTGGTTCGGAGCTCATTTGCCTGGCTGTGTATTTTCTGGACGGGGCTGCCTGTGGAGCTGGTTGACAGCGGACTTTTTCATCTCTGCTTCTGTCTCTTTGAACCCCAGTCGGCCTCAACAGATGGCCACTCACACTGAACCTAGTTCTGCTGGAGGTTTCTTCCTGTTAAATAGGAGTTTTTCCTCTCCACTGTCACAACAAGCATGCTTAGTGTGAGGGATTGCCTCGAGTCTATGAGTCAATGCAATCAACTGGTTTGAATTGATTGAATTGATGTAGAACAGTGTTTGATGTGTTCTGATCTTCTATCCTGACAAACTTTATTCCTTTGGATCAGTGGCAGAACTGCTGATGGAGAAACAAGTTCATTAATCTTCTAGTTGTGTACTTTACTTCTTCTAGTCTTCAACTGATGATCAAACCCTTTAGAGCAGCAGCTTTATTCTCAGCTGATCATTTGTGAGCTTCTGTTCAGCTTTTTGTGGTAACAGAGGCAATGGTGGTGCATTCAAGGACCATTAATTCATTAATTTTGTAATCTAGACTAAATTTCCTATCAAAGATCGTCTTGTTATCCTCATCAAACTTTCTCTCTGCAACAGGTCAATAATCTTGCATTTCTGATGACATGTAGCGGCTGCTGAAGGAGACTGTGAAGCAGTTTGCTAATAATCAGACTAATTATCCTGTTGAATGAACACAAATGAACTTTAGAAGCTGCTGAATTCAGTGAAGTTTGCAGATAACGGTGAGAGATCATGTTTCCATCAGATTTAGTTTGGATCATCTAGTTTCCATCTAATAGTTGAATCAGCATCATGACTGGCCTACATGTGCATCACCTTAAAGGAATAGTACACCCAAAACATGATTAGCCCTTCATTTTCTACTCACCCCCATGCTGAACAACACTCTGGAGTACTTTTTTGATATCTCAAATGCATCTGGAGATCTGGGAGGCTTCTTGCTGTCTGCTGACATTCAAATAATGGAGGTCCCTGCAGCGCCCGAGGCAGAAAAGGTCCATAAAAGTCCACAAAAACGTGTCAATATTCCTCCATACTGCTCTCAAGCCTAATGTATTCCAAGTGTCCTGAGTGGGTAGCGTCCATAATTTACTCGAAACGAAGTCATTTAGAGTGTTTTAGAGCCTAAACACTAGTGTATAGGATTTCCTAAAAGCGCGCGCCTCACGAGTTCACGACTGTCACGGAAACTCGCGGCAGATCAAACCAGATGAAAGTCGCGATTCAGCGCCTGCTCTGCTCCGATAATGCAAGCGTAGAAGAAGAAATTTGCTGTTTACCTGTGCAAAGAAAGAAACAACAAAAGAAAAATGTCAAAGGACTTCAGTGTTGAGGAAGAGCATGAGTTCTTTGCCGAGCCTTTTCTCTATGAACCAGAATACACAGATCGCTTGAGGCTAATCATGTTTTGGGTGTACTATTCCTTTAAGCTCTGCAGAAGCACCAACTCTGGTTCACTAATGTGACACAAGGTGATTCAGAAAGATTCAACTGGATGGAAGAACAACTGATTTTACCTCCAATATCATCTAACAAGGTAATTTCATATCATCACAATAAAACAATCTTTTGATTATTTCCATTATTTAGCCTCCATCACTCACTGCTTCACATGTGAACACAGACATGTGTGAGAAAGAGTTGTGTTCACATTAATATGTTGGAATGAAGTTAGCTTAAACTAGTGGGAAATTCAGAAACAGCTCACCTGTTTGCTGCTGGAGGTTGGTCTGATTTAAAAACAACATAAGCATCCTTTGATCTGTTGCTTTTTAAAGACACACAGCTGCATTCTGGTCCAGGTTCTGTTTCTGTTTGTTTCCTGTGAATAAAAATGGTTTGATGATGTTCATGCTGAGCTCTGACATGGAGAAGAGTCCTGGACAGTTAGAGATGGTGATCTGACCTCTGAGCTTTGCTCCGGTCCTTATGTTTTCCACACAGAGTGGTTTTAGAGGGACGGACTCTGTCCTCTCTGTCCTCACACTGATCCATGCTGCTCACTTCACATCAGCTCACACAATTGGAGCTTGCAGCCAAGAACACAAAGATGAAACCACATTTAGATTCACTGATTCAAACCTTCACGATACAATGTGTAGTTTTTGGCAATTATATGCTTATAATAACAATAAAGAAACCTAAAAAAATAGACGTATTAAAGTTTTCCAAAAGAAAGGTTATTTATGTATCCTACAAGTTTGGTGGCACTACAATGATCTATAGTGTAGGTATTGGTGATTACATGCTTATGATAACAATAAAAAAAAAATTCAAAAATAGACTTATACACATTTTCCTAAAATAAGAGTTGTAGTATGATCCAGGTCTGATTATCTATGTATCCTACAAGTTAAGGGGCAATACAATGATCTACAGTGTAATTATTGGTGATTATATGCTTACAAAAACAATAAAAAAATCTCACAAAATAGATGTATGGACATTTTTCCAAAGTAAAAGTTGTAGTATGATCCAGATTTGGTTATCTATATCTGCTAAGAGTTTGGTGGCACTACAATGATCTATAGTGTAGTTATTGGTGATTATATGCTTCTAATAAAAATAAAAAAATCTCACTAAATAGACTTATGCACATTTTCCCAAACTAAGCACTGTAGTATGAATTAGATGAGGATATCTATGTGTGCTATGAGTTTAGTGGCACTACAATCATCTGTAGTACAGTTATTGCTAATTTTATACATTCTAATGATACAAATTGTGAAAGTGTAGGTATTACTTATCTAAATAATATAACTTGATTATATGAAAGCATTTTATCCAAAGCTATTCGATTTATAGTGCAAATAGTTGTGTTTGCATGGATTTCTTTTCCATCCCACACCTAGCTGAAGGGACCAGCTAAATATTTTTGCCATTTAGGCTCTGGGCAATCACAAAAAATGCATTATTTTTGAATCCAACTTATTTAGTATGACAGACATGAGATCAGATACACATGAAATTAATTTGATAATAATTCGCCTTTACTTGGTGATGCTGTTGAATATTTCTCTATGACTATTTTTTCTGATGTTGCATTTTGCAAAAAAGTCCCTAAGCCTTTGTGGACCAGCACACTCTGCATAGCGTACAATGTAATTCTCCTAACACGGTGGGAGACTCGTTTTGATGAAACTATGGTTGTAGCACACTGCCTGCCTTTGATTGGTTGTGGAGAGATGTTGGTTTTGTAGAAGACATGAAGCACCGACCAGTTATTGATCCAGAGAAGCCGAATCTGTGAATATCTTTCCAGCTTCACCAAAGTACTCGATTTGAGCATGTGTTTATTTAATTCATAGGAGAAAAACATGCGCTAATGAATGCTTAATTTAATAATTTTAACTATTAATGACATAGTTAAAACTTACCATCAGCATCAATATCACACATTTCTACCCAAACATTTTCTTTTTGTTGTACATCTTTATATTAGGGACAACTAGGATCATACAACATTGGTTTGTTCTCTATTTCCAAACTCAACATCTCTTTACAAGCCTGTGATAAGAAGTGTTTTTGAAATTGTTGATTCACTCTTGGAAGTTGTTGTGATCTTGTTGATTAAACTTTGAAGATTCTCTTGATCAAGATGAGAAATCTGCTTCTTGGTATATTGAAGTACCAATAGTTTGCGTCCAATAATTTGAACAAACAGTCTTAGTTTTTGGAAATATATAAGAATTCTGCTCTAATTTGTAGTTACCGATCTGTTGTTACCATATTTTAATTTGACAAATGATTCTTCACCTCCCATCAGTTATACCTGTTATGAGTATGGAACGCACTAACTTGGGCATTAAAGCAATGAAAACTTCCCTACGGTCAACTATGGGACAAGAAAGCTTTGTGGTTTTTTTACTTATGTATGTCCACAAAGATATACATTTGGAAATCAACAGAATCATTGACATATTTGCTCAGAAGCATTCTAGTAGGTTGATGTTTGTGAACAACAACTTCAACTTTATCATCACCATGATAAAGTTGAAGTTGTAAAATAATAATTATCTTTGTCAAGTCTTACTGTTCCATAAACCCGTATTGTTAAACCATAAACCATAAGTTTATGGTTCAACTTCATCATACATTTGCATTGGTTTAACTTATTTTAATGTATTTCTTCTTAAGATTTTCTTCTTCCTAAGATTATGTTTTTCTGGTTAAAATATATTCACAAATCCTTTATCATAGGAACTATACCAAACTGTTCTCATCCTTGACTCTTTTTTTTATGTCATATTTATAAATAAATAGCATTTATGGAAATGGAAAAATAATCTTAGTTTGATTACTTGTTCTGCATGTGGGTTAGGAACCTTAAGCCAAACATGACAGAACATTCTGGCCAACAGACTAACCCAGCAGATACACTCCGGATGATGTTGGAGCAACAACGAACTCTGATTCAAAGCCACGACACCGCCCTCCGTGAGTTAAACACACGCCATGATCAAACCAACCGCTCTTTACAGGAAATAGCCGGCTATCAGCAAAATGATAAACCAAGAACGGAGCCCGTTCAACTTCCGGTTCAAGAGACTAATCCTCCACTCAGGTTTGAACCCGGTCCGTCACTTCCTGAATTCCGCCCTTCACTTCCTGAAAAGTTCTTTTGGTATTCCAAGTAAGTGTAAGGGATTTTTGTTCCAATCTAAACTAATTTTTGAACATTCGCCGTCCAGTTTTCCAAATGACAAGAAGAAAATTGCCTTTATTCTGGCTCAATTGTCCGGAAAAGCCCTTGAATGGGCGAAGGCCAGATTCTCTTCTGAATCCAATTTTGTTTGTACTTTTGAACAATTTATCCAAGAATTCTCACAAGTATTCAACCAAGACACTGATAAGTCCACTGAATCTCGTGGTCTTTTGGATTTCAAGCAAGGAAATAGATCTGTAGCCGAATTTTCAATCGACTTCCGGGTCAAAGCTGCTGCTTCCTGATGGAATGAATCTGCGCTTAAAAGCGCTTATTTATTTCCACGCACTAGATTAATCCATTAAGGACGAGCTGGCCACTTTTGATGAGCCAGCAACCTTGGAAGAGCTCATCAGATTAACTCTCCGCCTGGATAACAGATTGCGAGCTAGATTCAAGCCAAGAGTTAGAAGCCATGTTTTTTCTGTTCCTGTCCCAGCAGCTAAGACTAATGACACCTCTCTTCTTTCAGTGTCCTCTGAAGCTGAGTTCAGATCTAAGAGCCGAAATCAACCTGTATCTGTTCCTGTATCTAAGACTCATTATGTCTCTCCCTCCACAGAATCCTCAGAAGTGGAGCCAATGCAGATCGGTCACACCAGGCTCACATCCGAGGAGAGGCAAAGGAGATTTAAGGGGAACCTTTGCATGTATTGTGGAGAACCTGGTCACTTTGTTTCAACCTGCCCAGCTAAGGTAAAAGCCGGGGTCCGCCAGAGGAAATGAGGAGTCTGGCTTGAGCCATCTTCAATCTGAAAAAACTCCTGCAGCCTGCTGTTACCTGCAACTTCTGTTTCTCTCCGGATCAATCCCTCACGTTATCAGCTTTGATGGAACTCTGGATGTGAGAAAAAATCTAATGTAGACTCTAATTTGGTTCAAAAATTGAACACTTAGAGACCACTCCATTGGAGTAAACCTCTTAGAGTCTGTCAGCTCTCGACCGGAAAGAAGTTACCTCAGGTCACACACCAAACTAAGCTGCTCGAACTTTTAATCTCCGGTAACCACAGAGAGACAATATCTTTTTTGTATTTTCCATCTGTTGAGTTCATCTTTAGTCCTTGGATATGAGTGGGTGGAACTTCATAATCCACACATAAACTGGTCTAAAAGGTATGTTGTTGAGTCCTCGTCTGCATCCTGCCATGTTTCCGCAATACTCCGCTCAGCAGCTCCTTGATTTCACGGTCCTCGGGCCAGTAGTAGAGGCTGACGCCCTGATCTTTCTTCTGTGTTACCTTCTGACTACCATGACCTGGCACCAGTATTCAATAAGGTCAGTGCACTATCTCTTCCCCCACATAGACCATATGACTGCCATTGACCTGTTACCTGGGGCTCTCCTCCCTAGCAGTCGACTCTATAATATCTCCAAGCCCGAGAGGGAAACCATGGAGAGGTATATAAATGAGTCCTTAGCCGCCGGTATTATTCGGCCTTCCTCGTCTCCTCTCGGGACCGTTTTTTTCTTTGTGGGGAAGATGGATGGATCTCTGCGACCTTGTATTGATTACAGAGGTCTGAACCAAATAACTGTTTATAACAAATACCCTTTACCCCTGTTAGCATCTGCCTTTGAACCTGTCCAAGGAGCCACAGTTTTCACCAAATTGGATTTAAGAAACACCTATCTCCTCAGAATCAGAGAAGGAGATGAGTGGAAGACTGCATTTAAAACTCCTCTAGGGCAATTCGAGTATCTAGTAATGCCTTTTGGTTTGACCAACGCCTCTGCCTGTTTCCAAGCCCTGGTTAACAATGTCCTGAGGGATTTTCTCAATATCTTTGTTTTTGTCTATATCGATGACATTCACGATCTACTCCAAGAACATGTCTGAACATAAGAAATACGGCCGTTTGGTTCTGCAAAGACTCCTTGAAAACAAACTTTATGTCAAAGTTGAGAAGTGTGAGTTTCATCGTCCATCTGTCACCTTTCTAGGTTTTGTGCTCGAGGGTGGGCAGGTGAAGCCGTCTGAGGACAAAATCAAGGCGGTTCTGGACTGGCCCACTCCCGAGAACCGAAAACAACTACAAAGGTTTCTGGGATTTGCTAATTTCTACAGAAGGTTCATTAGAAACTACAGTCAGACAGCTCAGCCTCTTACTGCCCTAACATCTGTCAAAAGGACTTTTCACTGGTCTGCGGAGGCTGAGGCTGCATTTAATAAACTCAAGGCTCTTTTCTCTATTGCACCCATCCTCGTCCAACCTGATCCCTCCAAGCAGTTCATCCTGGAGGTGGATGCCTCTGATTCTGGGGTGGTTGGGGGCAGTCTTGTCCCAAGTGTCTGATTCTGACCAGAAGACTCATCCATGCGCCTTTTTCTCCCGCAGACTTTCGCCGCAGAGCAAAATTATGATGTTGGAGATAGAGAACTCCTCGCAATTAAACTGGCTCTGGAAGAATGGCGGCATTGGCTGGAGTGGCGCAGAGCATCCCGTTCTGGGTGGTATGAGAGAGGGGAGTAAGCCACCTTATATCAAAAAATGATTGATGACTTATGACCTATGACCTTATGACCTATGACCTTATGTCAAAAATGATTGATAACATATGACCTATATGATATGACCTTATGACTTATGAACTATGAACTCTATGACCCACACCTGATCAAAGGATTTTCTTATAACCCTTTATGACCCATAAACTTCTGCACAGTCACGCACCATCACATTTTTTGCTTCATCAATCAAATTCTTGAATATAAACTTTGTTTTCTTCCCATTCAAAAAAAGATATGCCAGCTTCTCATCCGCTTTTCTTCTTTGCAGGGTAATAAAAAAGACACTTCCAACAGAAGGAATTTCCCTCCCACCACCCATCTTATACACACACACACACACACACACACACACACACACCCACTGAGCCCACAAGCTCGCCTTTTTTTATTTTTATTTTTTTAAGCCTACAATGAGGTTTTAAAATGTGTTTAAACTATTCCATTTGTGCTAACAAATCTTATTTTATTTTAAATACAGATGTCCTTTCAGCAAGCCTCTGTTTACTTTCCTAAACGGATTTACTCTCACAGATCAAGCTTTCTTTTGTGTAAAGACCATTGTTTAATTCATCATTAAAGTCTTTGATTCAAGGTTTTATATATCAGGCTATGCTAAAAAAATGTGTTACTCACAAACACAACCCGAATTGTTAGTAAGTTTCCTTTTTTAAATCAATCCAACTAACTTTTCTATCCATAAAACCTGCTTTAATCAAACTTCCCAATCTTCAGCCCTCAGCTCAGTTCAACATTACCACCAACCAAGCTGTAAAACATTTGTTGGGTCCAATTCCCATGCTGTAAAAAGACAGTTTAAAATTTCTCACACCCCCAGAACTTTAATTTTAAAAACAGACACCCATCCTTAAACTTTTCACCTTTTTCCTACACCCATCCTTAAACTTTTCACCTTTTTTCCTACACCCAACCCATCAGACACACACACACACACACACACACACACACACACCCACACACACACACACCCCACTGAGCCTACAGACCCCCACCCTCTTCCGTCATAAGACATCAACCACACATTTCCCTAAAATTAGGCTTTAACATTTCCAGCCACAAAATCTTAATTTTATTTATTAAGATGTCCTTTAATCAAGCCTCTGTTTACTTTCCTAAATGGATTTACTCTCACCGATCAAGCTTTCTTTTGTGTTAGGACCAATGTTTAATTCAACATTGAAGCCCATGCATCAAGATTTACAAATCACTGCTATGTTTATAATATTTGTTAGTCACAAACACAACCTGACTTCCTCGTAGGTTTTGTTACTTAAAGGGCTTTAAAATGTGTTTATATTACTCTATACCTTTTCCATCCACAAAGCTTGCAAATTTAATTTAAATACAGATGTCCTTTCATTAAGCTTCTTTTTATTTTTCTAAATTAATCTACTGTCACTTTCAAACTAGGATACAAACATTACTATTCAACCTGTTACATCCATAGTCTAGTCTGCTAGATATTGCAAAAAAGTAAAAAAACAAAATAAATGGAAAGCTCTCCCTAGTTATCCAAAAACAAAACTTGATTAGATCCATATCAGGTAGAAGCTTTTTTTTTTTTTTACCTTCTTGGTTTTCAGAGTGAGAGAACCACAGAACCACTCAGTTTAATCACAAAACAGAAGATCAGTGTTTTACGACGGAGTAGATCCGGTAAGATATGTGTTCTCTGGTAAACTGTAGGACCTCTGCATGGTGTTGACCACATCTATCTTCAGAGGGGTCCTTGTGACAGGATCAGATTTCCTTCTTTGCTGTTCAGTGAGTGGGGGGTGAATGGGTGTGATGTGTTTGGCAGCTGGGGATTCAACTGGTACGTAGCTGAGGGATCTTTACATCTTAAATCATTGTACAAACACTTTGTTGAGGTGAATTTCACTAATTATCACACTGAAAAATAGAGGTTGACAAGAACTTACATTTTCTAGGCAACGTATTGATGCATTTGGTTTTTTTTGAGTTTTTCCTTACTTAAATTCACTGTGGTTGAGGTTTACAAAAGATTTTGAGTTCTACCAACTTAGGTTTTGAGTTTCACCTTTAAGTTCTGAGTTCTATCAACTTTGTTTTTATGAGTTTGACATAGATTTTGAGTTCTACAAACTCAGATTTTGTAGTGATATCTGCAAGTTGAGTTCTATCAACTCAGTTTTTTTAGTCTACCAACGTCTTCACTACCAATCATTCAAACACACAAAAAATTATGTTAATTACAACATTTTTATTGCTTCAAGCCAAACATTGCATCAATAGATACAGTATAAAACCATGTTCAACAACATAATCTTAACTGCACAGATCAAAGTAACCTGACACTGGACCAGAATGTTCTAGATTCGTTAAGTGATGATGAGGGAAAAAACAGTAAGACACCATTTTAGTAAGAGGAAAACACACAGGTAATTTTTTGTGAAGTAAGTGTATTAACATATATGAAAAAATAACAGTTTTTACAAATTTGGGCTTGCCCTTCAGTTTCCAGTTTTTTTCAATTGTAGTCTCTTTTAAATTTAGCACACCCTTTTAAAAAAATAAAATGAAATAAAATGTCTTGTTTCCCCAGCGGAAGGAAAAAGAAAAAAGGTTTTCCCTTTTATCTGGAGTTTTCTTTTAGTCCTACCACTCCGACAGGGGCGATGAATGCAAGAAAAGTCCTCTTCAGTCAAATCCTTCTCTTCAGTCAAATCCAGATGTTCACACGGTTGGGTATGCCATCTCCATTTTAAGGAGAGAATCCAGAATCCAGGGTATCCAAAAACCCCTGCATAGCACAACAGAGACTTAGTGCAATCCATTCATTTTGTTCTTAACTGTACGGTTTTGGCATCTCTCAAGTCGCGATAAATTTCAGTGTGTAATGTAACTTTTCTAACTCATTACGAATTAACTGCTGCATTACGGGGTTAACATATAAAATGTTAATGTCACTGTTTTTCTTGTAAAGCAAAATAAAATCATGAAAGCAAAATCCACATGTAAATAATGTAAATAACAGTAAATACCCACATGGATTAAGAAAGTAAATATTGTAATCTTGTAATATTCTGTGCCTGGGTAGAAGCAACACTGCACTACATAAAACAATTTAGAAATTTAATAAGTTGTACACTCAACTTAATGTCTCTTTTCATTTTGTACAATGAAAATAACAGGCACACTCTTTTCTCTATGCATAAACACTCCTGCCGCACATGCGCGGCATAAACACGCACGCGCACACGCGCATTATAAACGCGCACGTGCGCTGCTTTTCCTTTCATCAGAACGTGAAAAACATGTGAACTCATGCTTCAACTCGGTGGCAATACACCACAAGGGAATGCTAACTCACGGAGCTAACCGCTAACTGTCTGTACTTTGCAGCACTCACCGGGAAAACTGGTAAGGTCCCAGGGTCGTTCCTCCGTGGTTCTCCAGATGCATAAAATTACAATGTCCGCCAATCTTCTCCAAACACGAGGGAAAAAGGCTGTGCCCATGAAGAAAGGATAGGAAACGTACCGTATTGGTATTCATGAACATAAGCAGTCGCGTACCAATGAGTTTACAGTTGAGGGAACTCAAAAAATCTTGTATAAAGTAGATTTAAAACTCCTTTGTTAAACCAACTTCTGAGAATTTGAGTTGGGCAAACGTGTATTTATTTGTTAGATGTCAAATTTATATTTATATTGCAGAAAAGCTTTTTGATCGCCAAGTAATTGGAAATTTCTATTTGCAACATTAAATAAATTTGGTATTGGGCCTTATTTCATAGACTGGATAAAATTCTCTATAATAGCCCAAATGCAAGGGGTTAAGGACTAATGATCAAACCTCCCCAAGTTTCTGTTTACAGCGAGGCGACCAGGCAGGGCTGCCCGCTTTCCCCATCACTTTTTGCCATTTTCATTGAACCACCAGCAGCCGCGATAAGACAGGATACAGATATTAAAGGGATCTCTGGCAGAAATATTGAGCACAAAGTGAGTCTTTGCAGATCTACGTTATTACTTTCCTCAGAACTCATTAACGCTCTCTCCAGACAATTACATTGATTAAAAAAATTCTCAATGGTATCTGAGTACTCTATTAACCGGTCCAAGACCACAGCTCTATCTGTTAAGTGTACTTTACAAAACATTCCTGGTATCACAATACAGGCCGGTACCATTAGATATTTAGGAATAAACATCTCTCAGAAACTTTCAGAATTAATAAAAGCTAAATCATGTCCAGCTTTTTGAAATCAATAGAGGAAGATCTTTACGATGGAAGCACCTACCCATATCACTAATGGGGAGAGTTGCTACCATTAAAATGATGGTTCTACCCAAAATTAACTACCTGTTCTCAATTGATACCCGCCAAACCTCCCTCCAGTTGGTTTAAGTCACTGGACTCTCACATAACCAGATTCCTTTGGAAAAACAAGCCATCACGCATTAGTTTAAAACCTTAAAAACAGACAAAAGACAGAGGAGGGTTAGACTTGCCCACTTTTGGTTATTACTTCTTGGCAAACAACTACAGTACATCTACAAATGGCGAAACCCAGCCATCTGGACGGGCCGTGGCTAGACGGTAAAACAGGCACATTTGAAGAAGATCTGGTTGTCTCCGATTTACCATTCATCAGCTCAGCAATTAAGTCTCATACATGCTTTAAAAGCATCAATATCACCGCTCTACTCTGAAAAGCATGGTGAAATTCTTGAAATTAACTGAGACTTTCTATTACTCCATGCTGAAGCTTACACCCATCTGGAATAATCTGGATATTTTACAAAATAAGAAAATGATTAACTTTGCACATTGAAAGATAAAGGAGTAAAAAAATTAGAACATATAATTGAAAAACGAAATTTCTTATCATTTAATACACTTACTTCACAATATGGAATCAGTAGTACTAAATTCTTAGAATAATCATCAACTTAAATCTATAATAAGTAAAAAATATACCTCTAACCAACTGAACCTGCAGACTCCAGTTAGGAGTAGCAGAATTTCTGGAATCTCTATCCCTAAACTACTTTTCAAAAATATATAGACTATTAACAAAACTGGATGATTCAATGTCCTTCCCCAATATTAAGGGTGGGAGGCTGACTTGTCCAGAACCTTTAACCACAATTCATGGACACAGATATGTTTAAACACATTTTAATGACTAAAACTCAAATATGCAACTAATACAATTCAAAGTTTGCACAGAGTTCATTTCACAGCACAGAAGATGTTTAGATGGGTCTGTTACCTTCACCCAAATACCTTACATTGTAATGGAATACAGCGGAACAATTATCTCCGCCTTATGGTCTGTCCACCTGTCCGGTTTCTGGCTTCAGGTATGTGGCGACCTGTCAGCGTGGCTCAGGTGTGAGGCCCGCACCACGTAAGCCACACTTCCTGCACAGGGGAACTTGGATGAGATGCGACATGACACCAACTATGCACATATGATACTTTGTGCATGTATTGCAAAGAAAACTATCTAGCAAAACTGGAAATCCAAAATAGTCTGAGTATCAGCCAGTTTAGAATTTCTTAGTAGACCACATCAGTATTGGATCAATGTCTGCCTTCTCTAAAGAATCAGTTAGATGAATTCCACTCCCCTCTGGTCCCCTGTGGGTAGCTCCATCACTTAATGTTGGTGGAGGAGAAGCGGCCTCGAGGATGCGGGGGTTGGATGTGCGGGGGTGCTGGGTGTGTGGTTGCAGTGGGGGGAGGTGTGGGGGGGTAGGGTGGGCGGGTGGGAGAGGGTTGTTGATGGGAGGAGGGGCTGTGTGGTGGGTTGGGGGGTGTGTAGGGGCAGGGGGGGTTCCCCGGTTCTCGCAGGTGGAGGAGTGGGGTGTGCTTGGAGTTGGCGAGAGCTGGAGTGGAGGTGGGTGCTTGTTGTGTGTGAGGATGTATGGGTGGTTGGCGTCCTTGCCCGTGGGGGGTCTCACCGGGACCTGAGGATGGGGGCCTGTGGGCCCTGATCCTTCAGCGGTCCTCATTCATTCCGTCCCTGTCCACTCTCTGTGGCGTTGTTGTCGAGGGGCCCCTGGGGGGCCACTGTTGGCCCTGGCGGCGGTGCTGAGATGGCATTGGCTGGGGGCGGTGCGTGCCTGGCCTCTTCTGCCCCTGGGGGGGATCGAGGCGGGGGATGCCCAATGCGGGTGCGGCTTAAACTCCAGCGGGGAATTCATACACCCCTCGCTGGTCTTCTTCCCCTTTCCTCCTCTCCCAGCTCTTTTTCACACACACACATATACAGGGCTCTGGGGAGGGGACTCCCCGGCTGGTGCTGAGAGGGGCATCAACGCGTTCCAGCAGCCGCATGCGGGGACAACCTGCTCCCCAGTTTTTAACCGCATTTAGACACTGGACACATGAAACAACAACAGCTCACAATCACCTCTGGGGCGGGCGCTGAGTGTGTGGGGGGGTGGGCCGGGTAGGTGGCTATGCTGTCTGCGCGGCCCCGCTCCTGACATGGCTTAGCACTGCCTCTCCGTTTTAACCGCAAACAACACATTTTTTGGCTACATAGTCATGAGCGGGGGGGTGAGGGAACGGGATCCTTGATGCCCTGGCCTCCCGGCTGCTGCTGGGGGGGGGGGTGGTGGCTGTTCCGCCGGGCTCAGGGTCACGGGCTGGCCAACGCTGGTGGGGGGTCGGCTGGACCCAGGGGGCTCCCTGTCTGCTGGCAGCCTGGGGATGGGGACGGTGGTTGGGGTGGCGGGGGCGGGGCTTGGGGGGGCTCAAGGGAATGATGTTTAGGGGTTCCCTGTATAGACGCCAACCAAGGTACTGTGTGAGTGTATTCTTTTTTTTTTTTCTTCTCTCTCCTTCTCTTTCTCTATTTCTCTCTCTCCATCACTCTTTTTGTTTTTGTTTTTTCCTTTATCTCTCTCTGTTCCACTTTCTATCATTGCCTCTTTCAGTTTTGCTTTTGTCAAGCCCAGCGATATGATGTAAAAAATGTTGCTATAAAAATGTGTAATTAAAGAAATAAAAATTAATAAAATTATAAATGGGTTCTCAAGGGGAACCCCAAGCTCCCCTTGGCAAAAGCAAAATCTGTTCAACACAATAAAGCAACCAGACTACCATTCTGCTTACTGATGCTGGACGGGACACAAAATTATATTTCTGAGTGGGATTACAATACAATTGTGTGTTAGAACAACAATTGCCATTTACTTTTTTAACGGTGCAGATTACCCATAACAGCGCTGAGGATCTAAATCAAAGCTTATTTTCTCATATACATGCGAGAAAAAGTCTATTCAGCTATCTAAGGGTGAATGGTTTTCTTGTTGAGCATTACCACAATAATCATGCCTGTGGCTGAATAGCCAGATTCAGGACCAGGAGGTTTAAGAGTGAGGCCAGTTATTCTATAAGCGCATTTTCAAGTAACAAGAAAAAGTAAAGTTTTTGTGTATCAACATACATAAAAACAAAAATAGCAGACAAACTTAAAATAAAATAGAGTTTGGTTGGAAGTGTGCAGAGCAGACTTGAGCCTGCAGATGAAGCAAAGTGTGAACAGGCAGTGAGGATCTACAGCAGAGGTGGGGGTTGGGTTTTATGAGCACCAGTACACAATGCAGGGTAAAAGGTCTTCTCAGAAATATACGTGTTTATGAATGGTCTCTTAATAAAAAGCATTACTCATAATACAATTGATTATTGATTGTCACTTGATTTTCATCACATTGCATTCTGAGATGTAATTCACTTACAAGTTACAAAGAGGAGAACCTTTTAACCAGTGTTCACTGATAAATCTAGTTAAAAGATGTCCTACAATTCTTTGTAGAATACTGTAAAAGTTATAATCTAGAATGTTTACTGGATCCAACACAGCTGAAATCCGGAACTTGTTTTTTTTTACATGGTTTTATCTTCTGCAGACCATTATAGTTCTGGGTAAAGGGTTAGGCACAGTTGTTATATTAAGTTTAAGGGTTAACTACCTACAGTATTGATAACAGACTTGCATTAGAGAGTACAAACATGATGGTTTCAATGTAAGAATATAACCCAAATAATGTAATTAAAAACATTATATTCATATGACTATACTGGTTAGTTATACACAGAAATGATGGTATGATCACTGAAAGCAATGATGTTTAAGACTTCTGAGAGAATGGTTTGATTTTTGTTTTAGTCATGATATGGAGTTTCTTCAGTAAAAAAAAAAAGACAAGCAAAATTAAAGTATCAGGAATAAAACAACAAATGATGATTACTAAAAAATATTGGTGGAACAAGATGAAAAAGAAAATCTGCAACACTTTTCACAGTTGGTCAACTGTGTTCAGCCCAACAACCTACTGAACAAGGAGACAGAAAGCTGAACAACTGCTAAAAAGTTATCTAAGCTATACTGCTGTAGCATCTGTATAAACTGTGCAGTTTCTAATATTAGGTTTACATTTTTACTGTACAGTGAATGTCCCACTAATCTGTTCCTAAAG
>JAGKQL010000074.1:699092-807235 GCA_018398635.1 Cyprinodon brontotheroides
AAATATTAAGGCCCAATTTTAGACAGGAGAGACTTAGGGCCGGATCTATCAAAAGGTTTGCGTGTATAAAAACGTGAGCTATTACTCACTGCGCACGCTAAAAAATTTACAAACTGATCTATCAACAGCGTGCTAAAAAGGATTTGGTTCTTTAAAGCGTTGCTAAAGCGCCTCTTATCCATTTAGTATTTTTTTCTGCAATGAATATGCAATATGGGGCTTACTAGTAAAAGTGCGTCTTGTGGGAGGGAGAACATGTTAATATATCAATTTAGCACCTCGCAAAGGGATTTATTAAACCTGAAAGCAATTTTTGCTAACGGTATCTGACTCCTATATTTAACACGTTTCAAAAAGAAGGTGCAAATGGTCTGTATGCTTAATTGCGCACACATGGTGAAGCGGTTATTGTCGCAAGAAGGATACATCGAAATGAAGCAAGGAGACGAGAGCGCATTTTTTCACTCCGTGTGAATATTTTTGGAATGAATGAGGAAACGATCATCAAAACATTTCATTTATCCAGCATTGCTATTTTGGAGCTGCAATTCCAGTGATTTGCTCCTCACAGAGCCGCCAGCTGTACTTGTTCCTCAGTGCTGGTCAGAGGCATCTCATCTACTGTGTCCCCTCCTCTTTTGTTCTTGAGATGTTTTGTTATATGCCAGTTTGTCTTTGGTTCACCTTCTAATATCCTGGTATCTTCTTTTTTACTTCATCCACTGTTCGCAAGGTTTCACCAACAGCGTTTACTTTATTACAGATTTGTTCACATATAGCGTTCCTCTGTGTGACAGTCACACTTCTTTGCTGTAGCTCACTTAAATGTTTGTTGGCTTCATCCACCAATACCTCCATTTCCATGGGGTCGAATTTCCTTTTGCGCTTTCTGCTGTCCAAACTCGCCATGCCGCAGAACCACAAAACGCAAGCAAAACCATTATTTTTAAATAGGGTGTCTCCAACAGTTTTGCACCTGCCACCAGTTAAGCAATGCCGGCTCTTGTTAAAATCACCCGGAAACCATGGTTTTTCAGCCCCACGGCATAAAATTCCAGTTTCTTCTGCTATAACGCAAATTACTGCGCGCAAAAATTGGATCTTGATAAATCCGGCCCTTAAAGTAGTAAAAGAATAGAGAATAGTGTAAAATAAGTGAATACCTTATTTAAAATATAACTGAACCGTTGGGGAAAAAAAACTCAAACCACTTTTTGTCCCGCCCTGTTACGTCAGCTACACTGTTACATTCAGTATTGTTGCCATAGAAACAGACAACAGCGCCAATATATCAGAATTATACTAAACAAGACACGCAAATAATTTCTCACATAAAAAACAGAACTTTCAGTCCATTACAGTTTTATATATTGAATCTGTTTTCCTGTTCAGAGTTGTTCAGTTTCTGATGTAGAAAGCTTTGATTGTTTTTGGTTTTTTGTCTCTTGTATCAGCTTATTTTTGGGGAAACTTATTAAGTTTAGATTTATGTGATATTTTTGCACAAAATATATAAGTGAATATTGTAACAGTTCTGTTTTCAACTGTAAGCATTAAATTAATATATGTTATTCACATTTTTGTGGCTTTATCCTTTCCAACAAAAAAAAGGCATCGCGCAGGTAGCTCCCTTGCCCTATGACTTGTCCCCACCAACTTTCAACACAAAGTTACACCCTTGCAATGAAGTGTGCACAGTTGTTCAAAATAGCAATCTGAATAATCTCAGCAAAATCAGGAAGTCCGCCTGAAGAACTATAGGACAGGATCATCCCAACATTGTAACATGTTCCATAACAGGTGACAGTCTTGGCTAACAGCACAACAGACAGAAGTGGTGATGTTTCTCTTACGAATCCCTGTATGCCTGGATGCAGCACATTTAAAGGCACCTCAGATATTTTAGTAAGACACAGTGCCTGCTTTCCACCATCTGTTTGCAGGTGATATGCCATCATCATCTGGTGTTGTGTCGAAAGGGTCAACAAGACATTCCTGAAATTGTTAGTGTGACTCGCAACCTTCTTAAAAAAGTTTTGTTTTGCTTCGAAGCACATTGTCCACACACCAACCATAGGTCCTTATTCTTCCATCAATGTGGGGTAGTCCTCCAAAAAATGTCAAGATTTGTTTGGAGGTTTTTATGAGGACCCAAATGCAGAGGCTGACAGGCAGGGGTGAGTTTTCTTTAAAGGTTTAATGAAGATCAGGCAGCAAAAATAGATGTTGGGAGCTGGAGAAGTTCCACCTTTCTCCAGCAGAGTCCCAGGATCCTTCTGAGGGAGCCTCCTGCACAGCTTGCAGCCCATCAAGATCATCAGAGGATCCACTACTTAAGCTGTCTTCAGACCTTGCCTCAACACCGCAGAGAGTTGATCCAGTTGGTCAGCGTCTAAGCCTAGATCCTCAGTGTAACTTCATGACTTTGAATCCAGCCAGGATTCTAACCGTTGTCTCTGTCTTCCAGGAAACCAGTGTCTCCTCTGTGAAGCCCAGGAAGAGCTAACCTGCCGAGCCGACCCTCTGAGCCAAACCTGAAGAATCATAGAGAACCTCCATGCAGCTCAGGACTAAGAGCTGGAAAACCCGCAAGCCAAGGTCTGTTCATTATAAGACGTGAGACGCTGAAGCAGCAAGCGGACTCTGCTGATAAACTCCTCTCCAGATCCAACAGTGACTCTCCCAAAGCTAACCTCAAGAACCCTCAAGGTACAATCAGTTATCTTCAAGAAATCAAGCTCCAGCTTGCAACGCTAACTGAACTGTCTCTCACGCAGACTCCGGTGAACCAGTGTCCAGGTCCGAACCTGAACCAGTACATTCTGTGTGCTTGCATCTAAATAAACTTGTTAAACTTTTATTCCCGTGTCCGTCAGTGGTATTCTGCATACTTGGGTCGCTTTTAGTGAACCCATCATGACACAGGAATCCAAAAATCCAACTTAAAAATGTTGAACAAAACAGGTATCCAAAAATCTGACATAAAAATCAAACACAAACCAGAACCATGGAGACATCAGGGAAAAAACCAGGGTGAGAAAAGGTAAGACGAGGAACCAGCAAAGAGGAACTGCAGAGGGAGTGTATTTATGGCTGACTGAACAAAGGTAGAGCTAATGAGCTGATAAGGAGCAGGTGTGACTAGAGCTGATGAGGAAGCCAAGGGAAAAGAACACAAGGGGGCCCTCAGAGGACAGACAGAAAAACCTAAGCAACTTAAATGAATCCAGACACACCAATAAAGCTAGAAAACAAGGAAAAACCTGGCTAAACTTGAAACGGAAAACTTAGAGAAAAACAACAGAACCAAGATCGTTAAAAAAAAATGGTGTTTTGGTGTCAGTGTCTCTTCTGGAAAAACTGCCAAAGGTCTGTCACGATGTTCAGATATTTTAAAGTCAAGCTATGCAATAGTTTCAAGTGTATAAACAGGAACAACCACCAGTTCAACTATGTATTTTAAAGTCAGAAGAACCAGCCAAGCACAATCACCCTCAGGTATAAATGAACCAACAATGAGTGGCAACAAACGTATTAGGGCCCAGTTTTCTGTTGGGATCTGGAGATCTGCCACCTTTCTCCAGCAGAGAGTGCCCTGGGTCTCCTGAGCTGAATCCACCTGCACACCTGAGGCTGATTCATCCCATCAGGAGACCAGCCATATAAGCAGCAGCTTGACTTATCTTCAGTGCCAGAGTGTTGAATAAGTCACGGTAGCCAACCTGAGCCAACCAGTCTGTCTGACTCTCTGACTCCCCTGAAACCTTGAACCAGATCCTGATCAGTTTTTTGTCCTCTCTGTTCTTCTAGGAAGATCCTGACTGAAACCTGGAACTCTGGTGGAGCTCATGTTTGGGAAACCTGCCTGCCCGCTCTGAGAAGCCAAATCTGAAGAACCTCAGCCTGCATCTCCCTGCCAGTTCTCTGGAGAGAACTAGGACAACAATTCAAGGTCTGAACCTCACTAGCTCTCGAAACCAAGCTCTACCGCAGCTAACCTCTCTGCTGAACCCTCTGTCTCTGGACCCAACTGGTTCCCACCTCCTGGCGCTCAGCCTGAACCACTGAACTGTAAACCCCGTGTGAACAGCCCCAGATCTGTTTCCTGCATCTGTTCCCTGCCTGTGGTTCCTCCAATAAATTGTGAACTTTTTCCTCTGTCTCCTGGTGTTCTGCATTTGGGCTAGAAATACCACCCATCATGACAGAACACTCTGGCCAACAGACTAGTCCAGCGGAGGCATTTGGAATGATGTTGGAGGAACAAAAGATTCAGATTCAGAACCTGCACACCTCCTTTCGTGAGAGACACGATCATCTAGCCGAGAGGTTAGCCAACACCATTCGTGAGTTTCACACACGTCTAGATGGGGTTTTTGGGATGTTGCAGAACTTAGCCCGTTTTTTCGAAGCTACTCCCAGAGCGGGGCCAGCTCAACTTCCTGTTCCTGAACCAGATCCGCCTCTGAGGTCAGAATCTGTCACGTCACTTCCGGAATTCCGTCCGTGTCTTCCTGAAAGATTTTCAGGTATTCAAAGCAAATGTAGAGGATTTTTGTTCCAGTGCCGGTTAATTTTTGAGCATTCACCTGCCAGTTTTTCTAACGATAAAAGAAAAATGACCTTCATCCTTTCACAACTGACTGGAAGAGCTCTTGAATGGGCAGAGGCTAGATTTTCCTCTGAATCCAGTTTTCCGAGCACTTTCGCAGAATTCATAACAGAATTTTCTCAGGTCGTTAATCAAGACTCTGAAAGATCCATTGACTCGCGCCTTGCTCAGTTTAAGACAAGGAAATCAGACTGTTGCAGACTTTTCTATTGACTTCCGGGTCAAAGCCGCAGCTTCTGGTTGGAATGAGAGTGCACTTCAGAGTGCTTTTTTCATGGCTTTAAATTAAGTTATTAAGGACAAACTTGCCTCGATCGATGAACCTGAAATTCTGGAAGACCTTATCAAATTGACTATTAGCCTGGATAACCGTCTGCGAACCAGATCCAAGCCAAAAGTTAAGGGTCATATTTTACCTGTTTCCGTTTCTACGGCTAAGAGAAGGGACGTCTCTTCTTCCTTTGTTTCCCCTGAAGATGAGTTCAGAACTGAAAGCCGTGCCCAACCTGTATCTGATCCTGTGTCTAGAACTCATTTTGTTTCTCCAGCCTTAGAATCACCTGAGGGAGAGCCTATGCAGATTGGTCACACTAGGCTCACACCCGATGAGAGGCAAAGAAGGTTTAAGGAGAAACTTTGCATTTATTGTAGAAAACCTGGACACTTCGTTTCGACCTGTCCAGCGAAGATAAAGAGTCGGGGCTCGCCGGAAATTATGAGGAGTCTGGCGAACCATCTACAAGATAGGAGATCTCCTCATCTTCTGTTACCTGCAACTCTGTTCTGTTCTGATCAGACTCTCACTCTGTCAGCCTTCATAGACTCTGGTTGTGAGAGAAACCTTATTAACTCTAATCTGGTTCAACAGCTGAAGATTGAGACCATCCCTCTGAGGAAGCCTCTTAAAGTTTCAGCCATAGATGGAAAGAGACTACACCAAGTTACCCACAAGACTCAGCCTCTTCAGCTTCAAGTTTCTGGTATTCACAGAGAGACCATAACCTTTTTTGTTTTCCCATCAGCCTGTTCTCTCCTGGTTCTGGGATATGAGTGGTTGGAGCGACACAACCCTCATATCAATTGGACTAATAGACACGTTGAATCGTGGTCTGCCTCCTGCCATGCCTCCTGTCAGTCAACCAGTCCCCGCTCTGCCGAACCTACAGGAGTCCCTCTGCAGCCGCTCCGAGCATTCAGGAGCCCTCGGTGGGCGCTCCAGGACACCTCGGAGGCTGCACCGGTGTCGTCGTGGGCGGCTCCCTCCATCCTGCTGCCAGAGCCGCAGTTGGCGGTCTCCTCTGTTCCTGTTTCGGAACCGCGGTTGGCGGTTCCCTGTGGATCTGCTCCTGTGCCGCAATGGGTGCCCCCCCCTCTGAACCTGTTTCTGAAGCTGCGACCGGTGTCCCTCCTGTTGATCATCAGAGATCAGAGACTTTCATTGTTTTTCGTCCACCTTTAGTGGATCGTTTTTTGTTCTGGACTCAGTTTTTTGTTGTTTCTTGCCCTCCTTGCCTGGTGCCCCCTCCGCCCACCCTGGGTGGGTTGTTTTGTGTTTCCTTTTTTTTTTTCCCTAGGTCTGATCTGTAGCGTCTGGTATCCGCCCTTGAGGGGGGGTACTGTTAGGATCTGGAGATCTGCCACCTTTCTCCAGCAGAGAGCGCCCTGGGTCTCCTGAGCTGAAGCCACCTCCACACCTGAGGCTGATTCATCCCATCAGGAGACCAGCTATATACAGTGGGCACTGGTTGGAAATGGACGGTTTCCTGCATGATTCCTGTGTGATTCCTGCGTGAATCACAATGTATTTCCTGAGGCCAGTTTTTTTTTCCAAAAGAACTGCAATGTACCCGGACAACCACCAGGCGGCACTTGGGAGCTCTGCCGTGCTAAAGGTGACGTTGTGGGCCTGCAGTCAACTGAAAAGTTTATTGAGACCATTTGCATAAACAACCAAAATCTTCCTGATGATATGATGTTCTTTGATTAAAATAAAGTTAATTAATTAATTTAACATAGTGACTGCATTATCTTATTTCATACACCTCCGATCTTATCTGAGAACTTTTTATTTCTATTTATCTGCTTCTCTATTATTTAATGAAAAATGATTATAATTCATCTTTTTGGCAAAACAAATAACTGAATCAACAAAGGTCCGTGGATCATCCGTCCATTCGATCGGTCGCGTGCTCATGGATAATTTCTAGGTTATAAAAACGTCTTCAGCGACTCTGAATGAATCGGTCTCATCAGGCCTCTTTTCTTTCATCAGTGGGTTTTAATTTCGTCACCATCGTTTCAGTCATTAATGCAAAATTGGTCCATGGTGAAGTTTAGAAATGCAGATGAAAAGAAGAAATCCACACCCGTGAGTATCTATTTTTTTTAATGCTGTGACGTTTCGGGCGTTCTTCTTTTAACCTTCATTGAAATTCAGTGTATTAATTAATAGTAGATTATTATAGGCTACTTATAGCTACAGGATATTTGATGCCATGTTATGCAGAAATAATGCTTCTAATATCTTGATCTAAATTCACCAATCTGTGGTAAACTAAAACGCTCGGATCTTTCTGTCATTTTGTGTGCGTGTGTGGCATCTGCAATCCATTGGGAATCCCAGAGGGAGGGAGGGGGGTTCATGCAACGTCATTCCATCACCGTTTCCGGAAGGGGTTCCCCAAACTTCGGTATCCAATCAGCGCCGTCATAGATCCTGCGCTGTAACTATAATGCTTCGGATCTTTCTGTCATTTCATTATAACCATTTTGTTAAATATTCAAATAGGGTGACCAAAGCGTCCAGTATTTCTCGGGACATATCCGTATTTCCGTCCTGTCAGGCGGGTCCTGGGTTTTAGAAAGTGAGGAAATGTCCTGATTTCACTGCGCCTGCGACGCTCCCGTGTGGCGTAATCCCTGCGTAGTGTCAATGAGGGCAGCCCTGCTCTTAATTAGAGCTCTGTTCAAAAACCTGGGCTGCATCCTCCCTGCATCCCAAGGCAGCGGTCTACCTAGACTGGATCCTTTGAAGTCCTTGAAAATAAGGAGGCTTGAAGAGTTCTGTGTCTGTAAATTCGAACAGGTCCTCCCTTCAGCCGGGTTTACCGCCGATATAAGCTGTATTCTTAGCAACCGTGAAAGTTAACACACAAGCAGGAAAAAGAATAGATACGAGGTTTTCAAACTGTTTGTTTATTTATTGATTTTTTAAAAGTTAAAGTGAACAAAGACTACGCTCACAAGAATCCAGAGTGGAATAAAGGTTCCAACCACGGGGAGCAGGAACAAATAAAAATCAAATGTAATGATAGAAACCTTAGTCAGTTAAATAACCTGCTGCTGTCATTCTGCACATCTCTGATGTTGCTGCTATTTTCAAATATCCATTACTGTAAAATGTCCATAGCTGCATATTGGTTATTTATTCTCCAGTTTTATATTGTTAAACACTTTACAGTATTTTATTGTTTTTATATTTTAACTCTTCCCTATAGGCTCTATGCAGCTCCACTACTTCCTGAATTTAAGGCAGCTCCTTTGTTTCCTGTCTTTCATGATTGGATGCACTGATTAATCCAGGTGTGTATGACCTAAGTAACTGGCCAGACACACCTGGATTAATCAGTTCGTCCAGTAATGAAAGACAGGAAACAAAGGAGCTGCCTTAAATTCAGGAAGTAGTGGAGCTGTGCATACCTATTATGTTATTCTTATACATTTCTCTAAGGTCCTCATTTGTGTGACCATTTTCAATAATATTTCTGCTGCTGTAAATTTGCCCATTGTGGGACAATAAAGGGATTTTCTATTCTATTCTATAAAAGGGTTAGAAATATATAAGTAAATCTAAACAATGTATCTACAAAATATATCTGCAAAATCTCTAATATTCAACAACAAAAAATACTTAGTTAAGCATATTGTGCAAAACAACAATAAAAAAATTAAACTCCTATCAGATTTATAGTCCCCACTCTGCAGATATATTAGAATCTGTCCTTAAATTACAGCCAAACCCATTTTACACAGTAACAGATTAAAACCTTTAGATAAACCAAACATTACGCCACATATCTGACTCAATAACCATTAAAACAACTATTTTTCATTAATTTCAGACGGAACTATTCACAGAGTTGTATTATTATATTAAACTGAACTTCAAATTTTCACAACTGTTCTGCGCCAAGTAACATTTCCTCTGATCTATCGGAGCAAATCCCGATGATGAGACATTTGTTCTTTTAATATCACAAAACCAAATGCTTGATTTTAGTGGAAGGGAAGGAATTTCGCCACATGATAGCTGGAAAAAACACAACCTGAAGAGACACGTCGCAGTTCACCAGAAAGACATTACGGTAAGTTAACAGAAAGATTGGTGGTGGTTGTTTATAATGTAACATTAAATCAACGGCTATAATGTCCCAATGATAAACTAACTAATGTTGGCTAACTTTCATAGCATTTAGTATCCAGGATGGCTACGTTACGTTAGCTTGTTAGCACGTAGCGACCGTAGCCACTTGTTGATAGAACTGAATGTGAAGTTAAATTTATGCTAACTTAGATATGTTATACTGGCCGGGCAACTATAGTTTTAGTTAAATTGCAAGTTTGATTAAAGCAGACAGACGTTTTAGGTAATCTAGAAGCTGCAAGTGAACTATAGCTAACACAAAACACCTCGGCAGCTACACATGTATGCTAAATGCTAAAACTGAAACTGAAACTATTTATCAGGATAAGTTAAAATAAAAACAGTAAGCCACACATAATTCCAGAACAACTTTAACCTAGATTTTTCATACACAACATTGCTAGGGGAACCACTGCAGGGGATGCAAACTCCCAATGTCTTTATTTGGTGACATAAAATGCTGCTCTGTTTATCTGCACATTACTATTACAAGGACATTTTATTTGAATTGGCATCAATATTAATACAACCAAAATGCATGCACACATAAAAATGTCTGCAATTTATTCCTGCATTAAATGATAGTTAAATGATAAATGCTCGTTAGCAGATTGATGAATATGTTTAAATATCAAATTTTATATTTATTTGTAAGTTTTTAATTTATTTGTTTGTAACTTCAGTAATTTGAATTGAATAGTTAAATGTGTACAAACCCTGTAAATAACTGACTTAAATCACTACTTTCACCATTACTAATGTTGTGTTGAGAAGCCAAACTGTTGAGAAATAAATAATTTTTTGTCTAAATTGTTATCCCCTTACTGCCTGATTTTATTTGCAATTATATATATAAAAAAAAACATAATACAGGAAAGAAACAAGTTAAATAGTGGATCTAGATCAAGTAACATTTGAATTCTAATAAATCATGTAATAAAGATAATGAAAAAAAGATAGATGAATGAATAAAAGTAAATATTTTTGTCTTTTTTTTTCTACAGGTCATAACGGCATGTGCTGTCCTGCACAACATCTGCCTGGGAGCCGGTGACATCACGGCCCCAGAGGATGACATGCCAGAGGATGAGGAGGGGAGAAGGTGTTGGAGGCAGTCAGTGGTGCTCCATGGAGGGACCAGCTGTCTGCTGAGGTGTCTGCCCTGGAGGAGGGTCTACCCGACCACTGTTACATTTAGATAGGCAAGTAGTTACTTAGGCAAGTAGAATCACATTTTAGCTGTTCTCATTTCAGGGTTATGAAAACAGTTTTAGTAAAGTCATTATTTTCTGCGTCTTTTAAAACTTTTTTAGTAACATGGCAGCCGTCGATTGGGTCAGCCCTGCAAACCCTGATGGACGATGTGGTGGACAGTGGAGAGAGGCACCCCCGACCCCCCAGATGATGTCCCACTCGCAGTCAGAAGACTCCAAGCTCATCTGTGTGCTGCTCAGCCTCTGCAGCATCTAGCCCTGGTGTGTCCTCAGGGATGGAGGCAAGTAGGACAGGTGGGGCAAAAGGCGGCCTCTGTCCTAATACCTCATCCATGAGGACAAACCAGGACGAAGTAGGCAGCCTGCGAATTGAGACGCAGCCATTGTAACCATCATTGACATTCATAATGATGCCTTATTAGACATTGTAGAATTTGTAAATATTTTCTTAATATTAATATTTAGTGCAGTGAGCATGGTGAGGCTTGTGAAAACCACTTTTCTCAGTATACAATGTCGGAGAAAGAGCAAGGCAGTTATTGTTGGATCTTCTGTATTGATAAACCTGCTTGTAATTTTGTTTTATAATGCTGTACATAATTAGGATAATAAATATAGAGTATATGCAACATATTTGTTTTTAATTTTGTTCATAATCTAAACCTGACATGTTATCAATATGACAAATTAGATCCCGCTGTGTACTTGTTTAAATAGCACTGTGTTGGAAACAAAGCTGCTTTAGATTTTTAAATAAAGATTTCTTCACAACAATTGCTCATATCCTCATAATCTTTCACATTGGACATATGTGGGAATGTTTGTATCGATTGTGAAAATTGAAGTGTTTAGCTTTATTGAGATAATTGAAGTTAAAGATGCTAGTATTGGAGGCCAAAAATTTCAGGAATTTTCCAAATAAGTTTGAACCACTGCTCCAATCCGGCCGATATTTTAGGGATTGAATATTTTTAGGACCCTCCATAGATCTACCAAGTTTAAAGTGTTTGGCTTTATTACTTTTAGAGATAATTGGAATCAAAGATACTATTAGAGGCCAGAAATGCAAACATTTCAGGAATTTTCCAAATAAGTTTCCTCTAGAACCACTGCTCCAATCCGGCTGATATGGGAACCGGAACCACACAGGAGGTCTTCCACAGGGTGGGGACCACCCCCAGGCTGAGGCTCAGGTTGTACATGTTGCTGAGGATCTGACAGAGCTCATCTGCACAGGTCCTCAGCAGCCTGGGGGGGAGGCCGTCTGGTCCTGAGGCCTTCCTCTGTTTCAGCCTCCTCAGCTGCCTTCTCACCTGCATTGGTGTTACTGTGAGGGGGGAGGAAGGCACGACTGGAGGTGTGGATGGGTCGGGGGTTGGTGGGAGTGGCGGCGGTGGGGGGGAAAGGTCTCTGGGGGGCTGGTGGTTGGAAGTGTGTGGAGAGTTGAGGGCAGGGAGGGGACCAGTGTGAGGGGAGTCAAACCGGGTGAAGAAGCTGTTTAACTCATCTGCAAACTTGGTGTAGGCACAATGCTCTCCACACAGAAGGTCATGTAGTCAGTGATGCATTCAGTCAGGCTGTTGAACATGCTCCAGTCTGTGGTGCTGAAACAATCCCTCAGCTCCTCAGTGGCGTCATCCGACCAAACTTTCACTGACTGTGCAATTGTCCTTCTCACCAGTGGAATGTAATGGGGGGCAGGTAGACAAGGTTGTGATCTGAACGACCCAGCGGGGGGAGGGGGGCAGAGGTGTATGCATCCTTAACATTTGCATAAAAAAGGTCCAGCCTTTTATTGTTCCTGGTTGCATGTGACGTATTGTGTGAGCGTGGGGAGAGTGGAGCGGAGAGGGGCAGGGTTGAAATCTGCTGTGATGAGCAGGAGAGCGCGGGGGTGTTCAGTCTCTGAAACTTGTTTACCACGAGGGAGGGACGGAAACGCACAGCACGATCACGTGACCAAACTCCCGCGGCAGATAATAAAGTCTTAAACTCACTGCGAGTAATTCCACATCTGGGCTGCATATCTGCTGCTTCACGTGAACATGAGCCGAGCCGCACCATCTCTCATTCACAAACACCGCCAGACCATGACACATATAATATGGAATAGGGTAAATAGAATTATAAAAATATCTAAACACTGTGGCTATAAGGCATGCAATATAATAGACCTATATATACAGTAAGATAAAAATATGAATATAAAATATAAAAAGCAAAACAGCATCTTACAAGGAGTGCGAATAGAGCAGTTTACCTTATAATTTACTTTTTGTTAAATATTAAAATAAATAAGATAGACTTTAAACTAGCAGACAGGTTTTACAGCCTGAACTGAAAATTTTACCAGCTAGATAATAATAATAATAATGATAATAATAATGAAAACACCACGAAAATAGTATAACAATACGCCTGTTATTATCAGAGTAAGATATTGAGGCTGTAGAATGATAATCCCTATGGTCTAATGTAATAAAAAAGCGATAAAAAAAATAGAAAAACATTACTCGGCCACAGCTGGGACCGAACCCTCAACCTTCAGAACAGCAGGCCACTCACTCTACCCGCTACGCTAACTGCTCCAACACATAATGCCCCTCCCAGTTAGTTAATTCACCTATCTAATCCTGACTCATGGGACGCCGAAATGGACTCACACTGCCACCTAGTGGCTATAGTAGTCACATGTTTTTCACGCAATTCGTGAAACACGGGGAGCGTGAGTTTAGTGTCCATTTCCAACCAGCAACCACAGTATGGCATTCAACCAGGCATCTCCCATTATTTATTATCTTACCTTGCTCTAAAATCACGTTTGACAGATGTTGAAGTTTGAAGGATTTCACTGTTATTAATATATATTATCTGAATTGCTATCTTTCTCCGCACAGTTCACTGACTCACTGGGTGGCGTCACTCCCTATAAAGTCGTGTGAGGACTTCAAATTTGCCAAACGGTCAATGCCATTTTAATAACTCTTACATTTAATGTCATAAGTTACAAAGTAAAGCTTGATGCATTTTATTTAAGCATAAAGAAGTTGGTTAATTGAAATGACACTCAGTTGCCTACGTGCTGTGCACTTCCAACTTCATCCTTCTGGCGCATTTCAGTTATTTTGTTAAGCCAGTTTGCTGCTCAATCTGCGGAAAATAAGGGTCAACAATGTGAATACGACTATCAAAACCACCTTAAAAGAAAGCACAGTTACAATATTAGAATAATAATAATGGAATATAAGTAACAGGTAAAATATTTGTAGAACTTATAAGTATATAACTGTTGCAGATCGTGAGGATTTGATCATGTACAGGCTCAGGCTGGTGTGTCCCCCTCTCCATTTGTGAGACAACAATATTGCATTTCTTTGGAGAAAGGTTAATATATTGGTGGCTTTGTTGACATTGCTATCTAAAGCAAAGTTCTTTAAATGAGGCACAATAAATCTCGCTGCAATCAATCTTTATTAGGGAATACAAAACAATATAAAACACATTTTACAATAACAGCTAAAACAACTTGCAATATAAAACAAATATATGAAATTAACTGCTTTCTTGAGAACAGTGGTTAGACCAAACGGTGCATCTGGACACATCTTCTTCCACCAAGGCGTTCTGACAGCGGACAACAACTGCTGTTGTTGAATAACTACTTTCCTTTCCAGCATGGGGCAACCAAGCCACTGCATAAAATAAGTATTCTTATAACAGTGGAAAGTACAAAAAAATAATAATGAAATAACAATAAAAACATGTTTCCCTAGAGATCTTTGCCAATTAGCGTGAATATATAAATAATCTAATAAGAAGGGCACAAACAGGCTCGGTAATCTTCATAATAATGACACTGATTTATCAGTAGAAGCATTTTAAAAAGACTTCCAGCGTTGGCAGTGAGATATAATTTACTTTTGATGTGTAATAAATGTAGTTGGTCGTGATCATCACCTGCAAGTATAGAGAATATAGTTTGAATCGGACATGCAAGTAGCACAAATGACCGTTTTAACGGCACAAATCAGCACAAACGAAGCACTAAAAAAGTAGACCACTTTGGATTAAAATCGAAGCTTAATGGGGGGATGGTGATGCCATCAGCCAAAAATTAAAATGATTATATCTTAAAAAGTAAAGCAGCACAAATGACCGTTTTAACGGCACAGATCAGCACAAACGAAGCACTAAAAAAGTAGACCAGTTTGGATAAAATCGGAGCTTGATGTGGGGATGGTGACCTCTGGATGACCTAAAAAATCATCTTTAATATCTCTAAAATGAAAGTAGCACAAATGATCATTTTAACGGCACAAATCTGCACTAACGTAGCACTAAGCATTCAGGCTATTTGCTGATGTTTTTCACGTGGGTGGGGTGTCAGCTTCACGCAGCTTAAAAAACGCGCACACGTGTAAAATACGTGCGGTGGCGTTAATAACGTTTGGTGGCATTTTTTGCATATTATATCATCAGGAGGTTGTCTTTTATGTGCTCAGCCACTAGATTTAAAGGTGTTTTACCCAATAAGAAGACTGCAGCACCAGACACAACCAGGAGATCCCTGATCGTTGGGCAAAGGCAGAAAGAAGATGCACCTTCCTGTCTGATCCTGTCTAAATCCTGTTTAGTTCAATAATAAAGTCTGATATTACACAAAACTCACTCTGCTTCTTCTCCCTACTTATGCCCTTGGTGCAGAAGATAAATTATATCTTTAACAGAAATGTTATTATTAATTCTGAAAATATTATCATGTGAATATAAATACAAAGCATACAAAAAATGCAGCTTTATTAAGTGACCTGGTTTATTTTATTTAGCTTTTAATTTCTTTTCAACATTTAGTTCTACTACTTGGCTTGTGCTTTGGTAGTTTCATGTTTAAAATGACAAAAGAAATATGAAAAAGCTTATGGTCGTCAAGTTGTACTTACTCTCATATGACAGCAGATGGCAGTGAAAGCCCAAATTCATGAGATTAAATGTTTGAAGTCAATTTTTAAACGTCTTTCTACCACTTTTTTGGGATTTGAATCATCAGTGGCCGGTCTAAACATATTAAATTTCCAAGAATGCAAAGTGAGCATGAAACTATACCATTTCCCAGGGAATAAACAGTATTATGTGACGCTATGCTTCATTTTTTTTGTCTGTATGTACTGTTTTATTGTCTTCGTGTCTTTCTGTAAATGCCTCAGTACTACTGTTTGTATTATAACCTAATTTTACAGACTGTAAGTTAGTCTAACAAAGCTCCGGAAGCCAGAATCCTGAATTAAACAGCTGATATTCAAAAAATACAGTTTCCAACTAATCTAAGTTTTACAAGTTGACAAGGAGTGAGCACTAGCTCAAATATTTGGTTCCCTAATCCTTCACACACCCCAGGTCATCAAGATCTTCCCTCCTGTCTTCCTCCAACCAGCTCTGCTGCTCCTCACCTATCAAACACTTCCTTGAGGCCATTTTTGTCCAGATTACACCTTAATTACACTTGTATGCTTAATTTACACACTTTATTGGGATGATGAAATTATAGTTTCAATGTTTCAATTTGTCCAAATAACTTTATTTTGTTTCCGGTGGTTTCAATGAGAATTTCAGTTCTGCCTCCTTTATATCCATTCTTAAACATCATAAACATAGCATTCATTAAGTTGTTTATGAACTGTTTTATTGTAGTGGAGATCAAGGCTATGGACACAGACAGTAGTCATTTTAAACTTTAATTTAACCATTTTCATGCAACAAAGTTATGTGGCTATATTTAGTGTAGCTCTAAAACCGGTCGGACCTCAACCGTGCAAAGCAAGTTGCTGAGTGAACATAGATAAATCTTGACTGGACTAATTTTTTATAACGTATGTTTTGCTGTATTATGATAACCATCTACTGTATTTTTGTAATATGGAGACAAATTCTCATTAGGCATCTAAAAATGACTTATACAATGAAAGAAAATGCAGGATCTTTATTAAAAATGAGTGGCAAAAACAACAATAATCTAATACGCATACATTTGCCTTGCCTCAGAAGTAAAAAACTAAAATCAAGAAGCTGTCACAGCATCTTACTTTAATGACATTTTTTAGGGCATGGCTTAAGTTACAAACAACAGACAATATACAATAGATGCAGCTAATAACATTATAAACAACAAATACCAATATTTTTCTCTATAGAGTTTAAAGCATGCAATAAGTACTTATTGGAATCTGCTAGTACTCGCACATCCCTTTTCATATCAAAGACAAAAATATACATTTCCAGAAAGTTTTACCTACTTTTAGTTACCTTTTTGCAGTGCTGTGCAATGTTCTTAAACCTTCAAATACAGATAAATGCAATATAAACTGTAAAATGCCAATAAAAACAAGAAATGTGGACCGTGATGTGTAAAATTTCTCCATATAACCAGAAAGAGTTCCGCTTAGTCCTTGTACATTCACTCAAACCTGTAAATAAATCAATGGTACATTTGCAGAAATCAGTATATTTTGGGACATAACTTACAGTACTGCTTCAGACTGTAAGAACAACATCAATCCTGTGATGATATGCAACCCAAAATCATCTCTTTCACCCCCCAGTGGATCAAATTGTGTTGTTATATGTTCCATCAACTCTTCTGGCAATGCACAGTCAACAGGTGGCACAGTGACTCTTTCAGGCCAGTCCAGCAAATGATCATGTGTTCCAGATGTGGAGGTATGTCTGAAGGATGCCAAATCTGCTGTGGCAACTTCCACAGCTGGCATAACATCTGTTGCAGTGATCTGTCTACTTTGGCTTGCTCCAAAAATGTTCTCCATTGCCGTTGTCTGACGTCTCTGCTGTTGTAGGCAACCACTTACAAAAAGTTGCAGGGGAGTCATGTGATGCTCAGTCCTCAATCCATGATGATTCCAGGTGCCCATGAAGTGTTTGAGGTCTTTATTAATTCGAGGAAGATAAACATAATGAAGAGCCCATATGTGCAGTTCATTGTCAATGATGCCCTCACTTTCCAGAAAATAAAAGAAATCATAATCCAAATTTGTCATTCCTCGCCACAGGTCTCTCCAGAGTCTCTCGATTCTCTGATTATGTGCACTCCTGCCTCTAAGTGCGCTTCCACGCTCACGTCCACGGAAGATGTTCATCAAGGCACAAACAGAATTGTTCTCCCCACCTCTGTCAGTCCTGACTCTTGAAGGTGGGCCGTAGCGAGCAATGGATTGGAGGAAAGCATTTAAGACATTGCTGCTGCAGTTGTTGTTGGAAGCTTGCAGAAACACAATGTGCCGACTGTACCCATCTACACCCCCATGGATGACAATCCGCCATCTATAAAAAGCAAATAGTGGAGAGTAGAAAAAGGAAATCTAAAGGTTACAATCAGCTATTCATATGTAATTCTACAATGAAATCATAAAAAGACATCATTTATTACCTGATCAATTTGTGGTTGCCATCTATATGCCACAGTGAGTTTGGGCCAGCAACCCTGTAGCAACGGCGTTGTGGTCTGTTTGAAAGCCATCTCAAAGCAACACCTCTTGGATTTATCCTGATCATGCTTTCCCTAACTCTCCTTCTCTGTATTTTTATCCCCTGTGATCGTAGAGATGCTCGAACAGATTCCGGGCCAATCAGGTCATTTCCATCCACAATTTGCTGCACCAGTTCATCCAAGGCTGCTTCACTCAAGTCAGCATATGATCGACGAAGCTGGAACTGTCTGAAGGAAAAGAAAGTGCAACACATGAAGATATTATAAAACATGTAATTACTAAATTTTACTTCAAATGTGAACAGAGTCAAAACTGCATCAGAAATGAAAATAAAGTTGTTGCAGATGTAAATAAAAACCTCACAGTGTTAGGCCTGACTGTTACCTATGTGTGGGCACGCTACAGAGGAGAGTCAGATTTCTTTAATACATTATTAAGACAAAGAAAAGGCTTTTTACCGAGTTAAAGCAGGTTCAAACTGATCAGTAAAAATAGCATCATCATCATCAAACCTGTCTATCATTTTTAAACAAACATGTTTCATCATTTTAGGACTTTTGAATTTACCTGAACTACAGAATCCAGCCTCTAAATGGCGTTCTTTGATGTCCCGTGGTTTAACCCCATAATCCCAGCACCCCCTTTCAAGGTGGCTGGAGCTACTTCACAACATTAAGTGGCTTGTAGCTGACTAACTCTGAGACTGACACACACTTATATATGTCCCAAATCTTCATCTGAGACTCTTACTCTATAGATGATCTACTTCATTCTAATATCTATTGACCATAGCTCTAACACTGGGCCAAAAACAGTTGGAGTTTGTGTGGGCCTGGTTTCAACAACACACGTAGCAGGGCTGATTGATGCATTGCTAATGAAAGCCAACAAGACACTGAATTAGCAAAACTTTTTTAGCTTATTCAGTTAATAAAATAAAAGTTTTTTTCGGAATAAATTCATTCAGAAAAAGTTTTGCCACACCATGTCAAAATGGTACAGTAGGGGACCGTCTGGATTTATTTTTTTCAATTTAAATATCTATAACTCCTCAATTGCTTGTTGTATGGACAGAAAACTTGATTCATCTGTAACCAAGGTGTTGTTGCACTTTATTATGCTTATTCCCTTTATTCCAGAAAAATTAAGAAACTGGGAATTTAAACATCTATTTTCTTGTTAAGGTGACGTTTAAATTTAATTTACTTAGGCCCAAAATTATTACGTTTCAAATGTTTACATCCACATATTTACCTAGGGCCTGAATATTTACCAGATTCGAAATATAACACCTTATCTGTTCTAGTTTCTATATAAACAGAGCTGTTAATTAACAGATTTATCAAAAAAGACCATTAACCGGTGAGTTTCTCATGTAATTAAGAGTTGGCGGATGGAGATTTTATCAACAGTCAAACAAGAAAAACGCCTCTACTGTTCATTCCTGTGGCATCTAACTGCTGGGACTTATTAGAAACGATTTTTTTTTTTTTTTCAAAAATACAAATCATTACAGATCATGCATGAATAAATGTCATCTGAATACTGAAATTATCTTCTCATTTAAAACCTTTGTCACAAATCATTCAGGATAACAGCTTCTCACCTTGTCTTTATCAAGATCAGACACAGGTGAAGCTATTTCCACAGGAGAGACATTCAAAAGGTTCTCACCTGTGTGAATTCTCATGTGAGAAGTAGGGCTGCAACAACGAATCGATATAACCGATAAAAATCGACTTTTAAAAGCGTTGGCAGCAAATGTCATCATCGATTAGCTGTGTCGCGTGATTAATGCGTCATCCGCCGCTGTCGTCATAACTGTCCCTTGACTGGCACGAAGCGGGGAAGAAAAGCTACGGCAGAGCGCGCGAGCCAGCGGAGGTGCGCAGTATTACCAACTCAGCGACTTTGGCTATATATTTAGCGACTTTTCAGCGGGAACCCCTCCAGCGACTGTGGCCGCACAAAGCTGGGGCCAGCAAATCGCCGAGGATTTTCGTTAATACTTTACGGCTTTAAGAGGAACTACGTATATGCGTTCATACTCTTGTCCTCCAGCGGCAGCTGCTGCCGTGGGGCGCCTCCCCCATCCCAACGCCGTTCACCCTCAGCGTCCAGACTGCAAATGAAGCGCGCATGCGCCGGGATTGACGGCGCAAATTGATCACAATAATTAAAATAGCCTGCGCTTTGTAAAGCGAAAAAAGTCGTAACATGCAACTTTTGTCAAAACAAATGAACATGGCACGGAACCACCATGTTTGTTTGGTTTTAAAGTGGGGAAACGTAACGTTAGTTTCTCAGGTAGCTCATCTGATGCTTTCCTTACCGTGTTAGTAGGTTACAGACAGTGATAAGGTTGGCTACTTATTTTATTTTTAATTTCATTTGAATTAGCTTAAGCAGCGTTTATATTTTCTTTATAAATAAATTAAGTTGCAAATTATGAGGGCAAGGCTTTCAAAGTTTAAATCTTCTGGCAAAGATAAAGTAAAGAAGATCCTGCAATTTATGGAAGTAAAGCAGAATAAAATCCAGCTAGATCAGTAATATGTCAATTAATTATCTGCCACATTCCCATGTAAATATCTGTCTTTGGAGGATGTGTTTTTTAGCACCCCTAGTTCTCTCATTTTTATTCCAAATAAAATTTATAATTTGAATCACAGGGCTATTTTTATCTCTATGGTTCAGTATTTTCTCAAGTAACAACTTTAACTGCTATACTTTCCTGTCTTAAAGGCAGAACTTTCTTCTAGTCTAAAAGAGCACCTCATTTGTTGAAATGGAGGGACCTATTGTTTGAACCTTAGGGGCTTTTTTAAAACAAAAATGCCTTTTTTTGCTTTATGAAACAAAGTAGCCCATATTTTTGTGGATGTACAGCTACATTTCTCATGTAAGTTTGCTTGCGTAGTTTAACACAAACATTTATTGTTCATATTGCACCAGGACAGTTAATGAGCAACCCTGTACTTGTGTGCTTGTTTTGTTTTGTCTAAAATGTTTATTACTTGGAATAAAGAGGCTAATATAAAAAGTAAATTTTTTGTCCGATTCATGGATTAATCGAATAAACAAATCAAGCCGAATCTCATACTGATTTTTAAAACAATGTCGTTAGTTGCAGCCCTAGTGAGAAGTCAAATGGAATCTTGTTAGTAAACTTCTTGCTACAAATGATACAGAAGAAAAGGCTTCTCACCTGTGTGAACTGTGATGTGAGAAGTCAGTTTACCCTTTTCAGTCAAATGTTTTTACAAATGGTACCGGAGAAAGGCTTCTGACCAGTGTGAATTCTCATGTGAATAGTCATATTACTCCTTTGAGTAAACTTCTTGTTACAAATGGTACAAGAGAAAGGTTTCTCTCCTGTGTGAACTCTGATGTGAGTAGTCAATTTATTCTTTTCTTTAAAATTCTTGTTACAAATGGTACAGGAGAAAGGCTTCTCACCTGTGTGAATTTTCATGTGAGAAGTCAAACGACTCCTTTTACTAAACTTCTCGTTACAAATGGTACAGGATAAAGGCATCTGACCTGGGCAAATTCTCATGTGCATAGTCATATTAGTCCTTTGAGCAAACTTCTTGTTACAAATGGTACAGGAGAAAGGTTTCTCTCCTGTGTGAACTCTGATGTGAGAAGTCAATTTACTCTTTTCTTTAAAATTCTTGTTACAAATGGTACAGGAGAAAGGCTTCTCACCTGTATGAATTTTCATGTGAGAAGTCAAACGACTCCTTTTACTAAACTTCTTGTTACAAATGGTACAGGAGAAAGGCTTCTCACCTGTGTGAATTCTCATGTGAGAAGTCAAAGTACACTTTACAGTAAAATTCTTGTTACAAATGGTACAGGAGAAAGGTTTCTCACCTCTGTGAATTCTCATGTGAGAGGTCAAATTACCCTTTTCAGTAAAATTCTTTTTACAAATTGTACAGGGAAAAGGTTTCTCACCTGTATGAATTCTGCTGTGTCTATCAAGATTATATTTCTTTTTAAATGAATTTTTTTCCACAGGACAGACATTCAAAAGGCTTCTCACCTGTGTGAATTCCCATGTGATCCAATAAATGTTCTTTTGTTGGAAAGTTTTCTCCCCATGTTAAGCATGGGAAAAGTTCATCTCCAGTATCTTCAATCTCCTGCTTCAGAACAAGCTGCTCTTCCTGCTCACCTATGGGGAGCTCCATGGTTTCCTCTTTTGTCCAGGGATGTTCTGGTTCTTGTTGCTCTTCTTTATATCTGCAGAGCTTCTTAGAATGTTCCTCTTGGTCCAAACTGGAATTCTTCTCCTGTTCACAGAGCTGCTGGTCAGAGAAATCCTCCTCTTTTCCAACATAATCCTGAAGGTGGTCTGGAAATAAACAGCAGAAAGACTTTCTATTGTAGGTTAAAGAAAGGACATTTCACTTTAATCATTGTTGCATTGACCTAACTACATATAAACAGATTATATGTTTATCATCAAAGCTTTAAAATCAGATTAGCTGCAGAATCTTAACCATTTAAGAAATGTTCAAACTATTTGTGAGATTTTTTTTTTTTTGCTGAACTGTCCATGATTATTATTATTTGTTTACTTTATCGATCTCATAATGGAGAACTTTACCTCTACATTTAACCCATCCCCTTGGGCAGCAGTTGGCTGTGCAATTAGGGGTTAAGGGTCTTGCTCAGAGACAGAGAGTGGAGGCTGTGGGGATGGAACTCGGTATTTGCAACATTCTCAGAGCAGTAGAGTCACCAGCTCCACTTTCCCTTTGGATAAGCCCCAAACAAGGGTATGCACACACATTTATCACAGAAGGCCAAAATAAAAGGGAGAAGCACTTTAGAAAGCCAGAGCTCCATCCCAATCTGGTCTGATCCAGCTCTTTATCTAGCATTCTGTCTTTGCTGACCTCAGTGCAGAGCTACACTGATAACCTTCTTAGAGCTAGATTATAAACAGATACACTGCCTGGCCAAAGAAAAGTTGCCACCTGGATTCAACTAAGCAAATAGATACAGGAAGAGCCTCCTATTAGATAATTACTGCGTGGGCCATTATCTTTCAGCTGGCAACAACTCAAGGGATTGGGACTGAAACAGCTGTGTGGCAGAGTAAAGAGAAAACCACTAATCAGTGAGGCTAACCGGAGAAAAAGGCTTCAATTTGCTAGGGAAGCATAAATATTGGACTGTGGAGCAATGGAGCAAGGTCATGTGGTTTGATGAGTCCAGATTTACCCTGTTCCAGAGTGATGGGTGAATCATGGTGTAAGAAGAGAGGCAGGCAGCTGGATGCACCCACACCATACCTAGTGTTCACCGTGTACAAGCCTGTGGGAAGCTGTGTTATGTTCTGGGTTGCTGCAGCTGTCGCGCCCAGGTTCAGCAACTATAGCCCCAGCTGCCACTTACCCCGGAAAACCGGACCAGGCTCCAGACCGTCCCAGCTCTGACTGCAACCAGGCCAAGCTCAGTTTTGACTAATCAGCTCACATCGCCATACTTATCTCGTTATCTCAATTGCTCGCCCTAGTGACGATATGTGCGTATTACTCGCTAGGGATTGAAGGAGGGACTCAGCAGCTGGTGGCGGTAATGCACCAAACGCTGTTTGTCAACCACCGTAAAACCCAAAGAAAGTATCATGGAAGGAGGAGGGAATCAAGCAAATCAAAATCGGCGTCGGGTCACATCTGTGAAAGTTGGCGCCTCATTTGCTATTGGCTGTACCTCGCGGTTTGCGGTGGGTCAGCGGCGACCGGTTTTGATGTACTTGGAATGGAGTGTGAATCGGCATAAACGGAAGCACAGTCGGCGATGACGCTGCTCTGCTCATGCCTTGTTATCAGGAGAACCCGACAGTCCAGACCGGTGCCGAACCCACCTCGGGAATCCGGCCTGCAGTTAGCGCCGGGTCCAAAGCTTGTCTATCTCTCGTTCAGTTCAGGGTTGTTTCCGCTCTCACACGCACGCAATAAGTTATTCCCAGTTTACTGAGCTCGACCGGCCCCGCCCAGTTTTATGGGTAATGTAAACGGGTAAGTATGTGCTCTCGTAAAGAATGAGGTCAACTGACTACCTGAATATACTCTGAATGGCCAGGTTATTCCATCAATGGATTTTTTCTTCCCTGATGGCACGGGCATATTCCGGCATTTACAATGCTGTGATTCCATCGCGGCTCAAATTGTGAAAGACTGGCTCAGGAAGCATGCATGACCCATCATTTTCACACATGGATTGGCCACCACAGACCGCATGCACTTAACCCCTGAGAATCTTGGGATGTGCGCAGAGAGGGCTTCGGCGCCGCGGGTCAGTGACCTTACCATCATCAAATGCAAGATCTGAGTGAAAAATAAATTTGCAAATACCGAATGGAAATAAATATTTTGGAACAAACAATTTAAATTATACCACAGCTAATGCATGCCGCAGGCGTCCAACAAAGTGTTAGAGTGAGCTTTTTTTGGTGGTGACTTTTTTGGCCAGGCAGTGTATAAATGCAGAGTATCACTCCATACCATTGTGATGTCACCATGGCCTTCCAAAGCTAATGGAGGCAAATAACTGTTTAAAAAGCAAAATATAGATTTAGGCTGTGCCTCAAAAATTGGCTTATGAAGAATTAGTACTGAATGTCCCTCCCCTTTACGGTGCAGGAACTGAATTTAAATACACATATATCTGACTAATGCAAGGTTTAATATGTGGACCAGATGCAAAAAAAAAAAATCTATATATATCCCTTCCAGGATTTTTTATTGAAGTTTCACAAGGGAGAAAGAGCTTTTACAAAACAAAAAAGGAGGTTTAAAAATTCTGTTTTTATCTTTGAATTAGGGCTGGGCGATATGGCTAAAAAATAAATTGTTGATTTTTTTTTGTCATCATAGTGGAGGATTACATTTTTAATCGATTCTAATTGAAGTATTAAAAACTACAAGCATGTATTTTTGAAATACGTTTAACTTATTCAAAAATATATCGTGCAAAGTTCACCCAGCAAAAATAAGTAGATTTTTTAGCGGTAAAATAAAAATGCACACCCATATATCCAGTACAAATGCAAGAAAAAAAAAGAGCTTAATTTGCTGAAATATATAATTTATCAAACAGTCAACTTGTAATGATCTTCTGGCAAGTAGGTGGTTTGTTAAACAGCAGCTGCTGAGAGCCCAGTTCATGTCGATATAATTGGACCAAAAGTCTGTAGTAGTTGTAAAAAACAAACCAACTTTTCATACAGCTCCAAATCGGCCTTGTCAAAGCCAAACAACTTCCAAATAATCGATCAAACACGAGTCCTTTTTCTCTGTACCAAATCTTCCGATTGAGCAGCGGCCATGGCGTGAGTAAACTGTGCAGGATGCTATCAGGAGGAAGGAGGAAATATGTAGAGAAGCAAAAGCGCAAGTAAAAAATGCAGAAGAAGAGGCTTCCTTGATTTTATGATTTAGCAAAATGTCAAATTGTGGACTTTTAAAAACATGAAATAATTTAATTTGATTTATCGCCCAGCCCTACTTGGAATAATATAAGCCAGGTTAGAAACGTCTGATTGCTATAATTTTTAAAGAAGATCAGATTAACAACATTTAAGATTTTAAGAAAAGAGATGGAATAGCCCTTTAACTTTTTGCTGAACCGGTATTACAAGAAGAAGAGCATAACTGCTGAGAATTGCCTCACCCATTGCTCTCTAAGCTCTTGCACATTAATGGTCAAGTGTCACAAATTGACCCCTGTTTTAGTAAAAGAGGCCGTGGAGAGATTCTCTGTTTAATCAAATGAAATATAGAGAAAATAAAACCATGGATAATGCAGGAATGCTTTTCAGAGATTTGTTGGTGGCTTTAAATTCTGATGAGCCTATCACACTTCTTTATGAACATTTTTCCACAGAATGGACATTCATAAATGTTCTTACCTGTGTGAGTTCTCATTTGATCCATTAAATGTTCTTTTTTAAGGAAGTTTTCTCTACATGTAAAACATGGGAAGGGTTTCTCTTCCGTCTTCTGCTTCAGAACAAGCTGCTCTTCCTTCTCACCTATAGGGAGCTCCATGGTTTCCTCTTTTGTCCAGGGATGTTCTGGTTCTTTCTGCTCTTCTTTTATCTGCAGAGCTTCTGGTTCCTCTTGGTCCAAACTGGAATTCCTCTCCTGTCCACAGAGCTGCTGGTCAGAGAAATCCTCTCTCTTTTTCAACATAATCCTGCAGGCGGTCTGGAAAGACAAACAGCAGAAAGACTTTCTATTGGTGCTTAAATAAAGGACACCTCACATAAAAGCACCAAACTCTGTCCTTGAGTTGAGCAGTGTATGGATCATGTTAAGCAGCCTGAAGATATTAAATTCATTCTGGCTTAATTTTGTTTTCCCCACAAATAATTATGAAAGAAAGTAAAACATTTACATCCAACACCACAGTGACTGTCTGGCAAATGAGGGAATAATGAGACACCCTACCCCTCAGCAGAGCTTCCTGTACACCTCTGCCTGGAAGAGACAGACCCCAGCTCAATGTGTCACAGATTGAGCAGATTTTAAATAATTTTCTAATGGAATTTCCCTGTTCTATGGTATTAAAAATAAACATTATGTTAAGAAAGAGGAAGAACAGGGCTAAATGATAAAGCCTTCCAATTTTTTTGCTAAAAATTAAGCTATCAGCAGGGCAACAGGGCTACGATTTATTCCCTTTAAAACAGTTTGAACCAGAAAATGAAGTGAGTACAGTGATAAAAACATCCCAGTGACAAGAACAAGAATTCAGTTGTGTAGAGTGTATACAAAATGAAATTTCATTTAGTTCAGTTCAGTAAAATGAACATTTCCCATCCCATAAAGTGCAGCAGTGATCAAACAGTAGAGAATGAATTTTTTTTCAGGATTCCCATGTGGGATGGGAGTCGGGATTCCCGTTGGATGGGAGTCAGTATTAGTAAACAATATGCGTTGATTGGGACGGTACAGGATTAAACATTAACTTGGTGCAGCAGTCGGGAGCAAACCAATAGGAAACTAAAAAAAAAACTAGGATCTAACCAAAAATAAAAATAAAATAGAAAAGAAAAAATCCACTACTTAGCGCCATTTTGTAGTTTTTTTCTTTGAAGACCAACAAAACAGGGCTGAGTTTTTCTACCTTCAAAAAAACAGTTGGAAGCCAGAAAAAAGCGGACATTGAAAACATCCCAGTATCACAAGGAAGTTCAATTTCATTTAGATCAGCTTAAGCTATATGGTGCGTCAGTCTCTAGTAAAACAAGGGAGAAAAAACGCGGATGTAAAAAAAACATTGATATGGAAGTTCAAAGCATTAATCAAATGGTGCAAATATGCAGTATTTTATTTTATTTTTTTCAGTGAAGAAGCAGTTGAAGAATCTGATGGACCTGCATCGAATGTTTCAAAGCCTCCCAGAGGCCAGCAGATGATGATGTCTATGACTTCCTTAACTGTTGGTTTAGCCCTTAATAGCTGGGGCCTGTAGTTGATAAGTCTAGACTGTACTGGAGGAAGGAGGGACTGCAAGGCCTGGATGATGAGGCGATCACTTTCAGTCCCTTACATGGAAATGCAGAATCCCATTCTGGACACGTTAAAAGAGGCAAGTTTTTGTTCATCTGCAAAGTCTTGTCTGGGTTTCCCATCTCAGAAGAGCAAAGTAAGACAAAAAGACATTTGACCAAACCAAATTAAGATTCTCAGAAGAAACGAAGAAATTTGACCAGACCGATTGAAGAAACTCCGACATCATAAAGGAGTTGTCTCAGTGCTGCATTTGATCCAGATGATCAATATTTTCTTTTAGAAAGACTTGAATATTTTGTTGGAATTGAAGGACCAGCATTAGACTGTTTTTAAAGGTATACTATGCAACCGGTGTTGATTTTCCAGCAAGGCTCCCCCAGAGGGTGAAAGTAAAAGTGCACTGTCGTAAATATGCTCAGCTGTTCTCCTGGTTTCTCCATCAAGCCAGGCGCGGTTGTTTTGAGCTTAGCAGACAGGCGAACACAACGAATGACTAACACAGTGAAAGTATGAACATGCACACAGAGAGAGAGAGAAATGTTAGGTTTATTCTTTTATACATCATGTGCATTGTTATTTTGTTAGTTAGATTAGACAGAGCAGAAGGCCTTCCTTCACATTGTGGATGTCACAGTGTGTACAGAGGTCATCTAATCAAGACAGCCTTCGTGTCTTTAAGAATACACAGGATATGGGCACATCTTGGAGCCGGGTCTGATAGGAGAGCTATCTGTATCTGTAACACTGAAGTATAGAAGCAAGCTGCATGAAGTTCAAGACATGGATGGCGCGGTCAGTTTCTGATACGGCCAGCTCAACATCGCACATGATGCAACACATAGACCCATGAGCTATAAGAAGCAGGAGATGACCTTGTTCGGCGCTCACACTTTACCCGCTTTAACGCTTCGCGGACATGATTTTGAGACCACAGCAGTGTAAGCTCTAAAGCATTTTCTCTGTTCTGTAACGACCTGATCTGGAATAAACTCTGGAAAAGATTCTTTTACTCCCCTGTTTTATAGTCCTTTTTATATGGTTCTACCCAGTTTGAGATAAGAGTAGTAAATACCGGTAAATTCTCTAATATTGGCCTGTATTCCATTAGTGGCCGGGTCTCTAATAATGGCCTGTCACCGCTGATGGCGGAGGTAAATAATGGCCGGGCTCTTTATACAGGCCGGGGCTATAAACGTTTTTCTGGGCATACCTCAACATTATACTTGTGGTAGTAACATACAAGTACCACAGCCCCTGCGCTGCTGGACGACAGGCCCTGACTGCTGCCCGCCTGCGCGAGGAAGAGAACAGACACGCAGCAGAAAAACATGAGGAGGGAGGAAGAGGAACTGTACGTACAATAATGAACTTGTGATAGAGACTGGCGCGAGTGATGAGGAGAATACACAGGGAGAGATGAAGAGGAGGAGGAAACTGAGGAGGAGGATTAAACAGAGTTGGAGGATTTTTTACTTCACACCAAGCGAGACAATTTGAGTGAGCGATGAGGTGTCTAAACCTGTAAGTTGCTTTTTGTTATAAAACAGCCTAATTATCACCATGTATGGTTAAGTGTTTACATTGCACTAGTTGCACTACTGGTATGTTTGCTACGTTTTTTTCCACTGGAATTTAGCCTGAATTACAGGTAGGCTATTTGTTGTTAAATTTCTGTATACCGTTATGGTAACTGTTCTTGTTCAATAAATGAACCTAGTGTTTTATAGGTTCAAATAGACACAAAATCTCATTTTTTATTCATTCCACTGGTAGTCTGTTTTGCTCAAATAGCAATAGAGGCCTGTCTCTAATTCTGGCCTCCTTCCAATAAAGGCCTGGACCGCGATGCACTTGAGTGAAATAAAGGCCCGGGCCTATATTAGGAGAATTCTACGGTAACTTGCACCCAGGAAAAGAACCGGTGAGGAGAACCCCGGGGCGCTACAGCCTTCCTTCCAAGGGGACAAATCCTTCTCATTTTAACAAATTGGTGTTTCCGCCCGTGACCTGGAAGCAAAACAACAGAGCCACCGATGGAAAAAGCTCCACAGCCTGCGGCCGAAACAACTGAAAAGGTGAGGAGATTCCTTATTACAAAATATCTCCAGTGTTTTTAATGTTAAAACACTTTGGCTGTGTTGTGTTTTTCTGAAGTGAGCTGAAGCTTTTTATGCAAAAGAGGACAGAGAAATTGCTCAGAGTGATTTAGTTTTTGTTTTTGTTTTTGTTTAGTTGTTTTTGTTGTTCTTGTTTTGTTGTTTTTACCTTGAAAAAGTGTACACATAAAAAAAAAATAAAGTAAGTCAGAGAGAGGAAGTAAGTCGTGCGTTCTGCTGTGGGTAATGGTTGAAAGTCCGGACTGAAGGCCCCTGCGCAAACACCTTCAAAAATTATACTGCTCACTGGGATAAAGTTGCTTGGAGAGCCCAACGGTTTCTGCATGCAGAAAGGGACGGTGATTTTATTCCCGGTCTGCCTGCAGACACGAAAGATGCATTTCTGAAAAACAAACGCACCGACGGATACCAGTCACATTACGGCTAGAGTTTGCCAGTATACCTCCCATAAGGACATTTATGAAAAACCGAGACTGGAGAGAAAAAGCGAGCGGATCGAGTTGAAACGGACTCTTGGGGTGTTTTTCTCTTTCCTTCTGTTCTCTTATAAAAGGAAAGAGAGAGACGATAAAATGATAATCCCCATAAAACTAGAAGAGACTGATGCCCAGATTAGGCAACTTGTTTGTCTAATTCTAAAGAGGTGGAGTGAACTAGGAGGTACTATATATTTTTTCTCTTTTCTCTTCTTTTTTATTATTAATCTCTTTTTTCGTTTCTCTAAATTTCTCTTCTCTTTTTCTTCTTCTTTCCTTTTTCACTGACGGACGCATTTCTTTGACGGACACACTTCCTTGACGGACACATTTTTGACGGACGCACTTCCTTAACAGAAGGCGGTTCACTATAGCTTATAGGTAAATAGTTTAAAGCACCAAGGGATCTCACGTTAGACGTCGAGGTCAAATTGTATACACAGTGTGAGCAAAAGGTGTGATTTATATTCTGTGTCTGTCTGTTGTATGCTGTTTATTCAATGTCTGTCTTGGGTGTAAAATAGTTGTCCTATTATGTGTCAGTATAAACAGATTATCAAGAAAAATGATCTGGTCTAGATCATTTCTATCAGAAAGTGTTTGGGTTTGGTTGTCTTTCGTTCCTATTGTTATGAAAATGTTGTCGATGTTTCTGTGATTTTTGGAGCTAAACCTTGGAAAGGAAAGCTTAAAATATAAGAGGTTGATATATTTACAATTTACGATGTCCTGAAGTTAACAATTTAAAGGTAAGAAGATCAATTAGTACATGTGAGTGCTGTAAACCCCTGCCCAACATTAGCTCAGAAGGTGAATCACACAGAGCAGCCTCTGGCGTTTGACACTGAGAGATAAGGGAGATTCAAAAGAAAAAGAAGACACAGGGAGACTTGAGGCCCCTCGCTCCACATCGAAGTCAAAACGAACACCTAAACGCCAATATTTTCCAGAATGTTTGTCATAAAGACGGAGACGTAAAATAAATGTGATGCGTCCACCACTAATGCATGCAAAAACGCTGCAAAAATTTATGCCAGGCCTGTATCGGCAAGGTCGTGCCAAAAGCAAAAAATAGGCGACAAAATGTTGAGCATGCGCACTAATATTTATACATGGTTGCTCCTGCGGGTCCATTTTCGTGGTTAAGTCAAATTCAGGGGCTGAACTATGTCGCCGATATTGCTCTGTTCTTCCTAGAGATATTCCAGAAGAAGAAGATTCTGTTGTAAGTCCGACAGCAGGGTGAGCAGCATGAGCAGCAACCATTCAACACAGTACGGGCGCCATTGTTGTTGTGGGATACTGTGTCGCCATCAGCGTGTTTAAAGGCGACGCTTATGACGCATGCGACAAGTGTAAAAATGCAGTTAGAGCTTTCTAAAGATGGAAACGCCAAAACAGCGGTTTCAAAAATCTTCTCACTCTGAAGGCTGAATAAAAAAAAAGATTGTTTACAGACCCCAAAGCGCCCGCTTCGTATGGATGAGGAGGCTGGTTTGGTATGAAAAATTTGTGTGTTTAGGCCAGGGTTCGCTTCATGTGTGGACGGGCCTGAGTGCAATACACAGGGCCGATCACAGCAGAGGCAGGGACCAGGAGTCTAGAAGCAGTTTTACCTTAAAGACATCTACCAATTACTACACTAGAATGGTATTGTAATCTGCATTTAGAGTGACTGATTCAGGAGCTTATATTTGAAAATGTTAGACCACACAAGCTAAGTTTGTCAAACTGTAGCAAAGTGAATATAAATTAAACACTGATCACTGAGGATACTCTAAGGTGGATTAAATGGATCTTTACTCAGTCAACTGTTCAAAATAGAGTGGGTTACATCAAATAGATAAATTAGAGGACGGTTGAGTTCAGTGGATAAAAGAGAGGCAGACAGCAATAGATGAAATGGAGGGTGAGTTTGATAGAGAAGGGGAGAAATGGGCAAAGAATATCGAAGTGCGGGTTCAGTAAGAATTAGTGAAAGTAAAGCAAATGCCACAATACTAGGGAGGCCGGGATCCCACTAGTTGTGTAGTTATTGTAGGGATGGGGCTTATTTATGAAAACCGGCCAGAATCGCCTAGGTTCGACCGTCTCGGGTTCCCGGGTTCGAAAGTGTGTTTCATTCGGGTTCATGCGCTGCTCCTTTTTCTCATAGGGGAAGCGTTGCCACACTCCAGAGCAGAAGGTGGCGGTACTTTGCGACCAAAGCCAACCGCCAGTAGTAAAACAAGAAGAAGAAGAAAAGCAGCAATAGCCGGTTGTAGCAGAAAAATCAGTTGTTGTGAAGAATTGTGTCGGTATGGCAGTGGGGAAAGAACAGGAGTTGGAAGACGCTACCAGCAGCACTTTATAGGTCTGCTGTATGGGACCACTTTGCATTTAGAGTGACCTATGATGACGGCGGAAAGAAAGTTGTGTGATAAAAGTGCAACAGTGTGCAAGCATTGGACAACACGTTTTGCTTTATGCTAACAGCAACATGTCATGCTAACCCCGAAATCCCTCATACTAATCTGCGCCTGCTCAGAGCCCAGAAAGCCTACAGCAGCCTCCACTGTGGCTCCCTGGTCCTCGCTCCGCCCTCTGAGTCCCTTGGAGATGGTAGAGAGCAAGCGTAGATGATTAAATTTAAAGCAGCAAAACATACGGAAATGATCCAGGGTTTCTGGGCGGATCATTTAAAACAATTACAATCCATTATTTTTGGGGGATTTTTCATTAATTTCATAAATTTTATGGGATTTCGATGTAACAATCAACATGTATCGAATCAAACCGAAAACCGTGACTAGAAAACCGTGGAATAGAACCAAACTGGTGGATTTTGCAGGAACCGTTCCACCCCTAGTGTAGTTATGGAGGTAGTTTTTGAGAAATTTCCAGCAGCAGTGATAGATATTTTGATTTTTCCCAGTGAAACCACATGATTTATAGGCTACTAACTGAAAATTACTGCATTGGTTTGTAGATGGAGATCAGGAAATTCCTCACACGAAGCAGAGACAGGGAAGCAGTAAAACAAGATGAGAGAGAGGGAGGTAAGGTCCTGTGATGAATTAGTGATTTAAGCTAACTAGTTACATTAGGGACGTTATAAGCAATATGATTGATATTTACATAATGATAAATTTACGTTTTTTTAATGTTTGCTGTAGAGAATGAGAATGCAGGTACTGGAGTAGGAAAGGGAGGAGGAGGCGAGACTGACAGGCAAGAGACAGGTGAAGGACAGGAGAGACAGGACCATGAAGGTGATGAGGGAGCAACAACCAGCTTCCACAAACCAAGAAGGGGACATTAGTGACTTAGGGGAAAAGCATGATGGTCCTATACAAGTGAAGTTGTCCCACTATCCCCAGGACAAATTTGGAGTAAAAAAAATATTAATTTAATTCAAAATGGTTTGAAAGCTTTTCCTGGTTGAAAAGAAAGCCTTGTCATCAAGGATATGCAGTGTGTTTCCAACTTGCTTGATAACATCATATTCCCAAGACTAACGCAGGTCATCCAGATCTCCCTCACCATCCCAGTCTACAGCTGTAGTTGTGAAAGGTCATTCAGTGTGTTGAGAAGGATCCACACTTGGCCGAGGTGCACAATGGGACAAGACAGGCTCCATCATCTGGCTATTTTATCAGTTGAAAAGGAAGAACTTTCTAAGCTGAGTCACAAGTGATTGACCACTTTGCAAAAATGATAAATAGGAGGTACACTTTAATGCTCAAAAAATAAAAGGAAAACTTAGCTCAGGATGAGTTAAAATTTCCCCCGAACTAAAACTCTGTAACCTAGGAATTAATGATTACTTCAGAATGTGTATAAGGAAACTTTTTATTTGTCAAAGTTATTGATGTCTTATTTTTTATAGCTGCAATGTTGAAAATGTTCATGTTTGTTAAAACAAATATGCTCTTATACTCATTAATATCTCAACTGGTAATTTTGCTAGAAATGTATCAGGGTGGGGCAGTGTGCTTGTCTGTATTTATGTATGAAAGGAGGGGCATATGCACTAGGGGGCCAGTGCCCCAGTAAAGCTTTGTGCCTAGCAACGCCCCTGCGTGGGCCAGATACAGCGCCCTGAATCTTTATGTGCCCACCTCCCAAAAAACTACACAGGTAATGGGATTTTCAGGTGAAAAACAAACAGGCCGCTTTTCAGAACCCCTTAGAGGTGTTCTCCTAGTTGAAAATTCAAACATGTCATTTTTGGGGGACGTTTAGAACTAAAAATCATTGGGTGTGAAAACCTTTTTTGGTGTTTAACATGAGCGAATAAATCTTGAGTTTTCTATATAAATGTGCTGCACATATATAGTTTAACAAGGATCCTAACATGAGGCTGAAAAGCACTGGTTACTTGAGTGCTTAGACCGGACTGGTGAAAAGATTATGATTTTTTTTAAATTGGGAAAATTCCTCTGTATCGTAGAACCGTAATTATCAATCAAAATTGATACTGATATAAACTAAACTTTATGTATTAATTCTGTCTGTTTTTGTACCGGCCCCTAGAGTGTACTGTGATTATTACATACTGATAGTCTTACATAGTGCATGAATATCACTAACTGCACGTTCTCTCGTCCAGTAGGGGGCGGGATGCGCACGTTTAAGTCATGGTGGAAAAACTGGTATACAAAAACAAATACCTGTTTTCGTCGGACATATATTTTGGGAGACCGCACATGACCAATCAAAAATCACCATTCACGGCGCGCTCTAATTCAATTCTCTGACTTTTATCTGTCAAGCGTGAAGGATTGGCTAACAAGACAAAATGTCTCTCTCTACCTTAAAAAAAAGAAAAGTTGACTCGGAGAACAGGCAGTTCAACAATGAATGGACAGAGAAATACGCGTTTATTGCAGTTGATGCGAATCCTGTGTGCTTAATCTGCAATGAGTGCCTCGCCGTGTGTAAAGAGTATAATTTAAGAAGGCATCACAACACAACGCATGCTAACTTCAATGCTACTTTCCCACCGGGCTCAGCCGCTCGGAGGCAGAAGATTTCAGGGCTCACATTTTGTTATGAGCAAAGACGTCGCATATTGTTTCGGGCCTGTACGGATCAAGAGAGAGCAACGGCGGCATCGTTACGAGTGGCATGGATATTGGGAAAAAAGAAAAAGCTGTTTACAGACTCGGAGATAGTCAAGGAATGTATGCTGGCATCCATTAATGAGGTGGTAACAGATGAAAAAACCCGAAAAAGCGTTATTGATTCGATCAAGCAAATTCCAATATCTGACACGTCAAATATGAGGAGAGTCGAGTCCCTTGCCTCGGATGTTTTCGAGACACTTTTGGACAAGCTGAGGAAGGCTGAGGTGATGTCTTTGGCCGTGGATGAGTCGACAGATAACGGTGATGTTGCGCAGCTGTGTCTCTATGTGCGATTTTTTGATGGAGAATGTTTTCGCGAGGATCTGCTTGGACTAATTCCTCTGGAAGGGCACACCACTGGTGAGATTTTATTCACCAAAATTGCTTCATTTTTTGAGGAGAACAACTTGGATTTGGCGCGCGTCAACATGCTGGTGACGGATGGCGCGCCCTCGATGGTGGGCAGGGATCAGGGGCTTGCCGCGAGGATGGCAGCCATGGCTCCACATATGAGATCGCTACATTGCCTCATCCACCAAAGCCTTCTGTGTGCCAAACTCAGTGTTAAGTTAAAAGAGACCATGGACTCTGTCATGGCAATTATAAACTTTATCCGTTGCACCTCCAGTTTACAGCACCGCCTTTTCTGCCAGCTGTTAACTGACATGTCTGCTGAATACAAAGATTTGCTCATTCACAATGACATTAGATGGCTTAGCAAAGGAAATGCATTGAAACGTTTTTGTGAACTAAAAGAGGAGATTCTGGTGTTTCTCCAGTCTTCAAAAATGAAAAAAGCTGGCAAGTTTCTGTCTCTGATGGGAAATGATGATTTTAATGCCACTGTTTGCTTTTTGAGTGACGTTTTCCATCATTTGAATCAACTCAACATGGAGTTGCAGGGCAGGGATAAAACAGTCTCAGAACTTGTGGAGAAACTTCATGCTTTTCTAAGAAAGCTCTCACTCTTCTCTGCTGATCTTTGTCCTGGGAAGATGCTCCACTTCCCCACATTAAGGAAATCTGGTCTGCAAATTACTGAGGTGATGTCAGGCTTTATTGACTCACTGAAAAACAACTTTTCCACCAGGTTCGATGATTTCAGCATCTCCAGCGAAGTGGTGAGATATGTTAAGGACCCTTTCTGTGTGAATGTTGAGACAGACTTTGCATTGAAAGGAAAGGAGCTAGTACCATCATTGGATGAAGCTTTTTTACAACTGGAACTCATTGACATTCAGTCGTCAGATGACTTGCGACAGTCATTGCAGCAGGCAGGTTTTGAAAAATTCTGGACTCATGTAGTCAGCCAAGAAAAATTTCCACACTCAAGGGGTCTTGCACTTTTTCTTATGACAATGTTTGGCTCAACATACACTTGTGAGTCGTCATTCTCACACATGAATGCCATTAAAACTCACAATCGCATATCCCTCACTGACCAGCATCTGCAACACTGCTTACGCATTGCCCTGACAACATATACACCTGACTTCACTGCTCTTGCTAAGTCAAAAAAATGCCATTTCTCTCATTAGATGCAAATGTTGGCAAACTACATGCAAAGTGACAGTCATGTTAGTCAAACAAGTAATGAGGATTGATTTTTGAACAGTATGATGCAATTAACATGTTATTCACCTCATAATATGCACTTAATGTTTTTTTTATATGGTATGGCTCAACTGAACTGAATATTGAGGTGTCTGATGCAATTTCAATATAGGCAGATAAAGGAAAAAAATGTAAAGAGAGGTCAACTAAGGGACTGTTACAGTGATTTTTTTTCTCATGTTAGCAGGGCTAAAATGGCTGAGGTGATTATTGTTGAAAGCAGTTTGAAATGTGCCTTGATAAAGTTCACTGTTATGTTGTTGTAATTAGAAGCATACTATGCAGTTTTGTTTTTTATATTTGTTGGTGCACTTGGAATTGAAGTTGTTTGTCAGTTAAATGAATGAAAATGTAAACAACTGACAGTAGTAGTCCATGTGTGTATTTATGTGTATATGTTGTTCTGCATTTGCAAAACAGAATATATTGACTTCAGTATGTTGTAATTTCTTTTTTGGTTGCCGTGATTACTCATATTCTCTGGCCCCTTATTTTGCCTCAGATTCATGAACTGGCCCCAATTCCAAATTAATTGAATAGCCCTGTTGTAGATTAATAGATTATAGATAAAAAAAATTTATAAATAAATAAATATCCAGAAAGAAGCAGAATGGGTGTTTTGACTTTTTGGGAAACTAAAATCTCAGACGAGGGCATTACATGATTTTAATTTAAAGGTAGTTTCATTTTCAATCATTAGAATTGCATTAGAGATTGATTATTTCAGCCTTTTAGTTTTTATCCATAATTATTTTTATCTGTGTATAATGCCATTTGGAAACTGCCTAAGCACAAACTGATTAATTTGAATCTCTAATCATTGCTAACACTTATCTTTTCACTGTTCATCTGGGCCTTACTTTCTTGGCATGACGTGTTAAATTCTACTAACTTTACAAATTTCTGTGAATGAAGTGATTAACTATTGACTTACTGATTAACTGTTTTATTGCTTTTTCCAGGTAACAAACCCGAGGGGTCATTTACTTTTGTCCTGCTTATAGAGAGTGACCGTAAGGCTGTCAGGGAGCAGGCATGATAATTCAGAGGCCCATTTAAGGAAGATCAGGAGATTGTTTGGCTTAAACATGTTCTTTTTTTCTTTTTCAGGCTGTGTTTGTAACAATCCTTATATGTTAACATTTTTCTTCCAGAACAGGCTGACAAAAGTCTCATCCTTCATTGTGTTTTGTTTAAGATGTGCATTAACCCTTATTTTCCCAACAGCTGCAGAAGTTCTGGCATGTGAAATGGACAATTTGGCTGAGAGTGACTAGAGCAAGAGAGAGAGAGAGAGGGGTTCAGATAGTTGAAAATTTTTGATAGGAGGATAGGCTGATAGGTTCGGACTGACTGGACTGACTTGGTTAGTACGGTAACTGGACTGGATCGGAACCATGGATTAAGACATGAGAGAGATGATGTAAGAATGCAGCATGCTAGATACTGGGTGTAGAGACTGTGAGCTACATGTTTTGTTCCTGGCTGAAGGCTATTCTGGCGAGCTCTGAGTTTGTTTTAATTCCTCTCTGTTTCTGATATGACCTATGAGGTACAGGTTGAAGTGGTGGTTTTGAAGCTCGAGGACTTTTGTTGGGGTGAAATTGGGGCACCATTAGGAGCGGTCATGCTGACAGATGCATTAAGTGAATGAAATGATGAACCAAAAACTTTTTGGAGAAGTCGGAGGCACCACTGGGGTTTTTGTTGTCTTACATGTTTGTCTGCTGAACTCACCCCCTCCAACACTGAAACAACTCAGAAAACCTGACTAGTTTTTACTTGCCAAAAAGTGATTATTCCTTAATGACCTGTACAATGTAATTTATGCAAGGAATTGCTTTATTTCATTATTTGGCATAATATGTAATATACACTGCGTTCAAAACTTTGGGGTCACTTAAACAATTTTTGTGTTTTCCTGAAAAGTCCACTTATTCACATATACGTTGTGAAATGAATGAAAATAGAGTCAAAGACATTGACAAGGTTAGAAATAATGATTTGTATTTGAAATAAGATTATTATTATTTTTTTTACATCAAACTTTGCTTTCATCAAAGAATCCTACATTTGCAGCAGTACAGCATTGCAGACCTTTGGCATTCTAGCTGTTAATTTGTTGAGGTAATTTGGAGAAATTGCCCCCTATGCTTCAAGCAGCTCCCTCAATTTGGATTGGTTGGATGGGCATTTCTTGTTTTCCTCACGGTCAAGCTGCTCCCACAACAGCTCAATGGGGTTCAGATCTAGTGACTTCGCTGGCCACTCCATTACTGATAGAACCCCAGCTGCCTGCTTCTGCTCCAAATAGTTCTTACACAGTTTGGAGGTGTGTTTAGGAGTCATTGTCCTGTTGTAGGATGAAGTTGGCTCCAAAAGCGCTGTTCACTGGGTATGGCATGGCGTTGCAAAATGGAGTCATAGCCTTCCTTATTCAGAATCCCTTTTACCCTGTACAAATCTCCCCCCTTACCAGCAACAAAGCCACCCCAGGCCATGACATTACCTCCACCATGCTTAACAGATGGCCTCAGAAATTCTTCCAGCATCTTTTCATTTGTTCTGCATCTCACTAATGTTCTTCTTTTTGATCCAAACACCTCAAACTTGGATTCATCCCTCCACAACACTTGTTTCCAGTCTTCCTTTGTCTAATATCTGTGTTCTTTTGCCCATCTTAATCTTTCTTAATCTTTTTCTTTTATTGGCCAGTCTCAGATATGGCTTTTCTTTGCCACTCTGCCCTGAAGCCCAGGATCCCGCAGCCGCCTCTTCACTCTAGATGTTGGCACTGGTGTTTTATGGGTACTCGTTTAATGAAGATGCTCTGGAAGCTGGGGACCTGTGAGGCGTCTGTTTCTTAAACCAGAGACTCTAATGTACTTATCTTCTGGCTCAGTTGTGCAACGCGGCCTCCCACTTCTATTTCTACTCTGGTTAGAGCCTCTGTTTGTGCCGTCCTCTGAAGGAGTAGTACACACCGTTGTAGGAAATCTTCAATTTCTTAGCAAATTCTCTCGCATAGAATAGCCTTCATTTCTAAGAACAAGAATAGACTGGCCGAGTTTCAGATGAAAGTTCTCTTTTTATGGCCATTTTGTGCTTTTGATTGACCCCACAAAAGTGATGCTCCAGAAATTCAATCTGCTGAAAGGAAGTTCAGTTTTGTAGCTTCTGTGACGAGCTAAACTGTTTTCAGATGTGTGAACATGATTGCACAAGGGTTTTCTAATCATCAATTAGCCTTCTGAGCCAATGAGCAAACACATTGTACCATTAGAACACTGGAATGATAGTTGCTGGAAAGGGGCCTATATACACCTATGTAGATATTGCACAAAAACCAGACAATGGCAGCTAGAAAAGTCATTTACCACATTAGCAATATATAGAGTGTATTTGCTAAAGTTCAATTCTTAGTTTAAACTAAGTTATCAAACTTTTGGATAATGGTAGTGTATCTGACTGAACTCTCTGCCCGAAAAACTCAACTAATCAAGAAAATAAGGTAGGGCTATCAACTTTTAAAAGCGTTGGCAACTAATTTAATCATCGATTAGTTGTGTCGCGCGATTAATGCGTCATCCGCCGCGCCGTCATCACTGCCTCTTGACGCTGAAAGAAGGAGAAAAAAAATACGGCAGAAGCGAGCCAGCGCCCGCGGGAACGGTGTTATGCCAGCCAGCGACTTTTCAGACCCCTCCAGCGACTATTTTTTCAAAAAGCAGCCCCAGCAACAAATCTGGCGACTTTTTCCGGTGTCACTGGCGGCTTTTGGAGACTCTTACGTGAAAGCATGTATCGTTCCTACTCTGCCGTGGGGCGCCTCCCCCATCCCAACCCTGTTTTCCCGCAGGAGTCCCTCTCAGCGCTGCAGTCAGAGCCTCAGCGTCCAGACTGCAAATGAAGCGCGCATGCACCGGGATTGACGGCGCAAATTGATCACAATAATTAAAATAGCCTGGGCTTTGTAAAGTGAAAAAAGTCGTAACATGCAACTTTTGTCAAAAGAAATTAACATGGCACTGAACCACCATGTTTGTTTGGTTTTAAAGTGGGGAAACGTTACGTTAGTTTTCAGGTACTCATCTGATGCTTTCCTTACCGTGTTATTAGGTTACAGACAGGGATAAGGTTGGCTACTTATTTTACTTTTAATTTCATTTGAATTAGCTTAAGCAGCGTTTACATTTACTTTATAAATAAATTAACTTGCAAATTATGAGGGCAAGGCTTTTAAAGTTTAAATCTTCTGGCAAAGATAAAGTAAAGAAGATCCTGCAATTTATGGAAGTAAAGCAGAATAAAATCCAGCAAGATCAGTAATATGTCAATTAATTATATGCCACATTCCCATGTAAATATCTGTCTTTGGAGGATGTGTTTTTTTACCACCCCTAGTTCTCTCATTTTTAATCCAAATACAATTTATAATTTGAATCACAGGGCTATTTTTATCTCTATGGTTCAGTATTTTCTCAAGTAGCAACTTTAACTGCTATACTTTCCTGTCTTAAAAGGCAGAACTCTTCTAGTCTAAAAGAACGCATTTGTTGAAATGGGGGGACCTATTGTTTGAACCCCTTAGGGGCTTTTAAAAACAAAAATGTCTTTTTTCGCACTTTATGAAACAAAGTACCCTATATTTTGTGGATGTACAGCTACATTTCTCATGTAAGTTTGCGTAGTTTTAACACAAACATTTATTTTTCATATTGCACCAGTACAGTTAATGAGCAACCTGTACTTGTGTGCTTGTTTGTTCTGTCTAAAATGTTTATTTTGGAATAAAGAGGTTAATATAAAAAATATTTTTTGTCCGATTCATCGATTAATCGAAAAAATAATCGTCCGATTCATCGATTTTTAAAATAATCGTTAGTTGCAGCCCTAAAATAAGGATGCCAAATGACGTAATACTTTCTCTCGACTTTAGACGCAAAAAGGGCTAAGAACTACAGCATGTACCGACGTCCTGCTCCTGTTTTCAAAATAAAGGTCTAGGACTAGATTTTAAAGCCGAGAAGCTATCGAGATAGAATATTGATATTTCTCCCAAATACAAAAATTATGAATATTGTAGATTTCATATACAAAACTCAAAAGTGTAACTCATGACACCAGTGCAGTACCATGAATCCTTTATAGCAGCGGTCCCCAACCACCGGGCCGCGGACCGGTACCGGTCCTTCAGTCATTTGGTACCGGGGCGCAGAGAAAAAAGTATATACATATTTAATTCATCGATCAGGGTCTGAGTGATGTTTTATTCTGAAAAATATTTTAAAAATTGCGGTATTCTCTCCTAATTACATCAGTCGGTGCATCTGTGCCTCTTGACACAGGTTAATTAAGTTCAAGACTCATTTTATTTCTAAAATCCTTTTTTTGTGAAGCGGGATTTTCTGCGGTTACAGCGACCAAAACAAAGCTACGGAGCAGACTGGACATCAGGAGCACACTTCGTCCTAGATGTGACTCGCTTGTTTCAGAGAAACAAGCTCAGGGCTTCCATTAATTAAACATAACGGTGAGTTTTATTTTAATGCTGTTTGTATTAGATTTTATGGCAGTCATATCATTTTACGCCGCCCCCTAGGCTAGGCTTAAAACTTTCCTTTTTAATAAAGCTTATAGTTAGAGGGGCTCAGGTTATCCAGAGCAATCTCTATAGTTATGCTGCTATAGGCTTAGACTAGGAATGGGACGATTTATGAAAACCGTCCGAACCGTTCGGTTCAACTGTCTCGGTTCGATTCGAATGAGTTTCGTTCGGTTCATGCGCTGCTCCTTTTTCTCATAGGAGAAGCGTGTACACTCCAGAGCAGAAGGTGGCGGTACTTCGACCAAAGCCAACCACCAGTAGTAAACAAGAAGAAGAAGAAGAAGCCAAGCAGCTTAGCCGGGTGTAGCAGGGAAAAATCAGTTGTTGTGGAGAATTGTGTGGGTATGGCGAGTGGGAAAGAACAGGAGTTGGAAGACGCGCCAGCAGCACTTTATAGGTCTGCTGTATGGGAGCGCTTTGCATTTAGAGTGACCTACGATGACGGCGGAAAGAAAGTTGGGGATAAAAGTGCAACAGTGTGCAAGCATTGTGCAACAAGTTTTGTTTATGCTAACAGCAACATGACCAACATGTCATGCTAACCCCGAAATCCCTCATACTCCGTCAGCAACCCCCGCTGCGCTCCAGACCGGCTGCTCAAACCAAAGCCTACAGCCTCCACTGTGGCTCCCGTCCGCTCCGCTCTGAGTTCCTTGGAGATGGTAGAGAGCATGCACGAGATGATTAAATTCAAAGCAGCAAAAAATACAGAAATGATCCAGGGTATCCACGGATCATTTAAAATAATTACAATCCATTATTTTTTGGGGGATTTTTTCATTAATTTCATAAATTTTTATGGGATTTCGGTGTAACAATCAACATATACCGAATCAAACCGAAAACCGTGACCACGAAACCGTGAATCAAACCGAACTATGGATTTTGTGAACCGTTCCACCCCTAGCTTAGACATAGGGATCTCTTTCTACATCACTACGACGCTGCGCTATTGGAACCCGGGTTAACAGCTAGCTTGTTAGCCTTCTGGACCAGAAACCTTTTCTGATAATTTTAAAATATGCATTTCAATACACAATCCACAGATGATACAAGCCAGAAATCTGTCACTATGCAGGAGAACTTTAAGCCCTGCACTTCCAAACAACAGATGATCTTATTCCTTTTTTGAGAACAAACTTCTCACTTGTACTTTACCCGCTTTGTGATGAGCTGTCGTTTGCCAAACTGCAACCTGAGAGTAACACTTCAGCTAATGAAACTCTGGGGAGCCTAAAATGTACCGTTACAAAAAATAAAAAAAGATTACACTTCTTTAAAACTACCAACAACAAAAAATGTGCATTAATTCTTTGGATCGATTTTTTGCCCAGGCCCAGTAGAACCTCTTACTTTCTGCTCTCTCTGCCTTTTCTCATCATAATAGCTTCATGTGGTCTGTTCCTGTTTGGCTGTGACTCCATCCTAGATTGAAATATCAGCTGTGCTGCTGCCATCAACACCTTTGTTTATAGATGTTGGAGCCTGTTCATTTTTCATTGTTGTCCTGTTTCTCTTACTGTAGCGACTAACTGTATTTTTCCGACCATAAAGGCACCCATTGCTAAAGCAGTCTGAGGTTATGTGATTCCATTCTGTATTTAACACATAAAAGGCGCTTTTACGGACCTAAGTAGCGTTTTTTTTTTTTTATATACAGGTTCATGTTACGTTTAAATACCTCTATGCGTATTTAAAATAGAAGAACAAAAAACACAGAGTATGATTACATTGCTTTATTAAATTGTATTTTATTACAAAAGTATTGAGAAATCAAACCCACCTGGGAGCTGGCGGTGAGACATTCCTATTAGCACCGGCGGTATGTGGGGGTCTGACAGAAATATTATAGGCAGGATGATGATAATCTGGATAGACGGCTGCAATGATTAGAAGTTTTCAGGGAGGACTTTTCTCACTTAAAACACTTATATTAAAACTACTCCACTGATCACAGCAAATATAGCTGCAAGGTGTATTTATTACGAAAGTATTATTAAAACCTGGGGGCTGGCCGTGAGACAGACACATCACGTCGCTGATGACACAGGGCTGTGATCACTCCTCTGAATCAGGTTCATTACGCATAAAGTAATTTAAAATCCTGAAAACCTGCCGACAGAATATGTTCGCTTTTTATTATCCTATTATCCATTTATAATCCTTTTTAGATTATTTAGATGAAAACACCTGCCAGCGTTCGTTCTGAACCCTTTGAAGAAGGAGGTAGACTCGCCCAGAGGCTGCTTGCACTGTTGAGATGCAAGTTTTCAGGTAGAAAAATAGAGCTGGGAGCAAAACTGAGTATGATGATTATTGCTTTATTCATGTATTATTACAAAGTATTAATCAAGGTCCATCAAAGTCATCATCCTCTGTTTATAATTCTGAATTCTGAATTAACTACAGCTGCGCTAAAATCGAAGACATGCCAATTTCCCCTAACCCTTCGCTGTCATAGTCAGGTGCGCGGGAGGCTCCTCGGAAATTATGCCGGCTTTTGCGAAAGCTCGAACAACAGTGCCAGCAGAGCTGCCCTTCCCACTTTAGGTGGAATTATTCTGCAGGCAGAATATGTGTTAAACTTTTATTATCCTGCTGCTTCGACATTTTGCTGCTTGTACCAGTTAGTTCTGACGCAGCTGTAACTCTGCCACCTGCTGCGATTGCAAAGTATTAATGTGTGTGTGAAAGCCCGGCGTTGAGTGGGAGCTATCCTATCCTTTCTTTGTCTTGCATCTGTATTTGCTGTCTAGCGCAGCAAAACTTTCAATTTTTCCATCACCGAGGCAGCAGCAGCAGCGGCTGGCGGTTGCTTACCGCTGCGCGACGCGTAGATGCGTTAATAGCCTGCACTCCGGCGGCAGCTGGGCGCCTTGCTGCTCCAAAACGCGACTGCGGGGATCCTTTGCCTCATATGCGTGTCCAACCATTGACTTTGCATGTAAACTTCGCTGCTTCTAATATTATCCGATTATCATTCACGACTGTGAAGGTTTAAGTCCCTTTGTCAGACCTTGTCCATGCCTCTAGGCAACAGCGTTAATTTGTTTCACCATGTTTTTCACATCAGCTGTGAGATGGAGTCACAGTCTTAACAGAGACGGTGATGAGTGGGGAATACTCTATTCTTACATTCCACTTTCCCTCCAGCTTCACTCTTTTGCAGGGGCAGGAGTTCTGCATAGTGCATGAAGGTGGTCTCAAGTCCGCGCTAACAACACGTTTTACGGCGCGCAAAGGGTCGCGCCCGCTTGCTGTTGAGAGCGTTTATATAAGCCCATAGTGGAGCATATACCGTATAGAAAATACGGTATATGCTCCATTTCATCCTCTGGCATGGGAACTGGTTTAAAGCCCGTCTGCCTGTGTTTCCGGGATGGCGCCAACTTTTGCATCTCTGCTTCTTTCTGTATTTCTGAAGACAGAGGACGCTCAAACTGAGCCTGGCTGTTAAAAGGGAGTTTTCGGGGGTGCTAGTGCACAGCTGTAAGCTGTAGACATTAGGGATGGAACGGTTCTTGAAAACCGTCAGAACCGTTTGGTTCGACTGTCTCGGTTTGGTTCGTGTGTGTTGCTTTCGGTTCATGCGCTGCTAATTTTTCTCACAGGGGAAGCGATTACACTCCAGAGCAGGAAGTGGCGGAACTGCGACCAAAGCCAACCACCAGTAGTAAACAAGAAGAAGAAGAGGCGAAGCAGCGTAGCCCGGTGTAGCAGAAAAAAATCAGTTGTTGTGGAGAATTGTGTCGGAATGGCGAGTGGGAAAGAACAGGAGTTGGAAGAAACTCCAGCAGCACTTTATAGGTCTGCTGTATGGGACCGCTTTGCATTTAGAGTGACCTACGATGACGGCGGAGAGAAAGTTGTGGATAAAAGTGCAACAGCGTAGAAGCATTGCGCAACACGTTTTGTTTATGCTAACAGCAACATGACCAACATGTTATGCTAACCCCGAAATCCCACATACTTCGTATGCGCTCCGCTCCGTCCCACTGTGCACAAAGCAAAGCCTACAGCCCCTACTGTGGCTCCCGTCCGCTCTGCTCTGAGTTCCTTGGAGATCGTAGAGTGCATGCGCAAGATGATTAAATTCAAAGCAGCAAAACATGCAGAAATGATACAGGGTTTCTGGGGATCAATTAAAAATAATTACAATTCATTATTTTTGGGGGATTTTTTTTCATTAATTTCATAAACAATTTTTTCATTAATTTTTATAATTTTTATTATTTTTTTTATTTTTCGGTGTAACAATAAACATATACCGAACCGAAAACCGTGACCACGAAACCGTGAACCGAACTGAACCGCGGATTTTGTGAGCCGTTCCACCCCTAGTAGACATGTTGGCTACAACTTACCACAACTTCAAACAAATTTCTAAATACCACGATAAATCCACCTAGGAGCTGGCATTGGCAATTCTGCACCTTTGGTTAGCCCAGGGCATTATGTCACCTTCGAAGAGAGCCATTAATTCTGGGAAAAACAAAACTATAGACGGATACATTGGCGGTGCTCATGCTAACAAGGCTAATGTTAGCGGTGGCACTACCGGCGGAACTGTGAGCGAACCCGGAGACTGTGCTTCGGCCGACAAAACCCAGACGCTCGTATGTCACCATCAATTCTGGAGAAGTTAGATGAGCGCTTTGATACTCTCGGAGCTAAATTTCAATCTTTTCTAGCTGCACAGACTGAATTGCAGAATCGGATGGTCGGCCAAGAATTAGCAACCAGCGCACATGAGGAGCGTCTAGGGCAGGAGTGTCAAACTGGTTCCAGAAAGGGCCGTGTGGCTGCAGGTTTTCTTACCAACCAAACAATCACACACCAGACTCCATTCATCTCATCAAGAGAGTCCAATCTGAACATGATGAATTGATGATATGACTGGAGTCTGTTGTGCGATTGTTTGGTTGGTAAGAAAACCTGCAGCCACACGGCCCTTTCTGAAACCAGTCTGACACCTCTGGTCTAGGGGAACTTGAGACAAAATGTGGTGAGCTCAAAAAGCTTACAGCCCAGCAGCAAACTAAGCTGCTGTCTCTGGAGGCTTGTTCCCGAAGACATAAGATTAAAATGTAAAACGAAAACTCAGAGGAAGGGAGACCAACTGAGTTTGTTTCTAAGCTCTTTCCCAAACTACTGGGAAAACAACATTTCCCGCATCCCCTGAAGGTGGACCATGCGCACCGCTCTCTATGGCCCAAACCGGTGGTGTGTGAGAAACAGCGCACCATCATAGCCCGGATACATCACTTCCAGACGAAAGAACACATTTACGCCTTGCCAGGACGCAGCCATTGGAATACAGGGGGAGCAAAGTTCTAATTTTCCCTGACTACACCAGCGTAGTAGTAGCCTTTCGGAAAGTGACGCAGGCCTTGATAGGGGATGGAATCAGGTTCCAGCTGCGCTACCCAGCCTGGCTGCAGGTGCAATGGCAGGACAGTGAGCCTCCTGAGGTTTTCAACGACCCTGGTCGAGAAGAGATGGCTCATCAGCAGAGGAAGGAAAACACGACTGAAAAGGAATAGTAAAATATGTGATATTTTTCTTTTTCCTCTTTGCTGCCTTAAGGTGAGCTAAATCCCTGTTGTTAGCCACCAGCGTTATACAGCGGTTTATCTGACAAACTACTGTACTCTAAACAATGTAAAAATGTTATGAATGCGTGTGGAATGATCCAGGTCTGCTCTTTCAGAAAACACAATTTAAGACTAACTGGTAGAGTTGTTTAGTTCATTGGTCAGTTTATTGATTGTTGTGGTGGAGGTGCAGGGATTTGACTGTGATCGGTCCGACATATGTCTGGCAGCTCCTGTCTCATTCAAAGGGGGGAAGATATGTGTTGTGTTCTGTACACGCCGAGATGTAGGAGGGGGGAGTTCGAGGGGTGTGTCATTTGTCTGTTTCGTTTTACACAGATGCATATATATTATTTGTTTGTATCATAAAGCATCAAAACTGAGAGTTCTGACAATACATCTGTTTAATGACTGATGCTCATGGAGATGGGCGAACAGAGGGGAAAAATCTGCAACTGATCTCGTGGAATGTAAAAGGTCTTGGTAGTGCAGTAAAGAGGGGGAAGTTTTTAAACATCTGAAGTACTTGGATGCGGACATGTTTTTTGTGCAAGAGACTATATTAAAAAAACGCACAACATAGACTGAAGTGTAGCTGGCTGCCTCAAATATGCCAGTCACCATTCACTTCACATGCGCGTAGTGTACCCATATTATTGAGAAAGAATATCCTAATTCAGGATATCTTATCTGTGGTTAGTGACCCTTTGGGCAGGTACCTGATGGTGACTGGCAGCATAAATTCAAAACCATTAACTTTCCTTAATATATATGGCCCAAATTCAGATGATCCTAATTTTTTTTTAGAAAAGTCTTTGACCTGCTTCCAGATGATAATTACTCAAACATAATAATAGCAGGGGACCTGACCTCTTACTTGATACATCATCTAAACGACCAGCATCAGAACTGACATCCACCAAACTTCTGAATAATCTCCTCAAATCAAGGAATATAGTTGATATTTGGAGGACTCAACATCCTACATGTAGAGAGTACACATTTTACTCACATGTGCATAACTCTTACAATAGGATTGATTATCTCCTAATAAGTAATCTTATCTCCCAATTCGCTGATTCTAAATACCAGAACATATTGATTTCTGATGATTGTCCCCTAGCTGTATCACTAAACCCGTCCTTTCCAAGGCAGGCATTCTCCTGGCGACGTAATGCAAACCTTCTTAATGATGATTACTTTGTTGCAAACATAACCTCTAAATTAAAGGACTTTATAGAAATAAACGATATTGGTAAAGTATCTGTTCACAAGTGTGGGAAGAATGGAGCGGGAGATTGATAGACGGATCTGTGCTGCTGTTGAAATAATGCGGACGCTGCACCGGTCTGTTGTGGTGAAGAGAGAGCTGAGCGAAAAGGCAAAGCTCTCAATTTACCGTTCAGTCTACGTTCCTACCCTCACCTATGGTCATGAAATCTGGATCATGACAGAAATAATGAGATCCCGGATACAAGCGGCTGAAATGAGCTTCCTCCGCAGGGTGGCTGGGCTCTCCCTTAGAGATAGGGTGAGGAGCTTGGTCATTAAGGAGAGACTCAGTGTAGAGCCCGTTCTCCTACACATCGAGAGGAGTCAGTTGAGGTGGCTCGGACATCTTCTTCGGATGCCCCCTGGACGCCTCCCTTGGGAGGTGTTCCAGGCACGTCCCACCGGGAGGAGGACCAGGGGACGACCCAGGACACGCTGTAGAGACTATGTCTCTCAGCTGGCCTGGGAGCGCCTAGGGCTTCCCCCAACAGAGCTGGAGGAGGTGTCTGCGGAGAGGGAAGTCTGGGAGTCTCTGCTTAGTGTGCTGCCCCCGCGACCCAGTTCCGGATAAAGCGGGAGACGACGAGAACGAGAAGTTCCGCAACTTAAACTGAATAAATTTGACAAGGACTATCTTAAATCTGACCTGACACTTCAAGAGGTCATAGAAGCGATAAAGTCTCTTTCATCTGGCAAAGCTGCCAGGCCGGACGGCTTTGGCTCTAATTTCTATAAGAAATTCTGTGACCTTCTTGTGGCACTCTTGTTAAGAATGATATATGCTTCTAAAAAGGATGGAAAACTGCCCAAAACTCTTCACGAGACTAACATTTCTCTCTTTCCTATAAAGGGGAGGGATAAAACCGATCCTGCTAACTTTAGACCAATTGCACTGCAAAATGTTGATCACAACATAATCACAAAAATTTTGGCCACTAGATTGAATAAATGCTTAGCATCTATTATCCATCCTGACCAAACCGGGTTTATCCCTGGTAGACTGGAATCCCTTTCTGGAACACTTTTCAAGGGTCAGACTAACCTGAATAATCTATTTTATGGACCCTCCCCTCGGTTGCCCCCTAATGTGTGTATTCATTCTCATGTATATGATTACATATACATTTGATGTGTGTGTGCAATATACGTCAACTGTAATATTTCATGTTTCTATCTGTGCATCTGGGTTCTGTTTGTTTGTTCATCTGTATGTTCTAAACTTTGAAAACTGAATATAGAAATAAAAATTTAAAAAGGGAGTTTTCCTCTCTACTGTCTCAACAAGCATGCTTGGTGTGAGGAATTGGCTTTGAGTCAATGAGTCGTCGTAATCAGCTGGAGTTCTTTAGGTAAAAAACTTTAAACCAATCTGACTGAATTGTCTCTATAAAGTGGCTTAAGATGACATGAGTTGTGAATTGGCGCTGTACAAATAAACTGAATTGAATGATAACAGAGGCTATGTTTTCAAAGGGCTGAAATTCCCCTGGATGACCGGTTAGAAAAAGAGCAGTTAAAAAAAGCACAGATTGTCTGTCATGAACATTATTTTCAAGCACAAGGATGTCTATAAGGGCACATGGCACAAGGACACCATAGACCGGATAGGTGTGACAGCGTGTTTTCTAGTAGTTGTTCTCTGCCATCACTCTCTATATCACTATATAAACACATTCATAGATTGTATGTTTTCTTTTTTGAAAATAATAACACATAACAATAACAAAGTCTATTTATCAGCAAATTCAATAAAACAAATATACTTTGCAAGGTTATTGAAAGCTTTAAAATGAGGTGGAGGATGTTCTTCTTTTGGTTTATTGGCGGTTGGCAACAAACTTTGAGTAGCATTACCGCCACTTACTGGTATGGAGTGAGGTTCTTGATGTATTTATCTATTAATCTATATATCTTTCTATATATATATCTATTTCTATCTATATATATATACATCTCAGTATTTTACTCATCGATATCATAAAGACCCTCTATAATCAAATTATATGAAATAATCTAGTTTTCTTTAAATATCTAATAACTATTTGTATTTGTTTACTCCCCAAATTCTTCCTCAAAATATCTAATAAATTTACCTTTTCCTTAATACATTCAAACTCTCTCTTCATAAATCTTCTCTCTCTTTCATATTTATTACATTCTATTATAACATGTTCTATTGTTTCATACTTTCCACAATAATCACATTTTCCAGTATTATGTTTTTTAATTTTCAAAAATGTATAATTAAGTCCTGTATGTCCAAATCTTAACCTAGCACTCTCTCCTCTTTTCTATTTCTTCTACCATTTCTCCTTTCTCTTACTGCCTTCTGAATTTTATAAAACCATCTTCCTGTTTTTTCTTCATTCCACCTTTTTGCCATTTTTCCATCAGTTTCTCTTTAATAAAACTCTTTCCCTCAGATTTACTTGTTTTAACTGTAAAACTAATAGGAAACTGAATCGCCCTCTTTGCCATTTTATCTGCCCTTTCATTTCCTTCTACTCCAATATGTGCTGGAACCCACAGAAATGTAACTATCAAACCCATATTTTGTATTCTGAATAATGTATGAAATATTTCTAATAAAATGTCCATCCTACTATCTGATTGATTATATTTTATACTTAATAATGCAGAGCTTGAATCTGAACAAATGACTGATTTTAACGGTTTTATATCTTCTACCCATTGTAAAGCTAATAATATTGCCAACATTTCTCCTGTGTATACTGATAATCCATCTGTAATTCGTTTTCCTATTCTTATATTGAATTCTGTTACTACAAAAGCTATTCCTATTTTCCTATTTATTTTTGATGCATCTGTATAAATTTGAATATATTGATAATAATTGTTTAAATGTAAATGTACTGAATAATTATCTACGATATAAGATTTATCTTGTTTCATTTCCATTATTGCCATATCTACTATTGCCTCTGGTAGAATCCATGGTGGTATAATTGATATTGGTGTAGTTAAAGTAATTTCTAAATCATTCATTTTAAATTCTTTTATTTTATTTTCAATTGTCCATCCAAAACTCCTCATTTCTTTCTTTTCTTTTTCCCAACATGGATTTAAAATTTCCCGAGTTGGATGATCTAAGCTATTACCTTTTAAATTCAACCAATAATTTATTTCTAGTTTTGTTCTTCTTAAATCTAACGGCATTTCTCCCATTTCTACTTCCATTGCTGCTGTTGGTGTGGTTTTAAATGCTCCAGTACACAATCTTAATGCCTGATGTTGGATAATGTCTAATTTAGTCAGATGTGTTTTAGCTGCTGAACCGTACACTAAACAACCAAAGTCTATGTTGGATCTTATCATACTTGTGTAAATCTGTTTTAGTGATTGCCTATCTGCTCCCCAGTCACTGCCAGCCAAGCATCTCATAATATTTAAAATCTTCTTACATTTATCAACAACTTTTTGAATATGAATATTCCATTTTAATTTTTCGTCAAACCATAATCCTAAGAATGTTATACACTTTACTTGTTCTAATCCTTGGCTATATAGTTTTAATTTTATTTCCTTATTTATTTTTTTCTGATTAAATATCATTACTTTTGTTTTTTCAACTGAAAACTTAAATCCCCATTGCAACGCCCATTTCTCTATTTCAATAATAACCTCTTGTAATTTTTTTACAATAAAATCTAAATTTTTCCCTATTTTCCAAACAGTTCCATCATCTGCAAAAAGAGAGCATCCCATTCCTTTTCCAATATCTTTAAACACATCATTTATCATGATTGAGAACAGTAATGGACTTATAATACTACCCTGAAGCTTTCCATAAAGCAGAGGATCTTAAAGTGGATCTGCTGCTTTATGGATCCAGTGAAGGTGTTTTAGGACGGATGTTACTCAGTTCTATGAACCGGAAGTCACACTTTGACTTTAAAAGCATGTTGATCTCCTCTAAGCAGTTTTCCAATCAGATGAGGCTAAAATCCACAGTGTGCATCATCAGGGAATCGTTTCTATCAGGTGTTTCCTACCTATCCGGTGTAAGATGATCTGGGGATCCTGGTGAATTCCAGCAGTAGATGTTGATCGTCCATCTTTTCCTCCGAATTGACCAAACTCCCTTTAAACTCCGTGAATGTTTCTTCAGCAGGAGTTAACTGCTCAGTGATAAACTCTCCTTGAAGCTGGACTGAAGACATTCTCACTGCAAACACTCCCAGATTATCAGCCTCTCTACAATGACTCCACACACAAGCTAAGCTAATGCTGCTAATGCTACCCGATCCCTACCAGCAGCTCATTGCGCATGCGCACCTACATCTACATCCGGGTCACGCTCTATGTTAAATTACGTCACTTCTCCCAAAACAAAAATCAACCCATAGTAATTCTACTGTGTAGCTAATAAATCTGCTTCTTTTTATGGCCAAATTTTATATCCATAAATGGCGATTTAGAGGTAGAACGCCATGCTTTATTGCATTATTTTGCTAATTCAAACGATACATCCACTCCATCCAACATTCTGAAATGCAAAAGGCAATTAGAACATTGTCTGTATGTGATATGGTCAACTTGCTGTCTTAGGTTGCAACCCCCTAGCTTTTTATTTCTTTTATCTGTCTTTTTGTTCCTAATTGTTGCTTGTCTTGTATTGCACTGTTACTCAGACCAATCCAAGTGTACTTCTCTACAGGTTGTTGATCCCATGTATTCAAAACAATGTGTAATTGTCTGTAAATTCACTAAGTGCAATAAAGATTTCTTTAAAAAAAAACAGTTAACGAACTAAACTATAATGCTACGTCCACACAGAAGGCAGCAGTAGCAGCAGAAGCAGCTAGTTTACATGCAAAGTCAATGGTTGACGCGCGTCAAGGCGCAGCAAAATGTCCCGCAGCGCGTTTTGAGCAGCAGGCGCAGCTTTAAAGGTTAATAATGTATTTCCAGAGAAAATAAATGAATTAAAGTCCTTTCTGTTTTATCTCTCCTCTTTTCATCTGATCTCTATTTATTCACTGGATTGTTGATAGGTGGTTGATAGAACAAGGTGCTGTGACGTCACCAGCTGCCATATTGGTACTCCCTAGTTAGACCGGTCCGAATGTAAACATTGGGTGTTTTTTTTTCATTGAACATTATTACCAATTCTACTATATCAAATGGCATGTAGATACATGAAGAAATCAAGTTTTACAGGCTTAAGGCACACATATAATTAATGATAAGACAGCAATAAAAGATTAAAATAAAATTTTGTCAGACATCAAACAGATGGATAGCAGAACAACAAAAACAAACAGAAAGAGACAAAGGGGCAAAAGAAGTCAGATCATTAAAGGCGTCTCAGAGCTGTAATCCATGCTGGTTTTGATCTGTTTTAAGGTTCTGAAGTGGTTTTCATTAGAAGGTCTTTAAAGGCTGAAAAGTCAGGTTTTCTATCAGCCCATTTACAGGAATGGATGAAGAATTTCACAAAGATCAGCAGGTTGGTCAGAATGAGGTCGGTTCTTCTGTCTCTGCGGATGGTTCCAAATATTATATCCTCTCTTTCTAAGGGAAGATGGAGGGAAAGTTTGGTTGAGATCCAGTCCTGAAAGTTTCTCCAAAATGTACCAGTGAGCAAACAATAGAAGAAGAGATGATCTGTTGTTTCAATGTCGTCGTCACTAAAGGTTCAGCTGTTAGTGTCAAAGTTGAATCTTTGTCTTAATAGTTCCCTGGATGGAAAAATGTTATTGAGAATTTTAAATGAACTTCTTTAGCTTTAGGACTGAGAGGATATTTAAGGTAAGCAGTTCTCCACTTATTGACCTCTGAATCAGAAAACTCATTTAAGATGGAGACGAAATATAATTTTTTTAAAAGATTTTGTTTTATATTATAAACCATTACATGCAGTAGACAAACCTGAAAAACTTTGAGGAGCCGACCCAAATTGCTTCCACATTTACAGAAGAAATAAAACAAAAAAAGAAAAAAATTAAAGATAAAAATAAATAAAGCACAAACAAGAAAAAAAGAGAAACTACAAGCACACATACATTAGCGGTGTCTCATCAGCTCCAGATTGTTTATCAAATTATTTCTTGTTTTTTGTCCATTAATTTTAGAGATAAGAAGAGGTGGCAGAGTTCCTTTTGAAAAGAGGGGAAAGATGGTTTGACTTTAAGAAAACGACATTAGTGAATGAAAAACTTGCCCATGATGATTATTATATTTAGTAGTCTTTCAAATTTCCTCTTTTCTCAGAGTCCCAAAAATAACATCTTTCTTAGAGAATTCAGGTAAGTTTGGAATTTTGAGGAAAAGCCAGTAGAGCACATCATCCCTCAAAGCTTTGCAAACATACATTCATAGAAAAGATGTTCAGTAGAGTCAATATCACCGCCATAGAATAAATAGCTCTAATAATCTTTTGAAATTCACCTTTGGTTATCTGCAAGTTATATTTAATTCTGAACTCTTCATAAGACATAATCCCTCCATTATTGAACAAATGCATCACAGACCAAACACCTTGTTCTAGCCAGAGACGTGCAAAGATTGATTTATTCACTTTTATGTAACGGCAATTCCACAAGGGAGTATTGTGTGGGCTGTAGTTATGTTTATAAATTAATCTTTAATATGATGAAAAATCTGTAATATGGAACCATAAATGATTTTGATTTATTAAAAAAACAACAAAGCCAATTCATTTTCAAAGTGCCATTCATGCTGTCAAATTCAAAAGCTTGTAGTCCTCCTTTTTCAAATTGTTTAATTAAATTACCTTTTTTGATATAGTGAGTTTTTTGTTTGCATATAAAGTTAAAATTCCTCCTGTTAATAGATTTGATTGCTGAACTGGGTATTCCTAATGTATCTGCAGGGTAGATAAGTCTGGAAATACTTTCCATTTTGGTGAGAAATATTCCTCCCAGAATAGATAAATCTCTGTGTGCCCATTTATTTAAATGAGTTTTACATTTTTGAAGTTTCTCCCAAATATTCAAATTTTCCAAGTCAGATTTATTTTTATTTATATGCACACCCAGATATTCAACACTGGATTTTATAGGAATATTAAAAGCACTAGATATTGGACAGTTTTTTAGAGGCAAAATTTCACATTTGTTTAAATTTAATTTAAGTTCTGAAGCCTTTGAGAATGTTTCTATCAATTTAAGGTTATAGTCAATTAAGTCCAGAATAAGGTGGATATTATTATGTATAGAGCTAACTTTTATAAACCCAGATTGAGTGTCCGAAATAATTTTGGATATGCCTGATGTTAACCTTTTAGTGAAAATGTGGGTTGAAAGCTTGTAATCATTATTTAATAGAGTTATTGGTCTTAAATTATCAAGAAGTGTTGGATCTTTTCCATCTTTGGGAATCAGCGTGATGACACCTTGTTTCATTGTGTGGGTTAAGCAGCCGTGTTCTAATAGTTCTGTAAGCATTCCAAACACAAGGGTTCTGATGTGATCCCAAAAATGTTTATAAAAATGACTTGTTAGACCATCACAGCCTGGAGCTTTGTCCTTGGATAAAGAACCCAAAGCTTTATCCAATTCCTCTATGGTGATGTCTGCTTCACACATCAGCTTAAAATTGTCATCAATTTTGGAATCAAGTGTTGAATAGAATGATAGAATGCTTCTGCCATGGAGTTATTATATGCAGAAGAATATAAATTGCTATAAAAAGTAAAACATTTCTTTTGATATTAATTTCGAGTCAGTGCATGGTTCATTATTAATTTGCAAGCAATTTATTGCATTTCTTTTTTTGTCTAATTGTTTCTAATCTGCAGAAATATGCAGTACTTTTCTCAACATCTTCAATCCACTCAGCTCGGGACCTCAAATATGCTCCTTTGGCTTTTTTAGTATTAAATAATCATCTAATTCAGATTGTAGAATTTTTTGCGCTGCTTGTCATCTTCATTAAAAAACGGTTTAGAGCTAAGTTCTTGAATGATTTCTAATTCCTTTTCCTTATTTTGCATAGCTATTAATTTATTGTGTTTGATTGAGATTTGGCAGACTTTAAATCTAAACAATTCCCATATTTTTCGTGTAAGAATTCAGATTTTTAACGCTACAGATTAAATTGAGATGCTCCAGGATTTCATCATTAAACTTTTCATTGTTAAGCAGGTTGGAGGTAAACTTCCAGTAACCTTTGTTACGGGATTTTTCCAATTGAGTTGTGATACTTGTCTGAGAATGTGTTTTGCGACATACACTTTATGGCAGAGATTTTACGACAGTGAAGTGTTTTTATTGCAGGGACTGTTTCTTCTTCGGACCTGTGTTAAGACAGCACCTGTTAAATAAAAGCCGAGAGCTGAAACAACAACAAGGAACTAAGTATTTTAGAATAAATGAGTACGTTTATTACATGATGTCAGAACTGGCGGAGCTATGGCAAAGATTCAACCACCAGAGAGTTTTTGTTTCAAGAACCCGGCGGAGTGGCCTGATTGGAAAAAAACAGTTTTACCGTTACAGGATGCCAACTAAACTGGATAAAGAGGATGGTGTGGAACAAGTGAGCACGCTGGTTTGTGCACTCGGTAAGGAAGCGGAGAACATACTGAGCTCTTTCACCTACTGAGAGGGTGAAAATGAAGATTAGTATGGCAAAGTTTGATGCCTACTTTATTCCGAGAGGCAACGTTATCCACGAACGGGCTTGTTTCAACCAGAGAGTGCAGCATGTTGGCGAATGCTCTGAGACATTTATCCGAGCTCTGTACGAACTGTCAGAGCAATGTGACTTTGGTGTGAACCGAGATTAACACATTAGGGACCGGATCGTGGTCGGCATCCCAGACAAAGAGTTGTCACAGAAGCCACAGCTCATCCCGAAACTAACTCTGGAGGTGGCGGTACAGGAGGTATGGCAGTTCGAGGAGGTGAAAACACAGGTTAACAAGCAGGGAGAGCCTCATTCGAAAACTTCCCCAGACGTAAGACGTCCCACACCCTGTGATCCCACACACACAATCCTATTGGTCTACTGTACTTCCTGTAACGTAACCTGCGTAAAGCATTAACCCTTAATGCACTGTATTCAGATACACCACAGGCACCTTCCTCCTAAAGCGATCAGAGAGCAGTATGCCCTTGGAATAGTGACACTCTTAATTTCATGGCGTCTCAAAACAATTCAAAGGCAGATTAGAAGAGGATCTCTTGTGGCACCAAGTAGCTCCAAAGAGATTTTATGCGGAGGCCCAAATAGTCAGAGAAATGCGATCGTCGAAAGATAGCTAAATGGAGATGCCTGCCAGGAAGCCATGTCGTTGCTTAACCACACCACAGACAGATCCCTGATCTTTCAAAAGATGAGAGAGACTTTTGAACACCGTCAGAGGCTTATTAGAGATGCCAGTGGAAGAACAGACATTCTGACTATGTTGCCCAGATTTCTGGACACAAAAGGATTAGTAACTCTTCAAATGAGTTAAAATCTTTAAATATGGGGTTATTTCCAGTGATGATTGTTGGATTTCTGCTTTTTATTATAGATTGATCAAGACTTCAGTCTTTTATTTAATGAAGAAACCTCCTCCAGACCACTGCAGAAGTGGGATGTGTTCTTCAAGCCAAATGTCATCAAAGAGGCCAAGCGTCTCACTTCAACACCTGAGTTGAGAAGTTTGGTGCAGTCAGCAGAAGTCCCTCAAGGAGATGACCAGTATACGGCATCTAGTAGGTACCAAAGTATATATCTGAACATGGTTGACTGTAGTGTAGAGTATTCAACACTGGCTCTATGTTGTCAAAGTTTTGACACTAAATTATATGAATCTGTCATCAGCCTATGACCAAGAAATGGCCTCCTTGTTACTGCTCCTACATCTCCTTCCACCACCACCTGGAGGACATAAGTCTCCAAAAATCAGTGCATGTGATGCAGTTGAGAGACTTGTTGTCTTTCACAAGGTAATTAAATAAAAAAATGTACATTAATTTTTCACTTTGCTTTTATAGACATGTATAAATACTGGTGGTAATTACGCATCTTTGAAGATGTCTGTTAGACATGAATTTCTTTTGTTAGATAATTGAAGCTTTTTTTCTAATGGTTGTAGCTCTTTGTCTCATTTCTTATTTTTTGCTTTATTATTATTTTTTTTTTATCTTAGTCATGCTGCAGTTTAGAGGAACATCTCTGGGGTCAACAGGGTCTCAAGCCATACCTCCTTGCTGTTGTGCGTCAGAAGAGCAAGATTGACTGCTTCTACATAGTCATGGATAAACACCTCATCCCATGCCAGGCAAACCGCTCTCTGGGAACATTTGATGAGTTGTTCAAAGCACATTTTGTGTTCAATGTCTCTTATGATGCTGCATTATTGAGTTTTTATACATTTCTGCAGACAACAGTGTATAACATTGACGTGGGCAAAATGAAGGAATCACCCAGAGTCAGAGACTTAAGAGCGAGGCTGCTTAACCAGCCCCTTGTGCTCTCCTGTGAGTAAGTCAAGGTAAAAATGTTGAGATGCTTTAAATGTCAGAACCTGTATCCAAGCAGCCAGCAGTTGATTTCACATTTAAGAGTTGAACATAGTTACTATCCTGGACCAAAGTTCAAATTGTTTTGTTCTCAAGAATGCTGCAGGCATCAGTTTCTGACATATACGCAGGTTTTAGAAAGCATCTTAATAATGTTCATAGTAACATTCAGCACATCTCACAGAGTTTAACCATTCCAAGTTCATCCTCTTGTAATCCAGTTGTAACATATCAAGCAGATGATTTGAATGACCAGCTAGCCCCCCTAAATCAGTCCTGTTCTTCTGATTCACCTCACTTAGAGAGCACTCCCTCACAGATTTCTAAAGATCAAACTAAAGAGATGTGTGCATCTATAGTAGCTAAATTACAAGGCAGTGGAATCTCTGGCAGCCTTGTGTCCTCAATAGTGGGGGATTTAGAAGAACTAACAAGTGAGATTCACTTAAAAGCAAAGCAGTTCCTGCTATTTTCTATCATTACCCATGACTGATCCTAATATTTCTTTGCATAAATGAGTCATTCTAACACTTTGAAAACCCATTCACAAACTTAAATACAGAATGGAAATAAAACAAATATTTCAACCTTAAATGGGGTGTTGTCAATCCAGTTTAGATAACACTAGAAGTAAGATGCTCAAAGCAGACGAAATCAGAAAACTGGAACATATACTCATGGACCTGTGAAGTAAAACCTTTTGTATAAGTTTGCCGATATTGGAAACATTACAGTTCATGTGCAAAAATCAGGTAAAATCCTGTGTTTTCTTTTACTTAGGCGTAGAGTGTGGATCAGAGAATGAGACTTACACAGACTTTTTCTGATGGAAGCTATTATAAAACACAAGTTCAGAGTGTTTTCGTGCAAAAAAATATGCCTTTAAATTCAGATGGAGGCAATGCACGCGAGCTTTATGATGATTTTGGAATGGCAGCCAGGCTAGGTTCTAAACGTGGAATTCACAAAATTGGCAGTCTTTACTTTGTTCTAAGAAACCTTCCTCCTAAATTTAATTCAGTTTTGATGAATATTAATTTGATATCACTATTTCAAGTACAAGATCTCCATAAATATGGTTTTGATGCTATTCTGGAGCCATTTTTGAAAGATCTAAAAAATCTAGAAAGCCACGGTCTTAGTCTTCCATTTTCTGATGAGCCAGTATATGGCACCATCTCCCAGATAACTGGAGATAATTTAGGAATGCACACAATTCTTGGTTTTAACGAATCTTTTAGTAGTCATTACTTTTGTCGGATTTGTTTAATAGAAAAAAGCAAATGTCAGACTGTCTACAGTGAGGATGATCCTAAGGTAATACTCAGAGGTAAGAAGATTTTTGAAATGCATTATAAATCTCTTGAAGTAAACCCACAGCTAAAGTCATTATGTGGTTTAAAGAAAAAATCTTCACTTAATTCATTGCGATATTTTAATGTTTCTGACAACCATTCATTTGATATAATGCATGATCTTCTTGAGGGTGTTGCTCAGTATGAGATCAAATTAGTTTTTGAACATCTTACTCAAAACCTCTTTTCAAAATAAGTCTTACTCTCCAGGATTTATAGTTTCGATTATGGCTATTTAGAAAGGAAAAACCGTCCCACAAAAATTATTTTGGAAACATTTGGAAATGGCATAGGTTTAAATTCTGTTTCAGACATTGTGTCTTGTTTAAAATATTCCACTTTTGTTTGGGGACATTATTCCTAGAGGAGACAAAAACTGGTACATGCTACTGTTGTTACTGGAAATAATGAACATTGTCTTCTCTCCTATCCTTACTATAGGTATGAAAATATATTTGAAGCATTTGATTGTTGAGCACCACAGACTGTTTAAATTCTTATACCCGCATAGAAACTTGATACCTAAGCATCATTTTATGATCCACTACCCATCTTCTATTAGGAAAATAGGCCCATTGTTACATATGTGGTCTATGAGGTTTGAAGCCAAACATAAAATGTTTAAAGATTATTTTAAAAACCTCAAAAATATAACAAAGTCCCTTGCTAAAAAGCATCAGATGGCCATAGCTCATCATTTGGAGACAATACCTATTAAACAAAATGAGCACGGGCCTGTCAAACCTTTTTTACTTAAAGACGAAGATTTGGTGAGTAATGACACCCCCATGCTTCATCATAATTTCTGGAGTAGATTTTACATCTCTCAATGCATCTGGAGATCTGGGGTTAGGCTTCTTGCTGTCTGCTGACATTCAAATAATGGACTAGTCTGTTTGTGCATACAATGCATCAGGAAAGGTCCATAAAAGTCCACAAAAAACGTGTCAATATTCCCTCCATACTATACTTCGCTCGGCCCAATGTATTCCAAGTGTCCTGAGTGGGTAAGCGCCCATAATTTACTCGAAAGCTAAGTCATTTAGAGAATGCTTTTAGAGCATAAACAGTAGTGTATAGGGATTTCCTAAAAGCTGGCGTTTCACGGAAGCTCCGTACGGAAACCGCTGCAGAATACCTAAAACCAGATGAAAAGTGCGCGATTCAGCTGCCTGTTTTGCCGAGCAATGCAAAGCGTAGAAGAAAGAAATGTGCTGTTTACCTGTGCAAAAGAAAGAAACAACGAAAAGAAAAATGTCTGGAGGACTCTGGAAGTGTTGAGGGAAGAGCGATGAGTTCTTTTGCCGAGGTGCACGCGCGACTTTCGGCCTGGTTTGAGGCTGCCCGCTGTTTCCGCGAAAGTCGTGGAACTCGCGATGCGCTTAACTCCGTTTCCATTAAAATCTTAAATAATAAATCGCTTAAAGCGGGTTTAACCATATTTCAAAAGGAACTTAAAAATTCACAATTAGCTCATGATACAGCTCTATTTCTAAAAGACAAATCTCAAATTGATCAAGCCTTACAATTGGTTGCTGATTTTTCTAGAGCCTCAGGTTTATATCTTAACATTAACAAATGTGAAATCTTGTGTCTTTATGGTACCAATTGTACAAACATATGTAATATCCAAGTAAAGAAAACGGTGAAATACCTAGGCATAGACATCACTAAAGATTTGTCTTCCAGACAGCAACTTCATTTCCTCCCCAGAATTAGAAAAACCCAAAATATCATTAATATGTGGCTTCAACGTGACCTTTCGATTTTTGGTAGAATTCTCTTATCTAAAGCCGAAGGCATTTCGAGACTGGTATATCCTGCCCTATCACTTTTTGTTGAAAATTCATCATCCAAAGAAATAAATAGAATTCTCAGCAAATTCACCTGGAAAAATAAGAAACCTCTTTTGAAGAATGAAATTCTCTCAGCACCCAGGATACAAGGAGGATTCGAATGAATAAATTTCAGTGACTTGAATAACACCTTTAAAATAAAATTGATTGAGAAATGTCTTAAGAACCCTAATTCAATTAGTTTTTTTATTCCTAATAATATTTTTTAAAAACTGGGTGGTCTGCACTTTTTACTCACCTGTAATTACAGTGTTACCAAATTACCTTTAAAACTATTCAAATTTCACCAACAAGCTCTCTTAGCATGGAAACTCTGCTACTCCCACAACTTTTCACCTCACAAAGCCTTAATTTGGAATAATGAAGATATTAGGAAAAAAATCTATACTTTTACAGAACTGGGTTGATAAAAATATAATCTTTGTATGCGACCTTTTTGACTCTAATGGTATAATGCTAAGCTATGAAGATTTCCTTAGACTTAAATCCTTTCCTTTCACATATAAAGAATTCAATTACGTAACTAAGGCTATCCCTAGTGGCCTTTCTCCCCTGATCTAAAGTCATTGTCAGTACCATGATGCACTTAGAATAAAATCCCCTCTAATGAATAACGGTTATGATGTAACAGACTCAAAATGCAACAACAAACATATACGTCATTGTTTTTACGAAAAGAGAATGATAAAGCCACGAGGAAAAGCATTTTGGGATAACATCTTTATGGTAACTGACTGGAAGAAGGCCTGGCTATTACCTTATAAATACTGTATATCTAATAAGATAAAAGAGATTCACATTAAAATTTTACACACTATATATCAGATCAATTTATATTTTTCTAAATTCTCAGATATTGAAAATAAATGCAGTTTTTCTAACATGGTACCAGAAACCTTATCTCATTTATTTTATCATTGTACTCAATCTACCACTTTCTGGACTCTTCTTTAACAATATATAATGTGTAAACTCAAAACAAACATTGTAATTGACCATAAAAGTGTAATATTTTATTTTGTCCATGGAGACATGAATGCTGCTTTTATTACAAATCTATTCATTTTGTATGGTAAATTTCATATACACAAATGCAAACATTCCAAAACATCCCCCAACTTCAAATGTTTCTTGCTTGAATTTAAAGACTACATGAAAACCTTTACATTAATTGATTCTAAACAAAGAACCACATCCACAGATATATTTGAAAGATTTTTCAAAGAATAGTGTAAGTACACTCCTTTTCATTATTTTCTTTCTTTCTTTCTTTATTTTTTGTTATTAGAGCACCTTTCTAATGTTCTATGTAACAATATGTCTGTATGTTTGTACAAAAATCCCTCCTTTCTAATAAAGTTCTAAAAAAAAAAAAAAAAAGCTGTTGTTGTGGATCGGGGTAGCATGTGCAAAGTGCATTAGCTAGCGCTTTGTGTGTGGAGTCATTGTAGAGAGGCTGGATAATCTGGGAGTGTTTGCGAGAATGTCTTCAGTCCAGCTTCAAGGAGAGTTTATCACCGAGCAGTTAACTCCTGCTGAAGAAACACCACGGAGTTTAAAGGGAGTTTGGTCAATTCGAGGAAAAGATGACTCGATCAACATCTACCGCTGGATTTCACCAGGATCCCCAGATCATTCTTACACCGGATAGAGGGAAAACACCTGGATAGAAAACGATTCCCTGGGATGATGCACACTGTGGATTTTAGCCTCATCTGATTGAAAACTGCTTAGAGGAGATCAAACACGCCAAGCTAAAAGATAACTTCCGTTCGTAGTGAGTCCACGTTGTTGTATAAAAAAATGTGGTAAAGTTAGTTTTAAGTTATATATTCGACAGAAATTTCCTCTGGTTAAACATCTGTTTTGTTCTACCCTGGGTCGAGAAACTGCCCAACAGAGAAACCTTTTATTACAGACTTTACAAAAAATGGCGAAAGTAAAAACGGCCATATCGTTCCCACTTCCTGTTTTCAAAATAAAAGTGTAGGCATAGCTCTCATTATTGATATTTATTCTATATATACAGGGCCGGTTCTAGCACTTTGGTTGCCCTAGGCGAGATTGAGTTTTGCGCCCCCCCTCACGTTTGCCGTGCGAAATACCAGTACTGTTTTCAGCATCTGTTTAGTGCTTCATTGAGTTGTGTTTACAGTTCCACAAAGAGTGCTGTGCGGTTAATTGTGCCTACAGTTGTGCAAAGTGTGTGTTACAAAATTGCAAATTGAGTGTTACGCAGTGTTTGTTCTTTAAGTTTTGTGAACTCAGTGAGTGGATTTGCTATAAGTATTAATAGTTTTAGAAATTGTGCTATAACAATCAAGGTTGTGTTTAAGCATTCAGAACAAACTGTAACTTAGCATGGGGATGCATAGACAAATACCAGAATAGGTTTCAGTACCTTTTCTTTTTATTATTTTAAATAATTTATTACACTCAAAAAGTTAGACTGTGCAAAAACACTTTTAACCATCTGTAAGGACACTTAGGTAAAAGTATAACTAAAAAACTGGATTGAATCAGTGAATGAATTTTATTTCAGACAATTAACAAATTTAACACACATTAAACAAATATTAAATAAATCAATTTGTAAAATTACCAAATAACAATAAAAAATAATACATTTAAGAAATTCTTCAACCAAGGACTACATAAAAAAGTAATTGAGCAACATTAAATTAAATTTTTGTTCACATATTCTATGATGAACAGCCATAACTTCATATATTTTGATTATTATTTACATCCCTTTTGAATACTCAATGCAGATAATCACTACAAAATATTTTATTTATATTAGTTTCTTCTACCCATTCTCTCGCCAATATTATAGCACAAGCAATTCGCGCATATATATACTGAGAAAATGATGTCAAAATACAAAAGAAAAATGTTTGATCTTGTTAAAGAAAAACTTGTCCTACCATTAGGGTTAAGTCAAAAGTATCGATATCTAAAAAGTATCGATATTTGAAAAACGTTAGGATCCGATACGATACTATTTTAAAAGTATCGGAGATTACCGCCACAAGGCCATAGTGCTGGGTCGGTCAGAGATGTGGGACCTTCCTATCGTGACGAATCAAATGGCGATTTTTGATGTGAGCGGAGTTACAGACTGGCGCTATGCTACATGCTGTGTGTATGTGAGGCACAATAACAGAAGAGAAAGCATGGCCAGTGCTGCTGCAGGAGGGGCCAAAACAACCAGTTTTGGTCGACAAATGATAAAAGGCAGAAGTGCTGTTTGGAGGTATTTTGCCTTGAGTTCGACACGGAAGGGAAAACCCAAAAAGCGTTGATAGGCCAGTCTGCAAACACTGTTTCAAGCGGTGGCGACCAAGTCCAGCAATGCGACAAACTTCATAAAACATCTGAAGGACCGTACACCCTGGCCTTACACCGAATTTCGACAGGTAAGTGTGTTTCTTTTCAAACTTTACCTATTACTGATGCTATCGTAGGCGGTAGCCCCGCATTAATGTTAGCTGTTATTGTTAATGCGAGCTAGGTACATTGCTAGCTGCAGCTAACACAACGCTGGCCAACATTAACACGCGGTCAATAATAGTGGCCAGTCCGATTTTCATTGCACTGTCCGACGTGTATATGTCCTCCTTTACCCACAGATTCCATATACTCCATCAGCGCACCGCTCCGCTCACGTACGTGGTGCGGAGTACTTGTCTGTCATGTAAATCAATCAGTCTCTGTCCACGCACGCCTTTTCCGCCCTCACCATAAAACATACGAACTCGAGCCTCTTTTTGCTCTGCTCCGCCAGTCCAGATTAAGACCAGCAATGTGCAATCGCATCCAAACAGGAAAAAGAATGTAGAGAAGACCGTTTGTCAAATTAAATTATAGTAAAACAGATCGGTATTACAAACTATGTTTGATCCTAGCTATTCCTGTTACAAAAATCCACAGAATATCTAATATTTAAGCAGAAACTGAACATCTGCTGATGATACTGCATTTTTAATATGTCATAAGTATTAAATTAAACGTCCTCACAGGGTTTATACAGGAATGAGGAACTTTAATTTAATGCTAATAGAAATAATAATTTAAAGCTATCAACAAGTATCATGTACACAAGTTAGTAGTTTACGTGAAAATAAGGAGCTGTAAGCACGTTTCCATGACTATACATTGTAGATAGATAGATGGATAGATATTATCTATATAGCTAGATAGATAGATAACACGGTGAAATCATCATCTTTACTCTGGACAGGCTGCAGCCATGTCACAATTCTCAGCCTTTTTCCAGCCCACTTTTGAAATTTGCCATAGATCCTATTCTCTAGCAAGCTTTTTCGAGTTTCTTTTTCCAAAAACAACTGCTTTATGATCCAATTGCAGCAGTTCTGCGCTCAAATTAATCGTAATTAAACAATTGTCACTTTTTAAACACCACAATGTATTAAAATAAATACAAATGCTGGGAACCAATTTCTTTTTTTACATCTCTGCACAATATTTTGTTCTATTCAGCTATACAAGCATCATCTTTAAACTCACTAAGAATTGTGCTATAAATGTGACTTTACCCGATTCTTATGTACACCTTAATAATAATTTATTAATATGCCGCACAATGTCTTCCTTTTTGATGCTATAGAAATGGCCACCCTATTCATTAATGTAAATTGTACGTTAATGATCATAAACAACTTAAATAAATAAATCAGAGACGTAGTATGTCCATATTACGTTAATAGACACTGTCAGTATATATAAGCATAGAGTTATTACATTTACATAAATGTTGGTGACTGAAAAGTGTCATTTTCTCTCTTGAAGTCACAGAATGAAGCAGAGAGAAGTAGACCTGCGTCCACGCCGTCCAAACACCATCAGACACAGCCGACTCTACCATCTATGTTTGACCAACAACGCCAATATGATGCCAAGTCCCCTGAAGCTATGAAACTAAACAGAGCTGTGGCGGAGTACATATGTATGGACCAGGTTCCTATTTACACTGTGGAGAAACCTGGGTTCAAACAACTTATTAAGCAGCTAAACCCAAGGTATGCTCTTCCCTCCCGGAATCACTTTATGTACAGTGAAATCCCAGAGCTGTACAACACAACAAAACAAACAGTCTTGCAGCAGCTTCAGGGGAATCCGTACTTCTCCTGTACCACTGACCTTTGGACCAGCAGGGCTGCATCCTCTTTCATGGCTGTAACCCTGCAATTTATTACAGAGTCCTGGGACATGCAGAGCTGGTGGGATGTGTTGGGCTACATTCAGAGCATACAGGAGACGGCTTAAGGGAGGCTTTAGAGGAGATAGTACAGGAATCATGGAAGCTGGACACAACTAAAATGGCAGCCATCACTACAGATAATGCTTCAAATAACAAGAAAGCATTTCAGCAGCATTTTACATGGGTCCCATGCTTTGGTCACAACCTGCACTTAGCCATAAACAAGGGTCTGGATATTGATAGTGTGTCAGGAGCATTATCCAGGTTGAGAAAAACAGTGGCAGCTTTCACAAGGTCACCAAAGATGACCCGGCAGCTAAAGAAAAAACAAAAAGACTTGAAGCTGCCAGAACACAGACTCATCCATGATGAGCCAACACGCTGGGACTCAACTTTTGAAATGGTGGATAGGTTTACTGAACAGCAGCAAGCAGTCAGTGCAGTTTTAGCAGAGGACAGAAAGAAGTGGTATCTTATGCCAAAAGATTCAGACATCACCATTCTTGAGACTGTAAAAGAGGTGCTGAGCCCATTGAGTTCTTTTACTGATGCTCTTAGTGGGGAGAAGCATACCACTCTATCCTCTGTCCTACCCTTAACCTGGAAGATATATTCCACATTAACAATTGAGGACACAAGCAGACACTTAGAACGTCAGCAGAAGCAAAAAGTAGGAGATGACTTGAAACACAGATATGAGGACAGGAATCTACAGCTGGTATTGAACACAGCCACCTTACTTGATCCCCACTTCAAGGACAGTTACTACATTAAAAGAGGAAGTAAAACAGCATCTTATTGTGGATAATATGCAAGGTTTGCACACTCGGAGAGTCCCAAGTTTGGAAACTTCTCCTCCATCTGCAACCCAGCCTACGAAGAAATCCAAAACAGATCTGAAGGGACTTTTATCAAACATTCAGGGGGAGAGAAAGAAACAACATGGAGATGATACACCAACAGCATCCACAGATGAGGATCCAGAATCCAGGCTCAGGAATGAGTTGACAATATATGTAACCGTGCCTGAGCAGAGTGCAGAGGAGGACCCCCTAAATTGGTGGAAAACACATGAGAGCACCTTACCTCATCTTGCCCATGCTGCCAAGAAATACCTATGTATAGCTGCTTCAAGTTGTGCCTCAGAGCGTGTGTTTAGTACATCTGGGCTCATTTGCAGCCCAAGAAGGTCAAGACTTACTGAGGAACACATTGACATGCTGGTATTTGTAGCAAAAAATCTGCAAACAGCTAAGCCAGTGCTACCACCAGTGGCACCTAAACAGTTTTTTTTTTCATCTAGAGTGCAGAATAGAGGTAAATGCACTTTCTACACTGTCTGATTGTATAATTCTGTGCACTTTTCGTTTTCAGACTTTTTTTGTAACGGGCAGCTGCTGAGAATACAGCATTTATTTTTGTTTAATTGGTTTGGCTAGTTTGTTCTGTTTAGCCAAGGAAGGAAAACTTAAGTTCATTTTGTTATTTTTTTTTTATATAGCTTGCTTAATATTGTGCACAGCAGACTACCTCAAAATATTGTTCTTATTGTTTATTGTATTTATTTTTTGTATTTTATTTATTAATAAAAATATTTCTGTTGAATTTTGAGGTCTTTTTTTCCCCTTGTGGTATCGAAAATGGTATCGAGTATCGAGTATTTTCCTGAGTATCGGTATCGAGTTGAAAATTTTAGTATCGTGACAACCCTACCTACCATTCATCTAATCTCCCGACGTCCAATCTCCACTCATTGCCGACTCGCTGTTGTTCGTCCGCTGCCTTCTCTTCATCTGAAAGATCTGGGTCGAATATGTGAGGCTCCAGACACAAATATTCTTCCTCCGATACATCAGAATGGTCTCCTGGTAGGAATCGCTCGGTTGAAGTCGAAATTTTGCTTTCAGATTTCTCGTTTTGGCTATCGCATTTAGTGCAGGAGACCGCCATGAACGAACGCTCCCGTTCTGACGTCACGACTTCCGGGTTGGAGGGCGCTTGAAAAGTGATCAGAATCTTTTCCGATTTTCTCTTAAATGTGAAAACATAAATAAAAAAACGGTCGTATATTTATTTGTTCATATTTTGCTATTTATATATACGTAAGGTTAAGTCAAACTGACGGACGCTTCATAACCGGTTTAATTCGCTTTTTTTTCTAATTCTATGATTAATGGGAAGTAGGCCTAAGGGCGAGCTAGAGGGCGCCCCCAACACATTTGTCGCCCTAGGCAATTGCCTAGCTCGCCTATAGCAATCGCCGGCCCTGTATATATATATATATATATATATATATATATATATATAAAAGGTATTTAGAGACCTTATGTGCAAAACTAAAAGGTGTATCCCATGAAACTAGAGCAGTACCGTGATCTCTTACAGATTTTGTGTCACTTCATCAGAAAGCCTGGAAACTATTGAGCAAAATATTTACACATAAATATTATTTTAAAACTTTTCAGAGACTTGAAATACAAACATTAAAAATGTGTTACTCTTGAACTAAATGGAGGACTATGACTGACTGAGTCAATTCATCACGTCCTGGAAACTCTCGTGCTATAATGCTGATTTCCGTATAAAAAAAAATATTTAAAATAATTTGAGATTTGAAATGGAAAAATAAAAGGCGTAACTTTTAAAGAAGATGGAGCATAAATAAAATCCACCACTGATTTTTGAATCAGAGTACATCGACTCATTGACTTGAAGGTAATCCCTCACACTAAGCATGCTTGTAGTGACAGTAGAGAAGAAAACTCCCTTTTAACCGGAGGAAACCTCAAGCAGAACTGGGCTCAGTGTGAGCAGACATACAGAAAGAAGCAGGGAGAAAAAAGTTTGCCCAATCCTGGAAACATGCAGTTATTAACAGTAAGGGAAACTGGGCTACAATGAAAAACAGGCTCCAACATCTATAAACTAATGTAATGAGTGCGGCAGCACACAGTTTACATTTGAAACGTTGTATCCGGATACAATACTCGTATCGATACAGTGCCACCACCAGTGGCACCTAAGCAGTCATTCATCTAAAGTGCAGAATAGAGGACAATGCACCTTCTGAACACTGTGTGATTGGGCCGAATACCCTGTGCACTTTTCAGTTTCAGACTTTTTGTAAGATGCAGCTGTTGAGAATGATTTTTGCTTTAAATTTTATTAGTAAGTCATTGTTATGTGTGCAAAGCATAGCCAAGGAAGAAACACTTAATTTTAATTTTGTAAGTTTTATCTATCAAGCTTGCTAAATACGGTGCACATCAAACAACCCTTTTAAAAATGTTGTTCTTATTGTTTATTGTATTTATTTATTTATTTTATTTTTACTTCTTAACCAAAATATTTCTGTTGAAATTTAGAAATTTTATCCTTTTGTGGTATCAAAAATGGTATCGAAGCACGTAATATTTTCCCTTGGTATCGGTATCGAAGCTCCAACATCTATAAACTAATGTAATGAGTGCGGCAGCACACAGTTTACATTTATCTCCGGGACAGTTTCACAGCCAGGAACAGACCAGATGAGAAAAAGCAGAGAGAGCATAAAATATTAGGTAGTACTAGGCCTGGGTAAAAAAATGTATTTAAAGAAATAATTTGAATTATTTGTTGCAGGGAATTTTTAAAGAAATGTAGTCTTTTTTAAAACGGCACATTGTTGGCTCCCCAGAGTTTCTAAAGCTGCAGTATTAATCTCAGTTTGCTTGGCAAGCGACAGCATCACACGAAAAAAGGAAACCACATAACTACAGGTGAGAAGTTTGTAAAATCATCCGTTGTTGGGGATAAAGTTCTCTGGCATAGTGGCAGATTTCCGGCTTGCAGCAACTGTGGTTGTATTGGAAGAAAAGGGATTGTGTATTGAAATTCATATTTTAAAACTGGCAGAAATGTTTCTCCCATCTTGATAGCTAACAAGCTAGCTAACAGAAGCACGGCTCTCAATAGCACAGCGTGGTGGTGATATGAAAAAAGGGGTCCCTATATCCTCCAGCAGTCTACGCCTTATAGTTAAGCATAATCTATAGAGATAGCTCAAGATAACCCGGAACCCACTCTAACTATAAGCTTTATCAAAAGGAAAAGTTTTAAGCCTAGTCTTAAAAGTAGACAGGGTGTCTGCCTCACGGACTAAAACTGACTAGTTGGTTCCCACAGGAGAGGAGCCTGATAACTAAAAGAAAGATCTGCCTCCTCCCATTCTACTTTTAGAAATTCTAGGAACCACTAGTAAACCTGCAGATTGAGAGAAAGGTGCTATTTTAGGACCATAGAGAATGATCTGATGTCTAATATAAGATGGAATTTGGACATTTCAGGCTTTTGTAGGATTGTAATTTTCCGTTTTACTTTCTTACATTTCAAAATGACGAACAGGAGACTTGTTTTAACGCGTTATGATGGCTTGTTTGCAACGCCAACGGTAAAACAACCGTGTAGCTCCGCCGTTCTACTTTATTTTTTTTTACATATCTGTTGCCATGACAACATGAACTTCCTGCCCACACTACGGAAGCCTAGATTATTGGCAACATATGTCTAACTCAAAGTTTACTAATAAACAAACAAATAAGAACAGACATATATCCTAAACTTAGAATAATAAATTCAGCTTATACTTTCTATAAATGAGGCTTACAGCTTTATATGTTAGAGGGTGGTTTTTAAATTCTATCAATTAACTGACATCCTTTTACAGCTTTAAAGTAACAGTTCAGAGAGGGGAATCTAACTATATTAAAAAAAATCTATATTCTAATTAATTCCTATAAAAATATTTTTGCTCAATAGATAATGTGATCAGTTGACTCAAAATGGTTGCTATATAATATCCAGTGTTTCCCACAGGATTTTAGGAGACTGTGGTGGGAGAGTCTCTGAGTTTTCATGTGTGCACATTTTTAAGCGTGGTGTATCCCACTTAAAGGGGAACACCGTTTTGTTTTTTTCACATTGGGCCCTTGATTTTACGTTATTACATCATGTTCTGCTCACCCATATGAGTTTTGTGTCATTTGGAGCCGTTCTGAAGATATTCTGTTAGGTTATATCCAAGTAACGTCTTTCTATGGGCACATCCCGCTCGCTCCCTGAGGGTAAACATGCTGTGGCTGACTGCAGCGCTGAGAGGGACTCCTGCTGAAGCGGGAGAGCGGGGTTGGGATGGGGGAGGTGCCTCATGGCAGCTCCTGCCGCTGGAGGACAAGACTAGGAACGATACATGCTTTCACCTAAGATTCTCCAAACGCCGCCAGTGACAGAAAAGACGCTAGATTTGTCTCTAGGTGCTTTTTTGAAAAGAAGTGGCTGGAGGGGTCTGTACAGTTGCTAAATATAGCGACAAAGTAGAACCGCCACTGACACGCCTTGTCGTTTCAGAAGATCTGAAAGAATTCAGGGTGGATTACTCCTGGTATCAGAATGAAGTAGAAATAAACTGGGGAGGGAAAAGATTGAAGTGGTGTTTTGTGATTGAAGTCAACATATTTTGTGTAGAATAACATGATGAGGTGAAGAAAGGCTAAAATGCTGCAGCTGCTGTTTCTAAGCGTCTGTAAAGCACTGGGACGTCCTCCATGCTGACTGTGTTTCAATTATCCAGTTATTAGCTCACCTTGAGAAGAACAAACTACCACAGTTCTTCAACCTCATGTGGACCTGGATGATAAACTGAATGTTTGGTATTTCCATTCCCCTTTAAGACGCTGCAGCGTGTGTCTAATAACGTGACTCTGCCCATCCAATCAGAAGAAGCGTAAACAAAGAGAATGATGGATGAGTCCAGTGAAGCATCGGCTACCACAGCTAGAAACAAAACATCAGTTAATCCTGCAGAGCTGAGCGCGCAGAGACCAAGTTGAACGCATGGAAGACAGGTTTAGCAAAGGTTTGTGAGTTTAAACGATTAACATCGTTCACTCTACCACACTCCACACACAACTATGCTGTTGAATAGGGTTGAGTATCTGCATGAGTGTTGGGATATGATACTTTGGTCACAATACGATTTTGCAATATCACTTCATATTGCTTTATTTTTCCAAGCCAAAAAAATGAAATGTATGGATAAAAAAGCAAGTGCTGTACAGTTCTATAATTAATGACAAACATGAAAAACACCCATTGTTTCCTCCAAACAGAAATGAATGGTGAAAAGGAGTCTGATTCTACAGAGTAAGACAATAGAGATAGAATGAGGAAAAAAGGGGTCCTTACACTGTAATAATTATCAGGGTGGTTTAACTTACAATTTTAAGTTCAGTTGCTGCCTTAAAAATATAAGTTGTCTCAACTTTAAGAAAAGATTTCATTCAACTAATTGGTAAGTTTGAAAAGTTTCCCAGTTGATAATAATTTATTGTTTCTACTTGATACACTGAGTTGAAATGACCAACTATATTACATTACCCAGTCACCAAAACTCAGATTCTGTTTTCAAGTGAACTTTTACCAACATATCCTTTTAACTCAAATAATTCAGTTATACCAATTTTTCAATTATTGATCAATTGCCGTTTAAACTCAGCAACACAAGTAAAAACAACTGAAAATACTGCCTTATGTGTGAGTCAACTTGCTTTCTCTTTTCAAAGAAATAAGCAATTACATATTCTATTAAATCACTTTTTCAAAATAAAATGCCTTTTCCAGTTACATTAACTCATGTTTTTAAGGCAGCAATTGAACTTAAAATTACAAATTAAATAGACTAACATTTTTAGATATTACCCCTTATGTTAATTAATAATGGCAAGTTCACCAATATCCCAAAAGACAACACTGAATGCACTTTGAACTCACATGTTTTTCATTTATTTTCACAAATTGTGGTAACAAAGCTCAATAGATCAGAGACCACAAAAAACAGTTGCGGTTAAAAGTATCCACAATAAGCTCTGAAGTCCAACAGTGAAAGGTTTTAAGTTTTGAATTTGTTCATTTAAGAGCATTTCACATTAGATTTATTGTGGGGAGGGATCAGCTAGAACAGAGTACAGTTGAGATTAAATTTATTAGAGAAATGGTTTATAAACAGCTCTTTAAACCCAAGGGTGCATGAAGCTTTGCATAAATAAGATAATGCAAGTCTGCCTAAAGCAAATTACAGTTGAGACCATCACTTCGAAACCTGCCTAACAAAGTGAATATGGCTAGTATCTGCTTAAAGGAGAAGTTCACTTTTTAACACTTTAAGCCCATTTTCATGTAAGTGTCCAGGATGAAGAAATGAGATGATGCGACTTCCAACATTTACGACAATTGGTCCCTGTCTCTGCTTTTTGGCTCATTTAGAATCACCCCTGGCTTTGCTTTAGGAATGGCTGGCATAAGAGCATGTCTGATAATGTGTAAAACAACCTTAAGCGTTCTTTTTAAAATATGCTACTCACGGTGCAGGTCAGCGCTGTTCAATGTAGTTCCAAAATTTGGTTTAAGTAAAAACGTTCTGCTTAGTGTTTTATTTAGCATTTTAATATCAAGTGAGTTCTGTTGGAATAGTAAATATTCACGCTGCCACGGAAAGCGGGAAATGGGGCCTGTTTGGTTAGCAGTCTTTTTTAAGCTTCACTCCACCAATACTCCGGCGTGTGTGAAAATCAAAGAATCCTTTACAAGTATTCCATTTCAGAGTTTTTAAAGTGTTTAACGTCGAGGTGCTAGCGTCTCTGTTAAACACTTTTAAAGCATATCTGATAAGATCTTCTCTGACATGTAGTGTGGCAGACCAAGCAGAGCAGCAGCCCTTCTCCTCTCGTTTGTGTCCTACAAGACATGATTACAAAAGACTTGTAGTAAGCATCAAACTTTTGCCTGATTTTCTTGTCATTCTCACTTCTACTTACATCTGTCAAGGCAGTCCAGAATGTCTTTGAGCGATCGCTTCTTTCCAGACTTTGGGACCAGGCCATCAAGTCCGCCAAGAAAGGATACCAGAAGGTCTGTGGTAACGATCCTCTTAAATTCTGCCCTAATCTAAGGAAATATACATGAAACAAAAACATATTTCTCAATAGGACAGTTAACATTGTCTAACATAATAGGATATAATATCTCTTGGAATTAATACATCATGTAATCACCTGTTTCTCTTGAAACAGAGCTGGCCATTGGGAAATTAGCTCTGTGATGTGAGGTTTATCTCCAATGATTTCTTTTCTATGCTCAGAAAATGTAAAAACCATCAGATCCTCTAGCAGCTGGTGATCAGGTCTTTCTTCTGCATTTCAGTCTCCATTATCTTGCACTTCTCCTCCATTCTTTCAGGATTTTGCCCTTCAGGTGGATCAGGACAGTAGTTTGCCTCACCCTTCTTTGACTTCTTGACACATCTTCCCCTTGAACCTCAAGTTTTTCTTTTATTTATGGTAACTTCAGGGCATCCTGCTGCACTTAACTTTTGCCGGTAGTTTCCAAGCTTAAATTTCAGGCTGTGAAACCATGAGTACCATCCTTTCTCAGACCCTGGTTCACACAAACAGGGATGCTTCTCCACCAGTGTTTTGACTGCATTTTCATAGTGCTCTCTCTCAGGATAAGCACTAATCTTTGACATACTATCTGCAATAGGGACAGGTATTGGCAAAGAAGTCGCGATTCGTTTCGAATCACGATTCACATACCACGATGCAATTCTATCTCGATGCATCATGATACTTGAAATATTAGCGATGCATTGCGATATTTTCACTGAACACTGTAAGAAAAAGATACAGCCCTTACCAGTGGCTGACTGGCTGGATGGTATGATCTGGATAGTGTCTTCAATTGATACATAACTGAAAGCAACTGAATTCATACATAGCTGTATTTATTGAATCTACTTTTTGGAGGTGTTGCCATGAAAACAAATACTGGACAGAAATATTACTATGACTGTTACACTGGCGTAGACACACTGACAAAAAAGATCTCAGATTCATCAAACTTAAAAATAACAAAAATAAGGATAATCAACCAGTGCCATTTACATGGCCTCAGTGGTCCTTTTAAACTAATGAAACCAAAATATTTCCCCTTTTGCAAATGGCGTGCATCATATCAATTTAAGCTTTTTATACAGCTAATGCTTTTGTTTTTAAAGCCAAAATGCGTATCCAGAAAAACATCTGACTATGAAATGTGATGGAACAGACGCGCTAATTTTCATAGTGTCCTCCCATGTTTTTATTTCAGCGTGACTGCGTCTCAGTATCAGCGGCGGACATGATTGTGACACAAGGCGAGCGTATACAACAACATCACTTGCTGACATCTGCTGGACACGGAAGTTTTATTACACTTGGTTTGGCTGATGTGAGCCAACCAATCATGTATTTTTATTTGTTCATTTTTTTATAATCTATTCTTGCCTTCAAGAATCGATGCAGTAGATCACAAAAATTAGAATCGCAATGCATCACTTAATGACGCTAATTGGTACACACACCACTTAGTTTGCAAGCGTGTCAAGGATATCGGTCTTTAAACCTTTAGAAATCACCATCACAGATCCATGCTTGGTATATCGATAATTTCCTTCTGTCAGTTGCAGCTCTACATCATGAGAGAACTCTGGAATTGGGAAAGGATCAGGCCATTCAACAGAATCCCCACTACTGACAGAAGGGAGGCTTCCTGTGTCCAGGGTAGAATCAGTGGAGTCTTCAACTCTGAACAATACTTTCAAAGTTGCCCAGTCCACAGGAAGGTCTTTTATGTCTGTTAGGTTGATCAACTGATTATTGAAATCAGGATCCTCAAACTGCAAAATGAATCGTCCCCTCAGACCAAGGCTGGTTCGCAACACCTGGTATAGTCCTCAACATTTGAGGGGATGGCTTTAACTGAAAGACGTCTGATGTCAGTTTCTGATACAACAACACGCAGAAGCATTGTAGACGACTTTCACCTGAAAATAGAAACAAAAAAATTACGTCCAGGTATAAAATTCAATATATGGCATTAGGATAATGTTGAGATGCTGTCAATGAGAAATGAGAAAAAATAGAAGTATTAAAACATTTCTGCCTTCCTAATCAGCTCTAATTGCCACGTCAGTTTTTGAGGGAAAAGGGAAAAATAAAATTCACAGAATTGATAAGCGTGTGTAATTTCTTACAGCAGGTTTACTTCAGTAGTAACAGCAGAGACCAGGAATATTAAAGACACAATTCTCATGTCCTGTCATGCCCCCCTTGTCAGTATGGACTTCAGCTCCAGGGGGCGCAACATGAAACTGCAGTTAGGATGAAAAAATGCCCAAAACAGTAGTGCGTTAAAAGAGACAAGAAAAAAAAATACAGCTTCAGACTAATTGCTGAAACTGTGACACAGCCTCCCCCGAGACCGCAAACAGCGCGGTACAAAGCTAAACAGAGCGCCACAATTTTGCTTCTGTGGAATTAAATGAGATAAAAATCTTGCTAGTCATTGTGGAGTTCAGCTCCAGAGGAGCAACATGAAACTGCAGTTAAGATAACCGAAAAAAATGCCTACTGTAGCTCTGTTGGAAATACTCCTGTCTTTTCCATTGTGAGCCACCAGAAACATAAAACTTTAGCATGCAATAAAAAATAATAAAAAAAAATGGGTCCCGACTAATTGCTGAAACTGTGACACCTCCTCCGAGACCACAAACCGCACGGTACTAAGCTAAACAGAGCGTAACAAATTCGCTTCTGGGCTATTAAATGTGATAAAAATCTTGCTAGCTGTCTGATTTTTTTTTTTTTTTGTGAATAAATTTAGGCTACACTGTGGAACTGTTATGGTGGGTCAGCCTCAACAAACTTAATGCAATTAAGCTATCGATTCAGTGCAACGTGTTAAAAAGTCTATAGACAAACATTCATTTAAGATATTTTTGATAAATTAAACTTACCTTTTTCACTTACTTTTCACTCGTTCCTCTTTCAAAAAGCCTGCTGAATGCCAAAACGCCAGTTAGGTAAAGTCCTTAACTTGCTGACAAAAATTATCCATCCGCCAGCTCACTTTTTACATCCTTAGGTGGTTAGCTTCTTCAGTTGAAATTTAACTGCAAGTGAGGGAAACACCTCATCAAGATGGACTAAAATCTTGTATTTTTTAATCCCTTACCAGATCTAAACCGAATTTCAGTACCATTTGTACCTCGCAATAATATTGCTTCCACACTGGTGGTTGTAATAAGTCTAAGATATCCGGTTTGTTTTTTAAACTCAAAATGTTAAGTTATGTTAACATTTCCAGATTTACATGTTATTAAACTGGCTTACAATCTTAAGTTGAAATGCCAGTAACTCATAAAATGAAGTTGAAATTTTGAAAATGAAAATATTAAGTGTAAGTAAATGATAGAAATAAGGTATGGTAGTTGATTGAGGGTATTGCTTTTTACAGTGTATGTCCTCCAGCAGTCTAAGCCTATTGCAGCATAAGTATAGAGATAGCTGAGCCACTATAACTATAACCTTTTTTTTTAAAGGATAATTTTAAGCTGTGACGTAGGGTGCTGAGACAGGGTGTCTGCCTCTCACGGACTAAAACTGGTAGTTGGTTCCACAGGAGAGGAGCCTGATAACTAAAAAGATCTGCCTACCCCATTCTACTTTTAGGAAATTCTAGGAACCACTAGTAAACCTGCAGTTTGAGAGCGAAGTGCTCTGTTAGAAACATAAGGAACAATCAGATCCAAGATGGAGCTTGGCAATTTAAAGGGGAACACTGTTTTTTTTTTTTTTACATTGGCCCCTTGATTTTAGTTATTACATCATGTTCTATTCACCCATATTAATTTTGTCATCTGAAGCCATTCCGAAGATATTGGTTTTGTAATCCAAGTAACGTCTTCCTATGGGCAACGACTTAAGCATTCATAACATGTTGGCAAATTAGATTTTTTATATTTATATGTTTTAAAACAAAGCGGACTGTGTATGACGTCTCCAGTGACACCAGAAAAGTCACTAGATTTGTCTCTAGTCGTTTTTTTGAGAGTCGCTGTAGGGGTCTGAAAAGTCGCTAAATATAGCGACAAAGTCGCTGAGTTGGCAACACTGCACGGGCGAACCAGGCAGCTGGGGCGGCATTTTAATAAAGGAGGGCGGGACTTGCGCTTCCAAAAAAATATAACTTGCGCTTGGAGTGGGTCTCGCCCTGGGAAGTAGAGCTGCCAATGACCATCTGTCTCTCTGTGTCTATATAAGACTGTGGCGGGCCGCCACATTAATGGGAAACACTGTTGTCTTAAGTCTAACAACTGAATTCTTGTCTCACTGTGATTTTTTTTTTTTTTTTACTGTACTTCATTTTCTGGTTCGAACAATTTTTACAGGGAAAAAAGCATAGCCCTGTTACCCTGCTGATTGGGTCAGTTTTAGCAAGAAATTATGAAGGCTCTGTAATTTAGGCCTCTTTTCTCTTTCTTACTGCAATGCTTATTTTTAATACGATAGAGCAGAGAAATTTAATCAGAAAATCATTTAAAATCTGCTCAACCTCTGACACATTCAGCTGGGGTCTGTCTCTTCCAGGCAGAGGTGTACAGGAAGCGCTGCTGAGGCTAGGGTGACATATTACTCCCTCATTTGCCAGTCAGTCACTGTGGTGATGAATAGAATGTTTTATCTTTTTTTAATAATTATTTGTGGGGAAATAAATTTAGGCCAGAATGTACAGACTGAAATTTAATGTTATTTAACCACCAATAGAATGTCTTCCTCCTGTGTTTGCCTTTCAGACCGCCTTCAGGATTCTGTTGTAAAAGAGGAGGATTTCTCTGACCAGCAGCTCCATGAACAGGAGAGGAATCCCAGTTTGGACCAAGAGGAACCAGAACCTCTGCAGATAAAAGAAGAGCAGCAAGAACCAGAACATTCCTGGACAAAAGAGGAAACCATTGAGCTCCCCATTAGCGAGCAGGAAGAGCAGCTTGTTCTGAAGGAAGAGGCAGGAGATGCGGGAGATAAACCTTTCCCTTGTTTGACATGTGAAGAAAACTTCCTTAAAGAAGAACATTTAATGGATCGCATGAGAATTCACACAGGTAAGAAGATTTATGAATGTCTGTCCTGTGAAAAAATGTTCGCAAAGAAATCTAGACTTGATAGGCACATCAGAATTCAAAGCCACCTACAAACCTCTTAAAAGCATTCCTGCATTATCCTTTGTCAGGATCCTTTTCTCTTTCATTTTGATTAAACAAAGAATGTCTCCATGGCCTTTGTTACTGAAACTGTGGTCAATTCATGACACTTGATCAGCAATGTGCAAGAGCTTACACTGTGCGCAGAATTATTAATCAAGTTGTAATAAACTGTAATACTAGTTTTCACATTTTCACCTGGGCTGTTTCATACCAACGTTTAAGACTTAAGAGAAAGCTTGTTAACTAAACTCAAAGTTGCTAAGCTGTTACATTTATTTTTTTATTTTATTTATCCTTTATTTAACCAGGTAATACCCGTTGAGATTAAAAATCTCTTTTGCAAGAGAGACCTGGCCAAAATAGGCATCAAAATTACATCACATAATTACATACGTACAAAGACACACACATAAAAGCCAAATATGCACTTATAATAAAATTTCAATTAAAACATTGATATATGAGGGAGTCCAACTTAAAACATCTCATTCTCAGCTAAAAAGTATTCAAAGGAACCAATTTACTAAGTTTCAAGTTATTTTGCAGCAAATTTCATGTAAAGGGAGCAGAGTAAGCAAAGGCCTTTTTACCCAGCTCAGGACAGAAAACAAGACAACAGCCTGAGAACGGAGAGAGTAATGACTAGTACTTTTTTTCATAAGAAGTGAACATAAATAAGATGGAAGCGCACCAAGAATAGCCTTATATAAATATATACCAATGACAAAGCCTCCGTGTAGCCAAGGCAGACCACCCTACACGAGAATACAGCTCACAGTGATGGGTGCGAGCTTTACAATTAGTAATAAATCTCAATGATGCGTGATAGGCTGCGTCAATCATCTGCAGGAATTGAGCAGATGAATGCATATATAATATATCACCATAGTCCAGCACAGTTAAAAAAGTGGATGCCACCAACCATTTTTTTACGTTAAAAGAAAAGAACAGCTTATTTTGAAAGTAAAAACCCAATTTTAGTCTCAACTTTTCTACTAGACAGTGAACATGAGGCTTAAATGATAGGTGGTCATCAATGACAATACCAAGATACTTAAAAGTTGTAACAATCTGTATTTCACATCCATCAGGAGTAACCACTGAAGGAACATTCAGTGGCCTGTTCCGAAGGTCTGTGAAAAGTAAACATTTAGTTTTGTCTGCATTAAGCACAAGTTTCAACTGTAGCAAAGTATTTTGGACCACATTAAAAGCATTCTGTAAGTGTGCAATGGCTTGTTTAAGAGAAGGTGCACAGCAGTAAATAACTCTATCATCTGCATAAAAATGAAAATTTGCATCAGACACATGCCGATTAAGATCATTTATATAAATACTAGGGGTGAGACGCGATTAAAAATTTTAATCGCGGCTAGTATGTTGCTGAGACATACTAGCCTGTTCACATTTTCGGAGCTCAGGGCTGCCCTCTTCTTTTGAACTATATTACCTGCCAGGGAGAATAATCTTTCGCAGGGTACCGAAGTGGCAGGGCTGCCTAGATACTTGCGGGCCAGGACAGAGAGCTGTGGATGGGCTCTCTCATGAGTGGACCACCACTGCAGTGGGCAGTCTCTCTCACTGATGGTAGGCTCTGCCTTGTAGCGGGCCACGGCTCCTTTGGGCCCATCTTCATCCTCTGATTCAGAGTCGGAATTATACAGCAGGAGGCTCCTCTTCCTTGCTGGCTCCTCTGTGCGTTCCGGAGTGGCTCTGCCTGGTTGTTGTTGCACCAGTGCCTCGATGCTGGTCCACACCTCTCCTCGCTCTCCTCTTGGTAGACACTTTAGGTCCTTAAGATCAGAATAAGAATCAGAAATCAGGTTTGTGGTCACATTAATCAGAGATTTACAGAGTACAAGCTGGATGAAATTCATTAGTATACATGGTTTCCATCATCCAGAATCTCCTCTACTGGTTGTGCCTATGGTCATCTTGTTTTAAAAAGAAATTAAAAATAGCATTATTCTCATCTGCCTTTGGTAATAGTTGGTTAATTATCTTCAATCCATAAAACAACATGGATTATTTTTTTCTGTTTTCATTTTTTTTACTCTTTAGCACATTGAATGACAATTATGTATGATAATGTGCTATACAAGTCATGTTGATGTTGTTATTCCATAAGAGAGGGGAGGGGGCCGAGGAAATAAAAGGGTCATAAGCAATAAAAGAGAAAAATAAAGAAGACCATTACACACCTTAAAGCGAGGGTCGAGTGCTGTAGCCACTTGTAGAAATCTGTGATTTAGGGCATCCTCACGCTGAGACAGGTCCTTTTCAAAAGCAGCCTTGAACTTCACCACATAGGCTGGGTCATCATCTGAGGCCTTCATGGTGCGGGTCAGGTGGCGGAGAGCAGGCAACACAACTGAGCATGACACATAATTCTCACCCCCAAGGAGCTCTGTCACGTCTCTGCAGAGGATAGTTAATCACGCAATCAATATCATTTATATAGTAAATTTTACACTACTGTCATTCAATGTGCTAAAGAGCAGAGAAAGACAAGAAAGAATGGTATTGCAATTGTCAACTCTACAGGTAAATAAAGCATGGATTAATTTCTGCAAACTCTGTTTACATACAGCATTTTTAATTTATGCAACGTTCCTAGGTGCCAAAACGTTGATTACAGTGACACATTATTTTGCCATTTAATATTGGATTAAAAACTGTATACTGTAGTCATAGTGATATTAATATTATTCAGTACAATACATTTTGGAAAGGCAATTTAAATTATACAGGACTCTCATAGTCAAGTCATAACGTTTTTAATCCAATTAATGAACGTTGATGAGTATTTACCTGCATGGGGAAAGTAGGGTTTCGAGCCTCTGCAGTCTGTCCCATTCTGCTGCATTCAACATGGTGAGCTTGTGCTTCTGTTTGGCGAGCGTAGCCTTAACAGCATTATGGTTTTTCAGCAGACGAGAGACCATCAACAGGGTGGAATTCCACCTAGTGGGAACGTCCTGTATCAGTGGCTCGTTGTCTTGGCCCAGTTGTGTTTGTTCGTTGTGCAGTTCCTCTGTGTTTGAGGGGCTGTGTTTAAAATGCCCAACTATCTTACGACATCTCGCCAGTGTGGCTGTGAACCCGCTGTCACTAAGACAAACTGTGATCGTCCTCTGTACCATGTGAGCAATACATGGCATGTGCTGAAATGTGAGCTGTGTCATTGGTACGGGCACTATCTGTTCCGATTGTGGTGACTTTCTGTGTGATTTCCCAGGCCTCCGTCACAGACTCAAAATCTTCTGCCACGTTTTCAGCAAAGTGCCTCGTGGTTATCTTCTTGATGGTTAAGGCAAACGAGTGAAGGCGCCACTTGTTGTCAATAATATGGCAAGCCGAAAGGACCAATAATCGTCCGTACAATAACGCGCGTTCCAACCCGTATTTTACGCGCGCGCGTTTTTTACGTCACCGCGCGTTCTCGCGCCAGAGAACGCGCGGTGCCGTAAAAAACGCGCGCTCGCGTAAAATACGTGCGGTGGCGTTAATAACGTTTGGTGGCGTTTTTTGTGCTCAGCCACTAGATTTAAAGGCGTTTTACCCAATAAGAACACTGCAGCACCAGAAACAACCAGGAGATCCCTGATCTTTGGGGAAAGGCAGAAAGAAGATGCACCTTCCTTTCTGATCCTGTCTAAATCCTGTTGATTTCAATAATATTGTTTGATATTACACAGAACTCACTCTGCTTATTCTCCCTACTTATGCCCTTGGTGCAGAAGATAAATTAAATCTTTAACAGAAATGTTATTATTAATTCTGAAAATATTATCATGTGAATATAAATACAAAGCATACAAAAAATGCAGCTTTATTAAGTGACCTGGTTTATTTTATTTAGCTTTTAATTTCTTTTCAACATTTAGTTCTAGTACTTGGCTTGTGCTTTGGTAGTTTCATGTTTAAAATGACAAGAAATATGAAAAAGCTTATGGTCGTCAAGTTGTACTTACTCTCATATGACAGTAGATGGCAGTGAAAGCCCAAATTCATGAGATTAAATGTTTGAAGACCATTTTTAAACGTCTGTCTACCACTTTTTTGTGATTTGAATCATCAGTGGCCGGTTTAAAACATATTAAATTTCCAAGAATGCAAAGTGAGCATGAAACTATACCATTTTCCAGGGAATAAACAGTATAATGTGACGCTATGCTTCATTTTTTTTGTCTGTATGTACTGTTTTATTATCTTCGTGTCTTTCTTTAAATGCCTCAGTACTACTGTTTGTATTATAACCTAATTTTACAGACTGTAAGTTAGTCTAACAAAGCTCCGGAAGCCAGAATCCTGAATTAAATTGTCACACCAAATACTGTATGGCTTGCTGATATTCAAAAAATACAATTTCCAACTAATCTAAGTTTTACAAGTTGACAAGGAGTAAGCACTAGCTCAAATATTTGGTTCCCTAATCCTTCACACACCCCAGGTCATCAAGATCTTCCCTCCTGTGTTCCTCCAACCAGCTCTGCTGCTCCTCACCTATCAAACACTTCCTTGAGGCCATTTTTGTCCAGATTACACCTTAATTACACTTGTATGCTTAATTTACACACTTTATTGGGATGATGAAATTATAGTTTCAATGTTTCAATTTGTCCAAATAACTTTATTTTGTTTCCGGTGGTTTCAATGAGAATTTCAGTTCTGCCTCCTTTATATCCATTTTAAACATCATAAACATAGCATTCATTAACTTGTTTATGAACTGTTTTATTGTAGTGGAGATCAAGGCTATGGACACAGACAGTAGTCATTTTAAACTTTAATTTAACCATTTTCATGCAACAAAGTTATGTGGCTATATTTAGTGTAGCTCTAAAACTGGTCGGACCTCAACCATGCAAAGCAAGTTGCTGAGTGAACATAGATAAATCTTGACTGGACTCATTTTTTATAACGTATGTTTTGCTGTATTATGTTAACCATCTACTGTATTTTTGTAATATGGAGACAAATTCTCATTAGGCATCTAAAAATGACTTATACAATGAAAGAAAATGCAGGATCTTTATTAAAAATGAGTGGCAAAAACAAGAATAATCTAATACGCATACATTTGCCTTGCCTCAGAAGTAAAAAACTAAAATCAAGAAGCTGTCACGGCATCTTACTTTAATGACATTTTTAGGGCATGGCTTAGGTTACCAACAACAGACAATATACAATAGATGCAGTTAATAACATTGTAAACAACAAATACTAATATTTTTCTCTATAGAGTTTAAATCATGCAATAAGTACTTATTGGAATCTGCTAGTACTCGCACATCCCTTTTCATATCAAAGACAAAAATATACATTTCCAGAAAATCTTACCTACTTTTATTTACCTTTTTGCAGTGCTGTGCAATGTTCTTAAACCTTCAAATACAGATAAATGCAATATGAACTGTAAAATGCCAATAAAAACATGAAATGTGGACCGTGATGTGTAAAATTTCTCCATATAACCAGAAAGATCACTGTTCCGCTTAGTCCTTGTACATTCACTCAAATCTGTAAATAAAACAATGGTACATTTGCGGAAATCAGTATATTTTGTGACATAACTTACAGTATTGCTTCAGACTGTAAGAACAACATCAATCCTGTGATGATATGCAACCCAAAATCACCTGTTTCACCTCCCAGTGGATCAAATCACAAAAAAGTGGTAGACAGACGTTTAAAAATGGTCTTCAAACATTTAATCTCATGAATTTGGGCTTTCACTGCCATCTACTGTCATATGAGAGTAAGTACAACTTGACGACCATAAGCTTTTTCATATTTCTTGTCATTTTAAACATGAAACTACCAAAGCACAAGCCAAGTACTAGAACTAAATGTTGAAAAGAAATTAAAAGCTAAATAAAATAAACCAGGTCACTTAATAAAGCTGCATTTTTTGTATGCTTTGTATTTATATTCACATGATAATATTTTCAGAATTAATAATAACATTTCTGTTAAAGATTTCATTTATCTTCTGCACCAAGGGCATAAGTGGGGAGAATAAGCAGAGTGAGTTTTGTGTAATATCAAACTATATTATTGAAATAAACAGGATTTAGACAGGATCAGAAAGGAAAGATGCATCTTCTTTCTGCCTTTCCCCAAAGATCAGGGATCTCCTGGTTGTGTCTGATACTGCAGTGTTCTTATTGGGTAAAACGCCTTTAAATCTAGTGGCTGAGCACATAAAAGAAAACCTACTGATGATATAATATGCAAAAAACGCCACCAAACGTTATTAACGCCACCGCACGTATTTTACGCGAGCGCGCGTTTTTTACGTCACCGCGCGTTCTGGCTGGAAAAGCGCGGTGACGTAAAAAACGCGCGCGCGTAAAATACGGGTTGGAACCGCGCGTTATTGTACGGACGATTATTGGTCCTTTCGGCTTGCCATACAATAAAGTGTGCGGTCACGCCGAGGTAATTTGCGTTGTGATCTCCAGTAATAGCGACGCATTCGGCTTTCTTCAACAAATTCTCCTTCTCCCCCTTTTCACTGTCGTAGAGCTGCTGGACCCTCTTTGTCACCGTTTTTCTACATGGCAGCTCATACGTGGGGTCAGACAGGGCAATCTGAAGAATATGCTGCAGCCCCTTATCTTCTACCACAGCAATGGGTCTGCAGTCGAGAGCCGCCCAGTAAGCCAGCGCGTTGGTCATTTTATCGGCCTTGGTCTTGCTTACCCTGCCCTTGAAGCCAGTCAGCTGGTGTAGTGTGGGTTGTTTCGTCTTCCTCCCAGTTGGACTAGCTTCCACGCTAGTATCTGCCAAGCTAGCAGCTACATGCTTTGCATTCAGGTGATATTTGAGGCTTGATACGCTGCGGTGATAGGCGAATTCCTTGTTGCGTAATTTACATATGACCGCTCTTATGGAGCTCTTCCCTCCTGTATTTTTAAAACAAAATTTCCCTGCATAAGACCAACTAAAATGTTTTCATCATACCGTCTATACATTCTCTTCATGGTTGTCTCACTATGGTTTAAAAGCAACTTTCTTCTCTGTTCTTCTATGCTTCAGTTTCGATCCGGCGGTATTCACCAGCCCATGGTTCTAATGCTGCCCCCACAGGTGAAATAATTACTTGGTTTGGGAAATCCCAAAGCGACTTCAGGAGACTTCCCAGCGGTGTCGCGATTAAAATCGCGTTAATTTTTAGCGTTAATATTGTGTGATTAATTAATGAGAGTACTTGGCGTTAATGTCCCAGCCTTAATAAATACTAAACAAAAGAGAGCCTAATACAGAGCCTTGTGGAACCCCTTTAAAAGATTTGTAAAATACCAGATTGAACACCATCATGAGCTCTGTCACTAAGATAGTTTGAAAACCAGAGACAGTTTTCTTTAGAAAACCCGATTTAAGCCTAATCTTTAAAAAACATCATGATCCAGCGTGTCAGCGGCAGCTTTTGACAAATCAATAAAAGTGATGCAGAATATCATTTATCACCTTCATTGCAGCTGGCGTGTAATTTACTATGTTTTTTTCTAAACCTGACCAATGAACTTTGGGGATAAAATCTCACCAGGCGTGCAAGTCTTTCAATACGATGCTAACCAGGGATTTAAGTTTTGTGGCCAAAACAGACAAATTAGAAATTGGTCTATAATTATTTAAATTTGGCCGGGTCAACTCCTTTATTAATGGACAAAAATGTACAGATTTCCAGATTTTAGGAATAGTGTTGCTCTTTTGAAGTAAGGTTAAAAGGTGCGTTAGAGGCTGTGCTACACAATCAGCAGCTATTTTTACAGAAATAGGGTTCTATAAGATCAGGTCCTGGGGGTTTTTTCAGGAACCAGTCCTTTAGGGCTTTTGAGCGTCAGCCACTGAAAATGGAACGAGATTGAAGACACCCGTAGTGACTGGCACATCTCCACAGGGTGTCACAGCATAAGGACAAACAGTGTCAAACAAAAAACCTGACTGAATAAAATGCTCATTAAAATGATTCAATATCTCTAGCTTGTCATAAACTACTACAGACTCTGTCATAATAGAAGAAGGAACATTAATACTATCTTTGTTAGAAGAAAGTAATTTTATAGCCTTCCAGAATTTTCTGGGGTCATTTAAGTTATTAGTAGTGGCTGACAGATAAAAATCAGATTTTGCTTTCTTAATAGAAGAAGAACATTTATTTCTTAGCTGTCTAAAAGCAAGCCAATCAGACGAAGAGCCCGTTTTTCTTGCTTTGGCCCAAGCTAAATTGCGGTCATGAAGAATATCTCCAAGCTCAGAGGAAAACCAGGGATTATCCCGCCCCTTAACTCTAAATCTCTTTAGTGGGGCGTGTTTATTTATTACTTGCAGAAAACTATCCCGGAAAAAGATCCAGGCTGACTCCACATCGGGAATCAGCTCTATTCTACTCCTGTCACAATTAAACATATCATGGCAAAAGCCCTGTTCATTAATTTTTTTAAGATTTCTCTTACATATTACACGAGGTTTACCTTTAGGCAACTTAGTATTCCTTACAGCAGTGTTGTGATTCTATAGTTAAATTCTATTCCCAGCCCGCTGGGAATTTATGTTTCTGATACTTTAAGATGTTTATTGCCCTCCCCTGTAGGGGTGGTGAAATATCTTATTTAATCAGATATTATTTCAGCTGTTATATAGTGTTTATGACACACAGTCCTACTAACTGTGTGTTAGAACAATAGATGAAAGAGTGATTCGAGCACTCTAATCATGGTCAAACGGTTATTTCTGCACATACATGAACCATTTCACCACAACTTCTGTTGATTTCAAAATATAAGATTTTATTAACAAAATAATATTTTGAGTCAAACATCTTTCAGTTTAACACTCTCAGCTAAGACTAGTAAGAAACTCAACTAAGCTAAACTATATATATATACTTATATACTTAACCTGCTAGGGGAAAACGTTTGAAAAACATATTACAGTTTAAGATGGATTCTGTGTTTTAAACCAAAGTTTATGGAATAATTTGGTATATGATCAAATTAGCTTTTCACTAATTTTAAAAGAAATTGGAATGTTTCAGACCAATTCACAATGCAAATCCATGAGGTGAATAAAGCATTATTTGGCCAAATAATGTTCTATTGAATAATTTGCTTAATCAGGAAGGCCAACCTTTAGTTAAATGATTCTTTACCTACTGGCGACCTGTAGCTAGCAGTAATTAGACATCAGGATTCCAAGCCTAAATGACTTCCTTTGGTCAGGACTTTAAGGGAATGTAATGAAGCATTTGAGGAGCACGTGAACACTAATGTTCTTTATAGCAGTGTTTAAATGCTTAGTGAAATAAAGCTTGGCTTAGCTTTGGCAACAACCTGCAAATACACATATTCCCGTAGCATAGCGTAGCATGCAGTCGATTCTTTAGCATCCATTAGCGTTGTCTTTACTCAGAAGTAAGCACATAATATGATTAGCATCATCAAAGACATGTTATTTGTTCTGTCCATCACTTTGTACAAGATCTGCAAAACTTTTTTCCATGTCCATTTGGAAAGCTTGAGTTTCATCCAGTTTTGCAGCTCTGCGGTCAGCCAGGCTCTTTGTCACAGTCTCACAGCGGGGGTCACTTTGTCTCCAGTCAGGCACCAGTGGACAGGTAGGCCTCCTGCTCCAGTTTGGCTCTGTAAGTTCTGAAACTCCAAGAGAAATGTGTTGCAAAAGTTCTTTTGTTTGCGCAGTTTGGGTTCTCGTGAGAGTTCTGACTCATCGCCTGATGGGTTCGGGAGGAGTTCTGTGTTTCCCTGGGGGCCTACCCACTCCACTGTGGGAGATCCAGCCGAGAGGCGGACCCTGTAGCCCCCTGGGCAAAGCGGGAGCAGGGAGGCAAGGATCAGCACGAGGGGAGAAAGAAAAAGTGAAGAAGGAAAAGAGAGGAGAGAATCCTGTGTGCTCTGTGGTTTTGTTCTGCCTTCACAGAGGGGGGGTGGCAAGTCACACCTCTGTGACTTCTATGTAGCTGCTTTGGGCTGTAAGAAAAAAGGGGCTGCTGAAGTCCCCAGCTATCCACCAAAGCTATAAGATTTTTCTTCTCTGGTCATCTATCAAGGATGAAATATGAACTAATGGTTACTGTGTCCAAAAGTATTCTGATCATGGCAAATGGCATAACAGCAGTGATAACGCAATGGTCACTTAGGTCATTGCAAAAAACACCAACAGCAGAAAATTAGTCAAAATTAAATCAATTAATGTGGACTTCTCATGGCACTTAAGATTTAAACAAGTAGGAGAGTTGATTAACTGTGTAAAATTGACAGAATCACAAAATGACTTAGATTCATCTGAGCAAGGTTTTAGCCAGTCCAGTTTGGGTCAACTGCTAAAATAATTTCAAGTAGTAACATAAGGCCCTTGGCCAGCTCCACCCTCTGCCAAAGATTCGGCACAACACCTAGCTATTCTGAATGGACTAACTTCATATTAATTTAGATTTAGCATAAATAGCAACCCCACCACCCTTCCTTAATCTGTCAGTACGAAACAAATTATAACCACCCATTCCAATGTCCGAATCAATGATTGATTTTGTCAGCCAGGTTTCAGACAGCACAACAATATCTGCATCTGTTAAATTCACCCAAATTCTAAGCAGATCCATTTTGGGTAACAAACTGCGAACATTTAGCTAAATTTATTACATTACATTAACTTAGCAACTATGGTTTTGGGAAAGCTCCCCAGCTAATTATTACAATGGCACCACAATAACCTCAGCCAAAGCCTGTAATTTGAAAGTAAGATTTGATTTTAAAATCATTTGCTGTTCATAAAACATTGCTATTAAATCGTGGTCTCAGCCTTGATAACATGCACAAGTATTGATAGTTTTAGCAACGCGCATAGCAGGGCTTTACCCGTGATGCTCTGTGCTACACAATTAAATTGTTTCAAAAAGAAATACTGCAGTTTCAAGCATCCAGAATTACAACCACGTTAATAACATTTGTAAGCAGGCTTTTAGCTAGGAATATTTCATATGGTTTACACCTTGGTGTACCATAACTTCAGGCTTTCTTGCAGTGGCCCGAGTTTCATTGGGTTAAATGACAATGAATAGAATGGAATTCAACTTTATTGTCGTTGCACTGTCACAAGTACAAGCAACAAAATGTGCTATACAGGATATAAATATTACAGGTGTACAAGCAAAGTAATAGTTAGGGACTTTAAAAAGTTATGTATAAATATGAATATGGGAGCTACATGCACAGATTATACAGAATATACAAGAATGTTAGGAAAAGGATTATATATGTATTAGCGTGTTTATAATACTAGAGAAATAATGGCAGATAAGATTTACAGATTATATACAGATTGTGAGTGTGAGGACAGTCCATGTTATTATTGCATGGGGGGATACAGTCCTTATAGTTGTGTCACGAGGCGTTCAGGAGCGTGACAGCTGTGGGAAAGAAGCTGTTCCGGTGCCTGGTGGTTCTGGTCCGTAGGCGTCTGTAACGCCTTTCAGAGGGCAGGAGGGAGAGGAGTGTGTATGCGGGGTGAGTGAAGTCTTTTCAGACATCGCTTCCTATAGATGCGCTGTTTTCACCCCCCTCTGCATCGCCTTCCGGTCGGCGAAAGAGCAGTTCCCTTACCAAACTGTAATACAGTTGGTGAGGATGCTCTAAATGGTGCAGCGGTAGAAGTTTGTGAGGATCTATGAGGACAGGTTGTTCATCCTTAGGGTCCTCGGGCGAAGAAGAGAGGCCTTCTTGATGAGTTTGGAGGTCCTTCCTGGTAGGGAACTGTTAGGGTTGTTAAGTCAGCCACAACTTTAACCCTATAAAAAAATGAAACAAAAGATCTTTGTGAGATTTTTCCTGTAATGCTTTGCAAAAGAGTGAAGATAGAGAGAGCTTTAGGACCACTCTGTGCATCTTTGCTTGGCTCTATTAATTTGCAGGGTTATTTATTGAGCAGTCAACACATTACAACAGCAGGCGTTAGTTTCGATTACGCAATCTCTTAGACATAGCATGAACTTTTAAGATAGGGAACTTGTCTGGTTTCAGTATACACTTTTAAAAAAGGTGTCGGGGGTTATGAACTTTAACTTCTGTGTTTCTCAAATGAAAAACAGGAAAGCATTCTTGCTAAACATTTGACCGTCTTCTGACCTGCATACACTATTTCCACTGATGACAATAACATAGAAAAACAAATGATTAAGAGCAATATAAAAGATATAAAATGAATAAAATGATAAAAACAACAGAAATCAAAATAACTCCAACAGGAACAATAGGCATGGGGTGGCTAATTTGGGGTAGAAAACAACAGTTCTAATTTGATACAGTGGGGCAAAAAGTATTTAGTCAGCCACCAATAGTGCAAAGTTCTCCCACTTAAAAAAGATGAGAGAGGCCAGTAAGTTTCATCATAGATATACCTCAACTATGAGAGACAAAATGAGAAAAAAAAAACTAGATAATCACATTGTCTGATTTTTAAAGAATTTATTGGCAAAATATATGGTGGAAAATAAGTATTTGGTCAATAACAAACAAGCAAGATTTCTGGCTCTCACAGACCTGTAACTTCTTCTGTAAAGAGGCTCCTCTGTCCTCCACTCGTTACCTTCATTAATGGCACCTGTTTGAACCCGTTATCAGTATAAAAGACACCTGTCCACAACCTCAAACAGTCACACTCTAAACTCCACCATGGCCAAAACTAGAGAGCTGTCAAAGGACACCCGAAACAAAATTATAGACCTGCACCAGGCTGGGAAGTCTGAATCTGCAATAGGTAAACAGCTTGGTGTGAAGAAATCAACTGTGGGATCAGTTATTAGAAAATGGAAAACATACAAGTGTAATGCGTTCAAAACCTTGGACCCAATATTCAAAAACAGACAGATCTGGATAGTTCAAAACTAGACTTTATTTAACTCTCAGTATGGCTGCTTGTCAGCTGGGGCGGATAAACCGAATCCTGTTTCTGAGTGGAGCTGAAGCCAGCCGAGGCCGAGGGGCAACAGAGTCCTGAAGGGAATGTCCAAAGCCGAAGTCGAACCAGAACTAAGTTAACAGACCAGAGGATCAGAAAGCCGATGAGGTACAGAAGGGGAATCCAAGCCAATGTCAGAAAAACAGTCCAAGTTTGGTGAGCCAGGTGAATCTAGGAATCAGTCCAGAACAGAGCAGATTAAAGAGCAGACTAGGGCAAAGCAAAACTCAGGATCCACAGGACAGAAACAGGTCACAATTTAGATAATCAGAAAAACAAACAGAAGGCTAGAGTTACTCACACAAAACAGCTTGAATATTCTGGCACTGGTAGCTGGAAAACACACAGCATATATAGGAGCTGAAAACAGGTGGATCAGATAAGCAGTAATGAGAAATACAGACAGAGTTAAACAGGTGAGTGGAATGAGCAATCAGGCCAGCCACCAGTGCCAGGATCATGACAACAAGACCACTGATAATCTTCCTCGATCTGGGGCTCCACGCAAGATCTCACCCGTGGGGTCAAAATGATCACAAGAGCGGTGAGTAAAAATCCCAGAACCACGAGGGGACCTAGTGAATGACCTGCAGAGAGTTGGGACCAAAGTAACAAAGGCTACCATCAGTAACACACTACGCTGCCAGGGACTCAAATCCTGCAGTGCCAGGCGTGTCCCCCTGCTTAAGCCAGTACATGTCAAGGCCCGTCTCAAGTTTGCTAGAGAGCATTTGGATGATCCAGGCGATGACTGGGAGAATATCATATGGTCAGATGAAACCAACATAGAACTTTTGGTAAAAACTCTACTGCGTCGGAGGAGAGAGAGAATGATGAAGTTGCATCCAAAGAACACCATACCTACAGTGAAGCATGGGGGTGGAAACATCATGCTTTGGGGCTGTTTTTCTGCTAAGGGACCAGGGCGACTGATCCGTGTGAAGGAAAGAATGAATGGGGCCATGTATCGTCAAATTTTGAGTGAAAACCTCCTTCCATCAGCAAGGGCATTGGAGATGAAACGCGTGGCTGGGCCTTTTCAGCATGACAATGATCCCAAACACACCGCCGGGTAAGCGAGAAGGAGTGGCCGTGAAGCATTTTTCAAGGTCCTGGAGTAGCCTAGCCAGTCACCAGATCTCAACCCCATAGAAAATCTTTGGAGGGAGTTGAAAGTCCGTGTTGCCCAGCGACAGCCCCAGAACATCACTGCTCTAGAGGAGATCTGCATGGAGGAATGGGCCAAAATACCAGCAACAGTGTGTGAAAACCTTGTGAAGACTTACAGAAAACGTTTGATCTCTGTCATTGCCAACAAAGGGTATATAACAAAGTATTGAAATGAACTTTTGTTATTGACCAAATACTTATTTTCCACCATATTTTGCAAATAAATTCTTTAAAAATCAGACAATGTGATTTTCTGTTTTTTTTTCTCATTTTGTCTCTCATAGTTGAGGTATATCTTTGATGAAAAATACCGGCCTTTCTCATCTTTTTAAGTGGGAGGACTTGCACTATTGGTGGCTGACTAAATACTTTTTTTTCCCCACTGTACCTTACTTTAAATTATTATTGCTGGAGATTCCTAGTAATTCCAGGTTGAAACCAGTGATTACTAACTCATTGTGGTCCATCTTTAAAACAAATTTTGTTCAAGTCATATTTCTTACCTGATTGCTCGCTCTGTGGTTCTCCCTTAGTTTCAAAAACTTAGTTTCAAGCTTACCTGTCCCTCCACAAACAGCGTAACATGCTTGTTCCTGTCAATGAAACTGACCGTAAGGTGGGATATAGATATTCCACCTATAACAGCGTTCCTCCATGCAACATATGGCCTATAGGATGCAACTCTCACAATTTGGGGGCTATTTTTATTCAAAAATAATAGTATTCCTAAAGTTTTTGGTTTAATCGGGTTGGAAGTTGTGTGTTCACTCTATTGAGTGACCAACCCATCTTATTTGGCAGTGGTTTTGCACTGATGGGCAGGGTTTCCGTGGGTCATTAAATTATATATTTTGAGGCCTTAATTGGTATAAAAAATAATTAAATGTGATTATAGTGGCATTTAAAATGAAAAGTCAAACACAATTAGACGCCAAATGACGTAGAAAAGGACTACTGACTGTGTAACTGTGAAAGTTGCATATCAGTTAAGATTAATCTTGTGCCCCTTAAGTGAGAAAGGGATTTGGGAACAATTAAAAATTAAACGCAAAAACATAATTTAATCTGGTTAATTGGATTTTCTAGTTCAATAACATTTGGGCTCTTCGTAACGAAACAAGTAGTGGTATGTCTGAGTAAAATTATCCTGGTTTTTGAGCTGTTTCAGAATTTAGCAGGACAAATTAGAATTTGTTTAATGATGAAAGTCCTCAAATTAAGCCCGAAATGTACAGAAAAACCTTAATGTTTTTTCTACTTAAAAAAAATTCCATAGCATTTCTGTTTCAATTTTATGGAGACTCTTTACATTATCAGTGTTCTATTTCACAGCCTTCTTAGTGTTTTAGGGTAGCTTTAGAGTAACATTTTCCCTTCTCATTTATACTGTTAGAGCATAAAAAGAAAATGTTTGTGTGCACTTATGTATAACAAATGTATGAAATCATACTCGCCATTCAAAACACTCGGTAGTGTTACTCCAGATAAAATAATTTAAGTTCACTCAAATATTAGGCTAAAAGTTAGCTACAGAAACCAAGCTAGCAAGATGTTTTAACACTTCACATGGCAGTAAAACATCAATGTTTTGTGTACTGGAAAAATGAAAATCTCGTTTGGGCCGCCACAGTCTTATATAGAGGCAGAGAGACAGATGGTCATTGGCAGTTCTACTCCCCGGGTGAGACCCACTCCAAGTGGGAGTTATATTTTTTTTGGAAGCACGCGTCCCGCTCTCCTTTATAAAAATGCCGCCCCGGCTGCCTGGTTCGCCAGTGCAGTGTTGCCAACTCAGCGACTTTGTCGCTATATTTAGCGACTTTCCAGACCCCTACAGCGACCCTTTTAAAAAAAAAAAAGCGACTAGAGACAAATCTAGCGACTTTTCTGGTGTCACTAGGGACGTCATACACACTCCACTTTGTTTTAAAAAAATATATAAATATTAAGATTTAAAGATAAAATTGGAGGTCCAAACCTGTGATTGTGGTGTCAGAGATGAAGTACATGCTGGGAGATGTTCCATATATATGTAGTTAGATCAACACAAGGATTATTAAAGAGAAGTCTTTCTGCTATGTTTGTCTTTCCAGACCACCTGCAGGATTATGTTGGAAAAGAGGAGGATTTCTCTGACCAGCAGCTCTATGAACAGGAGAGGAATTCCAGTTTGGACCAAGAGGAACCAGAACCTCTGCAGATAAAAGAAGAGCAGCAAGAACCAGAACATTCCTGGACAAAAGAGGAAACCATGGAGCTCCCCATAAGTGAGCATGAAGAACACCTTGTTCTGAAGCAAGAGGCAGGAGATGCGGGAGAAAAACTTTCCCCATGTTTGACATGTGGAGAAACATTTCTGAAAAAGGAACATTTAATGGGTCACATGAGAACTCACACAGGTCAGAAGATTTATGAATGTCTGTCCTGTGGAAAACGCTTCACCTCTAAGTCTGACCTTAATAATCACAACAAAATTCACACTGGCAAGAAGCCTTTTTCCTGTACCATTTGTACCAAGACGTTCACTCAAAAGAGTAATTTGACTTCTCATATGAGAATTCACACAGGTGAGAAGCCTTTTCCCTGTACCATCTGTAACAAGAATTTTCCTAAAAAGAATTATTTGACTTCTCATATAAGAACTCACACAGGTGAGAAGCCTTTTTCCTGTAACATTTGTACCAAGAAGTTTACTCAAAAGAGTCATTTGACTTCTCATATGAGAATTCACACAGGTGAGAAGCCTTTTTCCTGTAACATTTGTCACAAGAAGTTTACTGTAAATAGTAGTTTGACTACTCACAAGAGAATTCATACTGGTGAGAAACCTTTTGAATGTCTGTCCTGTGGAAAAAGCTTTACTGAGAAATCTACTCTTGATCAACACATCAGAATTCACTCAGGTGAAAAGCCTTTTTCCTGTACTATTTGTCACAAGAACTTTACCGTAAAGAGTAATTTGACTTCTCATATGAGAATTCACACAGGTAGGAAACCTTTTGTTTGTCTGTTCTGCGGAAAAAGCTTCACTAAGAAAGCTACTCTTGATCAACACATCAGAATTCACACAGGTGAAAAGCCTTTTTCCTGTACTATTTGTAACAAGAATTTTACTGTAAAGAGTCATTTGACTTCTCATATGAGAATTCACACTGGTGATAAGCCTTTATAATGTCTGTCCTATGGAAAAAGCTTCACTATAAAATATAATCTTAATAGACACATCCAAATTCACAGGTGAGAAGCCTTTTGAATGTGTGTCCTGTGGAAAAAAGCTTCACCAAAAAATCTTATCTTGATACACACCTCAGAATTCACACAGAAGAGAAGCCTTTTTCCTGTACCATTTGTGGCAAAAGATTTACTCTAAAAAGTCTTTTAACTAGACAGGTAATTCACATGAGAGAGAGTGAGAAGCTGTTCCCCTTTAAATATTTGTGACAAAGGTTTCAAACATTAAGGTATTTTGAGTATTTAGATTACATTTATTCATCCATGATGTGAGATGATTTACATCTTTAAAAAACAAACATTTTGTTCACATAAGTCGCAGCAGTTAGATGCCACAGGAATGAACAGTAGAGGCGGTTTCATATTTGTCTGGTGATAAGATCTAAATACTCCACCTCATTTTGTATGAAACTCACGTTTCGAAGAGGAGAAAGCCATTAATTTACAGCTGTTTTTATATAGAAACTAGAACTGATAAGGTGTTATATTGTAAACCTGGTAGATATTGAGGTCGTGGGTGATTATGTGGATGTGAACATTTGAAGTTAATTATTTTGGGTCTGAGTATATTGGATTTAAATGCCAAAAATTGTTGCCCTAAGAAAAAAAAAAGGGTTTACATTTATGATTTCTTAATTACTATCTACTGAAGGGAATAAACACAATAAAGTGCAACAACAGCATCTTGGTTACAGATGAAGCAAGTTAGCATCCATACAACAAGCAATTGAGAAGTTCTAGATATTTAAAAATCCAGACGGACCCCTGCTGTGCCATCTTGACAGGGGCGTAGGTTTGATTTTAACTTTGATAGGGACACTATTGGTCTAATGTCATTGGTCCTATGCAAAAATATGCATGCTTGTTTTTTTATGCTTGACAGGAAAATCAGGGTGTATTTCATTTAAAGAGAAAAGCAGCATTTCTTGCTACATTTATACAAATTTTATAAGCACTACACTAGATGCTGTTTATCAATGACTGATGCTTAGCTGGCTCTGATGAATGAGGAATTAGGACTTTTTTTCCACTTTGAAAAAGGTTTGCATTAGAAAGTACCAGCGACTAAGACATTAGGTAAATCTGTGCCTATTTAACAGAAATGTAGTCTAAATATGTCTGTTATTTGTGGGAGTGATTTTTTTTATTTATTTATGTTATTTATTTTTAATTTTTTTTTATTAATTATTTTTTCTTCCTACTTTTTGAATGGTACAAGGTTCTTTTACGGACTGGTATACGATGTAAAAATTCTGATGTCAGACACATTTAAGTGTGGTATATAAGCCCTCCATATCTGAATATAGTGTCTTGGAGGGCTAAAAATTAGTTAAAATCAAGCAAGTTTTAGCTAGGATTAAACATATTAAAGCCAAAATTGTATATATCCAGGAAACACACCTACTATCGGATGAAATTATACGCATTAAAAGAAGATGGCCTGGGCAAGTTATTGCATCTTGTTTCTCCTCACAGGCTAGAGGAGTCGCAGTTCTTATCCATAAATCAGTTCCTTTTAAAACACATAGAATTATCTTAGACCCAAGGGGCAGATTTGTTATAGTCAAGCGCTCTCTCTTACATTAAGAAATTATCCTGGCTAATATATATGGTCCCAACAGCGATGATGACTTATTTTTTAACAACTTGTTTATGACCGTGTCTTCTTATAAGGGAGATATAATAATGGGTGGCGATTTTAACTGCACGCTTATCCCCTATTTAGACAGATCAACAAGAGTGGATTCTTCTCAAACTCGCTCCCGCTAAATGATTGATCACTTTATGTCAGAGCTTAATCTTTGCGATATTTGGAGACATAGGAATTCTACAACTCAAGAATTTTCTTGTATCTCAAACACTTACTTGACTCAATCCCGTATCGATTATTTTTTAATCTCCAAAACACTGAAAGACTCAGTCTGTGACTCTTGACATAAAGGTATTATACTTTCTGACCATGCTCTCATATTTCTACATTACCGTTGTAATTCATACTCGAAAGGACAGTCATTGTGACGACTTAGCACGAGGTGGCTACACGACCATAATTTTTTACAATATCTAGAAGATAATATTGATTTATTCTTCACTACAAACACCGATGAAACATCAGCCACTGTTGGGTGGGAAGCATTTAAAGCCTATATTAGAGGTCAGATGATATCCTACACGAGACACATGTCTAATCGGATGCATCTCCTTATGACAGAACTAGAACGCGACATTAAAGACATGGAAAAGAAATCCACCATTAATAATACCCCAGAGAATATACAGAGGCTTACGGAACTAAGAGCTAACTATAATGACCTAACAACTAACAAAGCACTATCAAAGATAACCAGACTGAATCAGAACTATTATGAACAGGGAGAATCATCAGGTAAACTTTTAGCCTGTTGCCTTAAAACTTTGAGCCAGGAAAAGGCTATTACCAAAATTGAAACTGAAAGAGGGATTACAACAAGTCCCTCAGAAATCAACGATGCATTTAGAAAATATTATATGAAACTCTATGCTTCAGAAGCTCAATATCCCAATGACAATGAAATCCATACTGAATACGAGTGTGAAAGGTTAGCTTGAGAATATTGTACAAATCTTGCCAATGGAAAAAAAATCACTTATTCACTAAAAGGAAAACATGATGTTTTTGAAGATATCTTGTTTTTGAAGATATTTTGAGTCATCCTTTTTGGAATTTGTTGGAGGCCCACAGTTTCTTTTAGCTCTGAACTGACAGTCATGGAAATCATTGCCAGATTTCTGTCATTTAAACTGAACTTGCTGTAAGAAAATCCTACACTTCCTTTTACCTGTACCATTGTTGATATGTACTTTTCAATTATTTACTTCTTGTTTATCTTTCTTTCTTTGTTTTGCTTGTGTGCTTGAGTGTACGAGTGTGAGCGGTTTGTGGTTATTATTCACATTGGTATTGTGGTTACTGTTAACTAAAGGAAAACCAAATAAAGACATTTTGAACCAAAATGATATACGGTATCATAGCAAAACTTTCTTTCTCTTATCTATAGGTACGTTTCTTTAATGATGTGCTGCGTTAGAGATCTGTGAGGATTATCTAATATAAAACAGGCCAGTTTCCTCACCTCATAATATATGACCTCTGGAGAGTTTTTTTTTTTACCTTTAATTTTATTTATTTTATCGTTTATTTTATATCACGTAAGGCTCCTAAGAAAATTTGTAATGGCTCCCACTATGATGTTTTCCAGTCCACTTTGTCTGTTTAACCATGAATAGTGGAGGAGCAAGGCGACTGTAGATTTTTGTATTGCTCCAATAATTTGGTAACAAATTGGCAAAAGTTACCTTTTCTTCTCGAAATTAAATGCTCTAATAACAGGACTGTCACATTCTGCGCATTTGTGATGGTTACTACACTGCTATCCCAGCATTTCTTAAGACACTGTGGGTGATTCTAATCTGACCCTGTCGTATCCCACCTTGTCATACCTGAAAATAACTAATTTCATAATAATAATTATGAATAATAATTTCATTTGCATTCAGTAAACAACACGTGAGGAAGTCCCACCTCATAACAGTGTTGTAAAAAATCAAATAAGGGGCATCTTTAAATTTCCATGGATCTGAAATGCTTTTGCTTTCCAGATCATCACACCCATAGAACACTGCTGTTATTTTGACACGAGAAAGCATTTGTTAAAGGTGGGAGATTTATATAAGGGTTTATATAATCATATAAAATGTAATAATGATATTAAAATCATTACAATGTTGCTATCATTAAATATTTCAGTTTAGTCATTCAAGCTATCTCAGTCTAGTTTTTTTATTCCTTCTTTTTTCTTAAATCTTCATCATTCCTTCTAGGCTGATTTATGCAGCTGAACTATTAGCTGTCTGCCCAAAACCTGTGAACTGCAAGGCTGGTAAAGAGCCTGCTGCATGCCCCCACCTTTTGCTAAGATAAGGTCCTTTGTCATCTGAACTGGACAAATGGAGTTCTTAGACTTTACTTTTTTTCCTTCTTTTACTTTTTCCAAATAAGGTCTGGTGGGGTTTAAATGGTTACCTAAACAATTTTTTTGATATCTTTTGTGTTTTGACCCATGGGGGATCATGCATCAAAAGGGAGGACCTGTCTTAAACCACAAGAATGTGACAGATACTGAAGTACTGATGTTCGTGCTGATCATTTCTTTACATCTTTAAAATGATAAGGGCACAAACGAAAATTTTTGCTGCACAAACGTAGCACAAACGTTTGACACCAATTCTATCTTATTTGAAGAAGGTGGGGGGGTGCTGGTTGACCTTTTGGACATTTTCATTAACATCCTCAAAGCCAAAGCAGCCACAAACGACAATTTTTGCTGCACAAACCAGCAAAAACAGAGCCAAGTTAATTGAAATCCGTTTCGTGCCGATTTAAAAGGCGGTGGGGCTGCTTTGACCTTTGATGACCTCTAGAAACATTTCTTTATATCTTTTAAAATGATAGCGGCACAAACGAAAATTTGTGCTGCACAAACCAGCACAAACGTTTGACACTAATTTTGTTTGATTTGAAGAAGTTGGGGGCCAAACTTGACACGGGTAACCAAACTTGATTTTTTTATGTATTAAATTCATTACAAAATGCAGGAAAAAAAGTGCAGCTTCACAGATGAACTCCAGCAAACATTGTGAGTCCAGTGGGAGGCTGAGTGCACCGTGTGCAAAGCTGGCTCATTAGTTTCAGTGTCTAATAAAGGTGCTGGAGATCTCAAAGCTCACATGGACACTGAAAAACCTGAAGAAGCTCTGAGAGGTGACAGATTCTGCAAAGCTGACTGAGTACTTTGTTAGACCTGGGAACATTTGTTGAAGCAGAATTTTCTAATACAGAACAGTTCAAATTTAGAACATGATTTTATTTTTTTTATGTATTTTAAAAGAGAGCTATAATTTTGTTACTGGTTGTTACAGATTTTACCAAGGTTATTTTTGTAGCATTAAGGTATAATAAAGCTGTTGATTAACCTTTAAGAAGCCTGTCTGAATCCGTCTGGAGGCTGGGCAAAGTGTCCTCTTTATGGAAATCTAAATATGCTCACCCTAATATATATACCTATTCTAAAAGAATACTGATGTTTGCAGGAGCTGTTTTGAACTAGACTACAGAGGGACGGCAGCAGTTTATGGATCATGTTACTTCATGTTTTTAAACTTTATTAGGGAGATTCACTGAACCTCCTGATGGGTTTTTAGGCACAAGACAATTTGGAGATAAAGGCTCTTTATCTAAATACAAATAATCCAGTAGATTGTATGTTTGACCTCCTCTGCCATAAAACACGAGCATATTTACATAAAATTATTACACTGAAAAATAATTCAGTCTTGTTTAAATGAAACTTTGGTTTAACCATGTTCCCTTTTCTATGTTCTTCTGAAATCAATTTATGATTCTAATAAAAAAAAAAAAAATAATTCAATTTTAAAAGTTATTGATATATAGTAGGTTGCATGGTTTTAAATACCTGGAGGCTGAAATTAATAAAGTGATAGTAGAGATATCAAGAAGAGGGTCCAACGGGTCTCATCAGAAAGAACCTGAACAACATGCAGACAGCAGTGAGTGGGCGGAGCCAAGATACCTGGACAGGTGAGGAAGAGTTTGGACAACATCCTGAGGATCATTAAATGCTGACTGAGACAGCATCTCCTCCCATCAGGAACTGGATCAGAACCAGGATAGATATCCTGATCACATCTAAAGCTTTGCTGTTTATCAATAAATCATTTTTCATCAGAACATCTTCTTCATCTTCCTCATCCATCAGAACACCAGCAGGGGGCAGTCTGGGCTCAGAGGAGGCAGGCCACAGGTTGGCTCAGGATGTTCTGGTGGTTCTAGTTCTACAACCTGGAGCTTCCTGTTTGATGAAGAACCTCCTGGAACCGTCCAGATTCTACCCTGAACCTCAGCTGCTGTTGATGTTTGTTTCAGAGCTTTAATGGTTTAAACCTGAACGATGGAGCTGAATCCCATTGATCCTCATTCACACAGTAACACACCTAGAAATGATGGAAACAGCCTCAGGTGGATGGAAACTGGAAATGTTCCTCTGTTTAGGTCTGGAGATGATGGTCTGTCTGTTTGCTGAGGAGCATCAACTCTATGCATCTTCTCAAAGGGACACTTTCAGTCTGACTGAATAAAAGGAGGAAAATCAGCAATTCATTCTAAACAAGTCAGATGGAGAGAATAATCAGGACAACAGGGGCGGATCCAGGATTTCTCAAAGGGAGATGAGCACCTTAAATGACCAAAAAATGCCTTCTTTACTCTTTATGGGGACAGGTGTGCACACAGGGTGGTGTTTTATTTCACGAAGAGGAATTTTTCTACAATAATCTGATAGTTAGAGTGGAAGTTATGGTTGATGTTTCTAGCAGACCGATTGGTAAACAAGTCCATGCTACTTAGATTACCTAAAATGGCGAACAAGCATCATCACAGAGAAGGATTATGTGTTTATATTATTATTATAATATTATTTTAATATTTATTATATAATCTGGATTGCTCACACACTCAGTATAAAACAATAATGAATTCTGTCCCCACTGCAGTCAAACATCTGATTCAAAATCTAAACATTCAATCAGCTAACCTTCAGTTACCCGCTCTTCAACTGTTTGGAGTTAACCTTTTGGACCAAAGTAATTCTAACAAACGGATGCGTCAGCATCTGACTCATTTTATATTTCCTCTCCGACCAAATAATAACTCCATCTTAAATAAGTTTTCTGATTCAGAGGTCAATAAGTGGAGAACTGCTTACCTTAAATATCATCTCAGTCCTAAAGCTAAAGACGTTCATTTAAAATTCTCATTAAATTTTTCCATCCAGGAAAAACTATTAACTATAACTATCTAGGAAGAACTATTAAGACAAAGATTTAACTTTGACACTAACAGCTGTACCTTTTGTGACGACCACATTGAAACAACAGATCATCTCTTCTTCTATTGTTTGCTCACTGGTACATTTTGGAGATATTTTCAGGACTGGATCTCAACCAAACTTTCCCTCCATCTTCCCTTAGAAAGAGAGCATATAATATTTGGAACTATGGAAGAATTATCCTGCCATAATGCAAGAGCACATAATTTGAATTTAAGAAAATAATTTCATCTTCTTGCACTCAAAACTTATAATGCTCACACTCAAAACATGCGCTCTCTCTCAAATATTTTCTCTTCTCTCTCAAATCTTTGTTTCTTCTCTCAGATTTAATGCCTCTTGCACAGATATTTTCTCCTCTCGCTTGCCTCCTTCTCTTCGCGCACAAACCGCGCTCTGCTCGAGTCTCAGATACGCTCGCAAACCCTTTATTTCAAATGAATACAATGTCTTTGCCTCATGCTGTTTTTTTTTGGAACTCATTTGTAGATGATGTGCAGTGGTAAAAGGTTTGGCTGATTTCTAATACCGTATTTTCACGACCATAAGGCGCACCGCACTAAAAGGCGCACTCTCAGTTATGTGTTCCATTTCTGTATTTAACACACACATAAGGCTTAATCGGAGTATAGGGCGCGTTTTTTTATATACAGGTACATGTCCTCTACTACCTTTTAAATACCTCTACCGCGTATTTAAAAATACAGCTGGTACTTTTGGTTTTCTCCTGCCTGAGGTACTCACCAAGCCATTTGTCTTTGGGGGCCATCTTCCTGATGTATTCCTGGATCTTAGTTGTTTCATCCTGGACAGTGGTCTTGACACTCACTAGCCCTTGGCCTCCCTCAAGCTACGCTTGGTATACAGTCTCAGTGTGCTGGATTTGGGGTGGAACCCTCCATGCATTGTGAGGAGCTTTCTTGTCTTGATGTCAGTAGCCTCTATCTCCTCTTTTGGCCAGTTTATTATTCCAGCGGGGTATCTGATGACTGCCAGGGCATATGTGTTGATGGCTTGGATCTTGTTTTTCCCATTCAGCTGACTTTTCAGGACCTGCCTTACTCTTTGTAGGTATTTAGCTGTGGCAGTCTTTCTTGCTATCTCCTCATGGTTTCCGTTAACCTGTGGCACCCCAAGGTATTTGTAGCTGTCCTGAATATCTGTAATGTGGCCTTCTGGTAGTTCAACCCCCTGGGTTCTGATCATCTTCCCTCTCTTTGAGACCATGCGACCGCACTTGTCCAGTCTGAATGACATCCCAATGTCGTTGCTGTAGATCCTGGTAGTGTGGATCAGTGAGTCGATGTCTCGCTCACTCCTGGCATACAGCTTGATGTCATCCATGTAGAGGAGGTGACTGATGATTGTTCCGCTTTGTAATGATCTGGCTGACGGGGTTCAGGCCTATGCAGAACAGCAGCAAGAATAGTGCATCGCCCTGGTATATGCCACACTTGATGGTGACTTGTGCAATTGGCTTTTCATTGGCTTCCAGACTTGTTTTCCACAGCTTCATTAAGTTCTTGATGAAGGCTATTTGAGTCCTGTTGAGCTTGTACATTTCCAAGCATTCAAGTATCCATGTATGTGGCATTGAGTCATAGGCTTTCTTATAGTCAATCCAGGCAGTGCACAGATTTGTCTGCCTGATCTTACAGTCTCGAGTGACTGCTCTATCCACTAGTAGCTGGTGCTTGGCTCCTCTCGTGTTACTGCCTATTCCCTTCTGGGAAGGGTGCATGTATTGAACCATGTGCCTATTCATCTTAGCCACTATGATGCCTGACAGGAGCTTCCATGTTGTACATAGGCAAGTTATTGGCCGGTAGTTGGATGGGATTGTTCCCTTCTGGGTATCCTTCATGATCAGGATTGTCCGTCCTTGGGTTAGACATTCTGGGTGGGTCCCATCCATCAGCAGTTGGTGCATTTGTGCTGCAAGGCGTGCATGAAGTGCGGTTCGTTTTTTCAGTCAGTAGATGTGGATCATGTCAGGGCCTTGTGCTGTCCAGCTCTTCATTCCTGCCGCTCTTTCTTGGACATCTGCTGTTGTAGCGGTTACTGGTTCTTGTTCTGGGAGATTGCTGTGATCTGTTCTTAGATCTTCTAGCCACTGAGCATTGGTGTTGTGGGATGCCTCCTTCTCCCATATGTTTCTCCAGTACTGTTCATTCTCAGCCCTGGGTGGATCTGATCTTGAATTACTGTGAGTACACATTCGATGGGTTGGTGGAGAACACCAACCCATCGATAAAAGCATCTCTAGGATCTCTGTAGCTGTGGCGTAGGTCAGCTCGTTGGTCTCAGTTATGTCTTTAGTAGGGATAGTACGTAGCATTTCCATCTTCTAGAAGACTTTCTGTCACTTAGCCTTGGCAGTCTTGGTCGTTGTACTAGATCCAGTTTGGTTATGATCTGCTGTCGTAGGTTAGCCGCCCTTACGTTTACGGGACCCAATCTCTGTGTGTTGGGTTGATGATATCTCCCTACTAACCTGTTGTCCTGACTCCCCCTTGCCGCAGCATGTCAGTTGTACCTCATCAAGCTGTGATAGGAGCTATTCTACACTGGGGACGCTTGTATAGTAGCATTCCAATTGTTCCAAGTTTCTACTCTAGTCCATCTAGATCAGTTGCCCTGGTTGCCTAGCAACTGACGCGGACCTTGTTGACCTGGGCGACGTCCGAGCCGGT